>CM044431.1:100053385-100079678 GCA_024363595.1 Xenopus borealis
ATATATACACACATACACATACACATACACACACACACACACATACAAACAAACACCTCCCAAAATACATATTTTTCAATGGTTCAATGACTAACCTGGAATTGCCAAGGAAGAAAAGCTAGACAATAGAATCTGGCGGATAGTTTGAAGCTGCTGCTGGAGAACCATTGTTTGCCTTTCCTCCTGTGCGAGTTCTTGTTCCAGCCTCTCCTTGGCGCAATTCATGCTCTCTGTGTGTCGCTGTAAGATAGCATTCTGCTCCTCAAATTCCATATTCATCTTGCGCAGTCTTCTTAGTTCTGTTTCACGGACTATGGAAAAAGTAAAACACAACTGTACAAATTAGGGTAGAAATTAGCATAGAAAATCATGTTTATGTCAAAGAGAACCATGTAAATGTGCAATCATTCCACAATTTTGGTGTCAAAGGAACAAACTACTGCTCCATGAAACTTTTGTTAGAGGAAGGTACTTTACAGAATATGCGGGAACCTAGGCAGGCTGGTGTTGTTCATATTTTAAAATGTTTTTCATATGCATGCTACATGCTATTTAAGAAGTTTTTTCCAGTGGCTTGCATATTCCACTGGAATATAATATTAGTTATTTCTCCTTTTCTGTGATTCCAGTTGCTTTAAAATCCTCTTACACTTTGCAGAGAAACCAGTAGACAGATGAGTTTTCTGTGGAGGGCAACAGCCTTTACATCATTCAAACACAAACAACTAACTGAGGGAAAGCAAATGTCCGACTGGAAGCCCACAAACAACTAACTGAGGGAAAACAAATGTCCGACTGGAAGCCCACAAACTAGAGACTTTTATGGCCACCAGACTGCTGAAGAGGTCTGCTAAACTTTTTAGATGACATCATCATTTAATTATGATCTGGCCCTGATCAGGTGATATAGTTAGTATAGTTTGCCTGCCACAGACAAACACAAAGCAGAAGTTGTCATACAGAGCCAAAACTGTATTACACACAATACTTCAAATAAAACAATTTAATGGAAACTAGGCAACAAACCTTTGTTCTGATCCAGAAACTCTTCTGTAAATATAGTCACATCAAAACTGGAAAACCCATCGGTCTGGGAATCACCAGCCTGTGGTATGAGGCAAAACTCATTATTTCAGGTAAATTTCAGGTGAAAGCTCAGAACACGGTCACAGAAAAATATATAAATAAAAACACCTATGTGAAACACTAATTACATATATGTTGAAAATAAGTTTGCATTTAAAAAGCATGGCATGCACAATATCTGCATGAAAATGTAAAGGTGATACAAACAAGCACAAAAATGCAAGTATGTTTTTTTAGCTGCAATAGGTTTCGGAAATCCTGGGCTTTATTATTCTTGAGAGACTTTACAAAAGCACCAAGAGTGACAAAATGTGTCTGAAATTAAAAGAAGAAATGAAACAGACGCAAATATTTTTATTATACCCACTTTTTGTGTGTGTCCATTTAACAAGGTACTGACAGCTGCCACACTGGTCTCTTCTGTGGATAAAAAAAATAGGCTGACTGAAGCATCCCCAAACTCACCTCTAAAATAATACTCTGATGCTAGTCAACAATCATACTTATGAACAGCAGGGGCAGCCCCTGCCTTACTTACCAGCCATGCAGAACTCAAGCAGCTTTGTTTTTTGATCATTAATGAAGATCCCTAAGAAGCCCAGACCACACTGAGCATGTGTATGTAGTCTAGTCTTGCAAAGATGTATAACAAAGTTACAAGATGACAGCCCCCAGTGGCCAACTTTGAAAGCATAAACCATTTGTTTGATTAAGCTTGTGGTGCAGTAAGTTCATGTTTATGTTTAGTATACAAAATACAGCATTTCTAACCTTATTCCATTTTACACTTTCCTTGCACTTTAAAAGTTAACTTTTTTACTGTTACATGTTACTATCATCAGAAATCATTGGGGGTCATTTATAAACTTCGCGCAGGGCAGATTGGTTCGCAGAGTGAATATATTTGCCTGCGCCTGGTTATATTTATAAAGCTAAATAAAAGTGTGCAAACAGATTTGTGAATTTGTTTTTCACATTGCGTATGTCTATTGGAGCTTTTTAAATATGGCAAAAATCACAAATTGCGCCACAACTTTGGTGGCGGAGAAAATATTTGCAAAACTTTCGCAAATTGCGAATTTAAGTTACTTTTAACGCTATTTTTGCTCAAAACAACCTTGCAAAGTCCCTGTACTCACACGAAGACCCGTCTTGTTTGCGAGTTGTTTGCGAAAATTCATTCACAGTGCAAATTCGCAAAAAGATGGGCACAGTAGTGCAATGCTGTAGCGTTCAGGAAAAAGCATGGGCAAAACTACCATTTGCGAACAATTATGCGCTGCGCAAACTTTATAAATGACCCCCATTATGTGCATTATGTGCACGGATACCAAAATTATTAGCCAACAGAAATCACTAGACAATTTGCTGGGTTAAAGTGGGGTGTTAACTGTATTAGAATGTAAACTCTGGGGAGTTAACTATGTTGGATGAAACTGTTTTAGGTCAAGGGCACATGCAGAAGATCATACACATTCCTCCACCTGCATTTTGTACACAGGCTCCATTGACAGGCATGATGTTGGCCTGTGTGGAGCTACATGGAGCAAAATCAGCACAGAAATACAGAAGTATGAAAAGCTCGACGCAGGTTTACGTCATGCCTGTCAATGAAGCTAAAGGAAGTAGCACATGACAGTGGATTGGCTTTCCTCATACAAAATGCAGGTGAAGGAGAGTGGATGATTTGCTGTATGTGTCCTTGGCTTTAACATCTGGTCAAATAGTGGATTACATCCTGAAAATTAAGTGGTATGACGAAATGAAATCTACTTACCTTTTTTAATTTTTTTCTCTTGGATCTTTTCTGCACACATCTTGTATGCTTCTGACTGCTGGTATTCCCGAAGCTCTTTCATATACTGCTGCTTATCCCTCTCAGCTTCATCTAAGTATCTCTGTAACATAATAGAGAGAAATCGAGTGAAGGATTATTTGCATACAAATATAATAATGCTATGCTAAAAAAATATATTAGTACCCTTAGTGAATTCAGTCATTAACTTCTTCTACCTCTTCGTAAACCACTAGTTTACACATTACCTAGATACAATCTAATTACATAGAGTTAAGACAGGGGTCCCACACTTGCATTTCTTAGACAAATATGAGAATAACTCATCTAATCCCTTATCATTAGGGCTATAATAAAGTAACAATTATTTCAGGCCTTTTTATCATTAAATCCTATCTCAATATGTGTTTATCTCAGTACATCATTACCAAATAGGGAAATTGGGCACCATATTGTGTGCAGAAATGCTGTGTGTACACTCTACTCTCCGGTCCGGACTTAAATCTGAACTTTTTGCAGTCTTTCATGTCAGTGTCTGCAAGGCTAGCCAGCTTCAGCTGAGGCAAATGTATGCACCCTGTAAAATTTTGAAAAGGTATGCAGTGAGGACCACACTGCTGCCCTACACACCTGCTCTGCTGAAGCTTGGTGGCAAATCGCCCACGAGGTACTGAGTGAACGAGTGGAATGAGCCCAAACTCCTAAGGGTGAGGCAATCCCTCTCACCGCGTAGGCCTTGAGAACGGCTGATTTGATCCATCTTGCAATGGTGGATTTAGATGCCTTGGATCCTCTTCTTGGACCGTCAGGTATGACAAATAGGTTGTCTACCTGTCGAAAATCTCTTGTAACCGTGGTGTAGGTTTTGAGGGCATGGACAACATCTAGGTTGTGTAATTTAGTTTCCATCTTTGTCTTGGGATCCGGACAAAAAAACGGTACCCCTAGATCCTGGTTGAGTTGGAACTTTGACACCACCTTAGGTAGAAACTCTGGAGTTTGTCTTAATACCACCTTATCTCTGTGAAACACTAAGAATGGTGATTGGAAAGACAGAGCAGCCAGTTCCGAGACCCGTCTGGCGGGAGTCCTCGCTAGTAGGAAGGCAACTTTGATTGTTAGCATAGATAACAGAATTGAATCCAAGGGCTCGAATGGTTGGTCCTGCATAAACGAGAGCATCAGGTTAAGATCCCAAGGATTGGGTGACAGTACGGAGGTGAAATTCTCAGGGATCCTTGAAGAAACATCCTGATGTTCGGTAAAAAAGAATGGATAATGCCGACACTTGAACCTTAAGTGTGCTGAGAGCTAGACCCTTGTTCGAGCCTTCCTGAAGGAAAAGTAAAATGATACCTTCATCCAAGGACTGTGGGTCCTTGCCCTTTGACTCACACCAGGAAATGAAGGTCATCCACACTATATATATGTGCGCCGAGACAGGCTTTCTGGCTCTGAGTAAGGTTGGTATAGCCTCCTGTGGTACCCCTGATCTGGATAGACTTAGGACTTCAATCGCCATGCCGTTAAAGCCAGCCAAGGTGAATTTGGGTGTAATATCGGACACTGAGATAGCAGATCCTTTCTGTCTGGAAGATGGATCTGTGAACCAACTGCGGAGAGGCCAGTAAGGCGCTATCAGAATTGTTTCTACCCTTTCTTGCTTTATCTTCTTGATGACCCGCGTCAGGAGAGCCAGCGGGGGAAATATATACGCCAGATGAAAATGCCACAGTACCACTACCGCATCTACCCCTAGGGCTAGTGGGTCGCTGCTTCTTGCGAAGAACCACGGAAGCTTGTTGTTGTACCTCAATGCCATTAAATCGACCTCCAGGGTGCCCCACCTTGAGAGAATTAGTTTAAAACCCTCTTGGTGTAGACTCCACTCGTCCTGGTCTATCTTTTCTCGGCTGAGAAAGTCCGCCATCCAGTTGTCCACTTCTGGAATGTGAACTGCGGATATGGCTGGAACTGTGTTTTCTGCCCAGGATAGAATTCTTTGCGCCTCTGCCAGTGTCGCTTGGCTCCTTGTGCCCCCTTGGTAGTTGATGTAGGCTACCGCTGTCATGTTGTCCGACTGTATTCTTACTGGTAGCCATAGTAGCTTGTTGGACCAGTGGAGTAGGGATAGGTGTATCACTCTGAGCTCCAAGATGTTGATGGGGAGTAGCCGTTCTGTTAGAGACCAGCAACCCTGAACTGTTATGTTTCCTAATACTCCTCCCCAGCCTTGTAGGCTGGCATCCGTTGTGATGACCGTCCACGAGTGGTTGAGGAATGGTTTGCCCGACTGACGTGTTGGTGGTTGGAGCCACCACTTGATTGAGGCTCGCACTGGTTCTGATCCAATTGCTCTGTCTTTTCTCTGATGCCATAATATCAGCCTTTGTAATGGTCTTGTGTGCATCTGTGCATAAGGTATCGCAGGGAAGGCTGACACCATTGTCCATAGGGCTCTCATAGTGAACCGCAGAAGTACTTGATCTGACCCATGAAGTGTCGACAAGAGACTCGTCATCGATTTGATTTTGTCCTTGGGGAGGAAGGTTCTTCCTGTTGAAGTGTTGATGACTAGTCCTAAGTATTCTGTACTCTGGGAAGGACTTAGGGGCAAATTCACTAAGCGGCGAAAATCCGCTAGCGTTGGCTTCGCTAACGTTTGCTGCACTTCGCCAGGCGAATTTTCGCCAGCACTACGCAAATTCACTAAGATGCGAATTGGCGCTCAGGGCGGCGAACATTAGCGAAGTAGCGCTACCATTAGTTCGCCAGGCAAAGCACAGTTACGCTAGCGATGCCTAATTTGCATACGGCGTGAACTTAAGCGCATAATAGAAGTATATGTTACAGCCACTACATTACACTACACAAGCCCAGGAAACCTTTAATAAATAAAATAAAATTGTCCTATTGCCCTACATGTGCCCCCTGTATAGTTGAGTTGCTTTATGCTAGGAAATGTAAGGGAGAAGGAGAGTAACCCCCCAAAAAAAAAGTCCAATCTTTTTCAGACTATCACCCTACAATTGTAAAACATGCCAGCATTTTTTTGGGACTTAGAAAAAATTTCCAATTTTTATTTTTCAAACTCCTATCTATTGTATTGAACTTCGCCAGGTCTGACCTAGCGAAGTGAAGTCTAGCGTAAGTGGTAACGTTCAGGAAAATGGAAATCTTAGTGAATTTGCGTAATTATGATCCTTCGTCAATGCACAACTTCGCCTGGCGTAAGGGTGCGAAGTGGCGCAAGTCTATCTACTTCGCAAGCGAAAATTCGCCAGAGTCCGTGTTAGTGAATTTGCGAAGGTGCGAAATGACGTCACGCTGGCGAATTAGCGCTAGCATTAGACGCTTCGCGCTTTAGTGAATTTGCCCCCTAGTCATGATTTCTGTATGTTGATCAGCCAGCCTAGCTGTGTTCATCACCACCTGGAGGTGTTTTGCAGCCAGCTGCCTGGATGAAGCCTTGAGCAGAAGGTCGTCCAAGTATGGTATGACCTTTATCCCTAGTAATAGAATTTCTTCCAAAGCTGCAGCCATTACTTTTGTGAAGACTCTGGGTGCGGAGGATAGGCCGAATGGTAGTGCTACGAACTGCCAATGTTCGCCTGCTACTGAAAAGCGGAGGAATCTGTGAACATTGGGATGTATGGGGACATGTAGGTATACATCCTTGATGTCGATCACTGCCATGAATTCCTCCATTTCCATGGACAATAGAATCGACTGAATAGACTCCATCTTGAAGTGGCGTTTCTTTACATGGACATTGAGTGCCTTTAGGTCTAGGACTGGCCGGAACGATCCGTCCTTCTTTGGTACTAAGAACAGGTTTGATTAAAACCCGCAACCTCTCTCCCTTGGAGGGACCGCCTGTATGACTCCCATGGTGATGAGTGTGTAGAGAACCTCCTCAAAAGCCTGTAGGGAGTCTTGAGATGAAGAAGCGCTGTGGGTTTAACTGTGCAACTCTATTAGATAGCCTTGGGAAATAACATGTAGTACCCAAGGGTCTTTGACTCTGTCTCCACACCTCCCGAAAGTTTCTTAAGTGTCCACCTAGAGGGAAGCCTTCGGGGGTGGGCACCTCCTCATGCTTTGGAAGTTTTGTCTTGTGATGGCTTGGGTGCAGATCTGCCTCCTGTCCAGGAAGTGTTCTGTCTGGATTGAAATCTGGTTCAGTTGGTTGTTTGTTTTTCGGTGTGGGTCCTTTGCCTCTGGTTTTGACCTTGGCGAAAGGGGCGAAAAAATGGCCATCTCTTTAAGGTAGGCCTCTTAGCTTTGTTCTGTGGGAGTCCGACGAGGGATCTCTTGGAAGTAAGATCTGTGGACAAGTTCTTTGGGGAGGGACTGCTCCCCTGCCCGGCCTGTCATTATAGCCTGAGCCCCAGAAGAGGTGAGGGAGATGTCGGGGAACGGTATGGGATCCCTCAGCTGTTGTGGGAGCTGTGGAGACACAGGGTGTTCCGTTAGGATAAGGAAGGGCAATTATAACCCTGTTGTGCCCTAAAAAAAGGGGGATTGTGCCTACCTTGTGGTGTAGGTCGTGGCAGCCCAGCCTCCAAGGAGCCCTGCGCCCTTGAGAGAGGCGGTTGATGAGCTCACTTGGTGGTAGGGGCTCAGGAGTGAGGCCCAGTCTATCGCCAGCTTAACGTGGAATAGGCAGAGCGGGGAGCGTGAGACACGGTGTAGCTTCGGGGCGCGTGGTACAAGCCAAGATGGCGCCCGCATGATGTCTCGGCGTGATGACGTAGGCGGAAGTGGAAGTAAAGCCGATACATCACCAAGATGGCGCCCAGAATTGAACGGCGCGAAGAAACAGTGACGTAAAAGGGTGAGACGGTAAGGCCTAAGTAGGATGCCATGGAACAAGGGCTGCTGCAATCCCACACGCATTGACCCGGAGAGAGTAGGGAGGGTTCTTCGCACCCCCTACCCTGTAAGTAGTCGGAGAAGGTAGAAGTAAACCCTGAACCACATCTCCCCTGGGGTGGGGAAGGGGGAGGTGAGTGCTTAAGGCTAACTTAACCTGTTGGGAAGGGAGGAGTTCAGACTTACCTCCTCAGCCAGCCAGCCGTGCTCACTATAGATATGCCCTGTCTTCACAGTCACTGGTGTGGCCTCAAGGGAGCGGGAACTAGTGCCAAGGGCAGTGGTGGGGGGAGAATCCCAGCCTGCAGCCTCCGTAGAGCGGGATGGTTTGGAGAACTTGATCCTAGGCTGGAGGGGCTCTGGAAGGGAAACTCTGGCCCCTGTAGTGGCATGGCACCATTTATTGTACCACTTCTCCAGCCACCTAGCGTCCATCCTCCTTCTGAGGACACTAAAAGAAAACTGGAGGATTGAGGAAGTGGGCAGGGGATGAAGCCCAGAGCAGGAGGAGGAGGAGCAACTTTAACTTTTTAGTGTCCTTTCTCCAAGCAACAGGATCTTCAACCCCCCCCCCCATGGTGCCTGTGTCCCCCAATCTAGGCAAGAGAAACACACATTCTCATGCAGTCACTCCATCTTGGCAACAGAGTACCTAAAATATCTTTGAATTACTCCTAAATCTAAATCGCTGCATGTAAAAATGAATTATCATGCAATTATGCAAGAAGCCATTTTGTTAATCATGGTTCATATAGAGAACTATTCAAAGGTAATTCATTTTAGGCACTGTTGCATGTGGGAAACATAATATCTGGGGGATTTGGGTTTGGCTGATACTGTTGTCAGGGAAAAACCAGTCACAGTTAACATCCTGTCTGAGGGCCAACTATTGCAGCCAATGTGACAGACTTTACATGGCAAGCATTACAGACCAATTTCTCTGCTAAACACATACCTGCTTCTCATGTGGTGGCAGCGTGCTCCACTCTGCCCCAAGCATCTTTGTAATCTCAGGGAAAGGAAGATCTGGATGCTGTGCTCGAATCTGCTCTCTTCGCTCATTCAAAAAACGAACATAACCTGTGACTGGAGCTTTGGGTCCATTGGGAAGGATCTTTTTTCGCTTCTTTCCTTTTGGCCATCCCCGTTTCTTTACAGGCTGCAGCAATGCAGAAATAAAATGAATTCTCAAGACTCACTGGTCTGTCACAAAATGTAGCAGTATTGCAAAAGGATAGCTAATTAATACAATACACAAAACATTTAGTCCTAGTGAATATTGGATGAAAAAAAAGGCTGTCATAAAGCAAAACAAAAATTCCAAAATGCATCAGTTAATAGTGCTGTTCCAGAAGAATTCTGCATTGAAATCCATTTCTCAAAAGAGCAAACAGATTTTTTTACATTTCATTTTGAAATATGACATGGGGTTAGACATTTTGTCAATTTCCCAGCTGCCCCAAGTCATGTGACTTGTGCTCTGATAAACTTCAATCACTCTTTACTGCTGTACTGCAAGTTGGAGTGATATCACCCCCTTCCTTTCCCCCACCCAGCAGCTTAACAACAGAACAATTGGAAGGTTACCAGATAACAGCTCCCTAACACAAGATAACAGCTGACTGGTAGATCTAAGAACAGCACTCAATAGTAAAAACCCACGTCCCACTGCATACTATTCAGTTACATTGAGAAGGAAAAACAACAACCTGCCAGAAAGCAGTTCCCTCCTAAAGTGCTGGCACGAGTCACATGACCGGGGCAGCTGGGAAATTGACAAAATGGCTAACCCCATGTCAGATTTCAAAACCGAATATAACAAAATCTGTTTATAGGAATGGATTTCAGTGCAGAAGTCTACTGGAGCAGCATTATTAACGGATGCATTTTGAAAAAAACATGTTTTCCCATGACAGGATCCCTTTAAGGAAAGAAATAGTTCCAATTTGGGTTTTTTTTTCAAGTTTTTCTAAATAAACATTATTAACACTATATAAATATAATAATGCGAACCAATAGCTTGTAATATTTAAATATACAAAAAACTACTCTGAACAATTTACTTTAATTAAGCATTTAAATTTTTCTGCCAGACCATGCAGCAATCCATTGTAAGTACAGTTATATCAGGCCAGTGTTTCCACTGCCAGTTCACTGCACAAGGCTCTGAAGGGACTGTGCTATGTTGCCGTGACAGCTCCTGCAGTCCCCTGTGGGTACTGTGTTCCAATAACTGTGATTATTTCAGGTATGGATGCGCCAAATCCAGGATTCATTTCGGGAATCTGCCTTTTCCAGCAGGATCTGGATTTGACCGAATCCTTGTGCCTGGCCAAACCATATCCGAATCCTAATTTGCTTATGCAAATTGGGGGCAGGAAGGGAAATCATGTAACTTTTGTCACAAAACAAGGAAGTAAAAAAAGGTTTTTCCACTTTTTACCTTCCTGACACTAATTTGCATATGCAAATTAGGATTACGATTTGGTTTCGTATTCAGCCGAATATTTCATGAAGGTTTCGGCCAAATCTCAAATATTGTATTTGTTGCATTGCTAGTTTCAAGAATATGTTACAGGGCAACCCTTTTGAAATCAAAAATAAAGTGGTATAAAAGTGATACCTTTATAGCACGTTGTTATTTTTTATTTCAAAAGGGTCGCCCTGTAACATTTTTACAGGCTAACACGGTACAACAGCTTTAGCTGCAGGTGACAGAGTAAAAACTGGTCATTTAAAACAATGCAGTAGTTAAAAATATAATCGTCTTGCAACTAACCTCTTCATCTCCCCCAGTGCTCTTATCACCAACTCTTTGGACTTCTACTTTTTCTTGTTTTACAGCCACGAGAAAATTCCCGCTATGTGTTTTTGTTACAGGGTGCCTATATTTAAAAGACATCTCATCAAAGCCGTGATAAACAGTATACTCTATATACTATATTATTGATAAGGAAAACAAGAAATGGAGCAACACAAAACAACAAAGTGCAGATTTATCAAAGGTCCAATAATTTTTCCTAGTAAACCATGGGCACCGCTGCTCTCAGCCTGCATATCTTTTGCAGGTTGAGAGAAGCAGATCTGCTCCATGCCCCATCTCAGTTGATTTGAATTACATCTGCCTGTGTGCGTTTACACAGGCAGAAGTGACCCAGATCTTCTTTCAGCCTGCATAAATACACAGTCTGAGGGCTGTGGAGAATCTACTCTGTGTGCACTTGCCCTAAAGGTCTGCATTTCGACAGAATCATGAACGTCATCAAAGCATTTCCCAAAATATATTAAAATTTTCAAAACTTTTATCCATAATCAATAACATTTTCAAAGCACTTCCCATTTTCTTATAAGATTTCCCCCCCAGAAAGTGTCCATCTGTGAACTGTAAAAAATCATTTAATCCTATAAGCCAAAAACTGCTTCAAGTCAACCAAAGTTAAATGTTGCAAGTCTATAGGAAATTTCTTGCAACTCAGTAGTTTTTTTTTAGTTGCTAAATATGAAAACAGTTTTTGAGCATATGAATTGTTTTTAATAGTGATAGAATGCAAAAATCATGGATTTTATTTTCAAAAAATTTGCAACAAAGATGTGTGAATATGACAAGCTGCTGTACTCACAATATCCCATGTAAATGTTTAGTTGGTTGAGACATGACCTGTCGGTTTTATTTTTCTGTTGGGAAAATAGAAAAAAATTATAAAGGTTCACAACAGACTAAATAAACTATATCATTGGAAAGTTGTCTACTAAATAATTGTTTGCATAGCTACTATTACAATGTATATCTGAGCTAAATAAATCCTTAGGTCAACATCTTTATGACCATTAGTCTCAGAACAATGCTATGGATCTGAAGCAGGTAAGAGAAAACAGATCTAATTAGTACCCAGTGCACAATACAGTTTTTCAAAATAAGGTGTGTCGTACAGCAGATGAAGTCTGGGAAAATATTTACGTTAGGTTATATTATAATAGTTATCTATGATTGACTAAGAGTGAAAAAATATTTATACCCATCTCACAAACACAGGAGAATGTTTTACAAATACAAGTATGGGACCTGGTATCTGGAAACCAATCGTTCAGAAAGCTCAGAATTATGGGAAGGCCATCTCTGATAGATTTCATTTTAATCAAATAATTGAAAAAAAATATATATATATATATTTTTCCCTGTAATAATAAAACAGTACCGTATACCTGATACAAACTAAGATCTAAATAATTAATCGTTATTAAAGGTAAATTGGTTTTAATTAAGGTTACATATTCAGTTTTTGCCTTAAAGGCAACTGTTCTAATGAAGGGAGAATGCAATTGAATTGCCTACACAACTCTGGTTCTATTCAGGAAGTTCCACAATTTATAGAGATACTGTTATACAGTAAATATGCATATAATGGACTTCATTTAGACAAAAAGAATGTTATTATGATAATCCAAACACCAGTGTAGATTAGATGCCCATTTACTTTTATGTGGCCTTTCAAGGGATTTTTATGGCTCCCAGCCTGCTCAAAAACTCCACAGACTTCTGTGTATGACATTGCTGTACCAATAAAACCTGACCCTTGAATATGCAGTATGGCAAATAATATGGACTTAGCACTGGAAAAAGTTGCTATGCACTGATAAGATTATCAGGTAATTCAAGAGATATTAGGGATACAATGGATGTCTTACAAAACCAACAGAGCTGGTGCAAGAGATGCAGCTGGGCCCCCCGCCCCCTCCGTATGAGATTACCTGCCCGGGAAATTGACCGCTGCAGTCGGAAAATGGCAGTGCGTGAGCTGCCGGAGGGCCCTGACAACTTTGGTAAAAACTATTGGTGTATTACAATTTTGAATAAATAATGCAACACATTCTGATATCAGTATTGCTATTCATGCAATGTGATAAAAGTCATACAACCACATTTATAATTGTGTGAAAAGAATACTTTCCACTAAAATTGTTAGGAAAAATACTCCTACACAAAAGAGGTATATTCTTTGTAACTTAGCAACATGTCAAAACTTACTCAAGTGCACCCAATTTCTTGGCATAATCTTTTCAAAACATTTATTCAGGGAATGTTGTAAATAAATATTTTTGCCCCTTAATAAATATGCCTCATAATGGTATATTTGCTTAAGATATATCAAGATGTTAGAAAAACTATCCTTATATTAATATAATTATTGCATTATAGGTGATGTATAGTCAAAAATTATAATCCCCTTTGTCTTTTAGGGAAAGAATATAAGCCCGCCCGCTTACCAATGAAAAATGAGTAGGCAGTCAAGCAACGGTGGTAGTGACGGTGAGGCGCACGGACATTGAGCAAGCATCTGCCAAAAAAAGTGCCTACTCATTTTTCATTGGTAGTTGGATGGGACTACCAGAAGAGGCAGGCAGGTCAAGCAGCAGAGAAGATGGCCACGGGCCTTGAAGGTTTTGTGCACTGCTTAAATGAGCGAGTATGTGGGGAAATTTATTGCACTGCAAGCAACTCAAAACCGGCTCATAAAAAATAATTATTTGCAGTTTAAAAAATGCTTATAATCTTTCCCCAAAGGCAAAGAGGAATTATAATTTTTGACCATACATCCCCTTGACCATACAAACACTGCAAATTATCAACAGCTATCAAACAAAAACGTTAATGGATGGCACGGTGATGAAGAAAATATTCTATATTTTAACCTGCCCTTCGCCAGAAGGTAAGAAAATACTGTATAGACAGAAGGAACAATCCCAGAGGATGTCCTGATCTGCCAGGAGAATGTCTATATACAATGATTTTTATTGAAGTTTTCAAAACAATATACAAACAGCGAATCACGTTTTATGCAGTACTAAAACTTTAAAGCATGGTTTTGGGGTGCCAGGAGACTAGAATATCATGCCTTTCACTGCTAGAATCAGACTCTTGTGAAAACTTTGGGAAACCGAACACAAGATGTAGAAAGCATGAACACAAGATGTAGAAAGCATAAACACAGAACAGAGAACATCTAAACATATTGCCTATAATTTTGAATGTACAAAATAGGGGGTATGTGGAAGCACTCCAAAAGCAAAGTTATAGTGTATTTAAGTATAATGGAAGTGCAAGCTTTAATGCACATTCCCTGTGCCCCTGTCTCCAAAGTTTGCAAAACAGGGGTTTTTAGTTACAAAGTCACGATCACAAAGTTGAAAAGCCGCCATACCACGTCAAGGCAATATAATTTTGAATGGCCTCTGTTTTCTTGTTTGGTACAGCTATAAAAATCCACGTAATCTACAGTAAGAACAGCACATGAAATGGTGCTACAGGAATGAAGTGTCTTTATTATGGAGTTTCATAAGTAGAACGATGAGCTACACTTATATTATTCTGTATTCACTAAGACCAACAACTAAATGGTTAGAGAAGACAAATTATGAGGGTAGACTGTCCAGCTTGGGGTTGTTTTCTTTGGAAAAATGGTGCCTGCGAGGGAACATGATTACACTTTACAAATACATTAGAGACAAATATCAGGGGACCTTTTTACTCATAAAGAGGATCAATGGTAGGTTCAATCTGGCGAAGTAGGCATCCGAAGGATATTAAAATATTAAATCCTTTGATCATTGAATGATCGAATATTAGATCATTCAGTATTCGATGATCGAAGATGCCAAATTTGCATATTCGATCCTCCAAAAAAAAATCGCACAACTGGTATTCGATCGAACTTCGATCTCTTCACACAAATTTTTTCAACCTAATTTAACTATGTAACAAAGCCAGAAAATTGCAATGGCTACGCATACAGCCACACATTTTAATAATTGAGCAAAACGGACATTTGGCCAGTGAATTCCATTTACAACAGCTTCGTTGCACAGAACTGAGCCAGCGTATGAATAGTACTGTGAAATCACTAATTTACTATATAAATCATTTGCCGGCTCAATGTTAAGCAAGCAATCCATAACAAATACAGGAGCTTTTCCTTAATAAGCACTCAAGGCAGGTATGTTTGTCAACAAAATGAAGCACCAGCCCATACCGCCCTGCAGTGCCGCTTTTCCTGGGACAGTCCCGATTTTCTTTACACATCCAGCAGTCCCGAATCGCAGTTTAAAAGTCCCGCAGCACCTTTGCCTTGCTCCTGGACTCCCTCCGGACAGCTAATCCAGACGCCATAAAATCTCATCTCGCGAGATTGTGACGCCACAACACACGTGTATAGGTGCAGAGGCGACACAAGTAGCCTGCTTGGGGAGTGGCGAAATATGACGTGATGCAGTAGTGTCACGCAAGGATAAGCTGCTAGCCTTGTATTTTGTGCTTCTATAGTGTTTTGGTGTCTGCTGACAATTGTATTTCTATATCTTTCGCTTGCAACTCCTACTTTTGTCAGGGGTAAAAGTTTTTCGTGGTGGTTACTGGTCAATCCTGTTGCCGCCAGAGTTTAACTCTCGAGGAATTCATTTCTTTCTCTAATCGCTAGATCTCCACTTTGATCTTTTCTTGGCGGATATAGGCAATAGACCAGATTTTTACAATTCAAGGACAAAATAATGGCCAATTTGGTTAAGATAATGCAAAAGGTATTTTTTTAGTAGTTTTTTTGTCACTTTCTATTTAGGGACCGAACAAGGGCTAAATCAAAGGAACAGTAACAGTATTTTGTTTTTTTTAAAATCGTTTCTTTATAACGAAAAAAAGGACAATACAGTTTAAACTTTAAATAGCTAAGGTTTTATTAAAAAAAAAAAAATACTGATTCTCGGCATGCGCTCCTCTTCTGAAATGGTGATGTAGTGACGATCCATCGAGCGGCACGCGATTTCTCCTCCCTGCCTTCTATAGGAGAAAAGGGGGGAGGAGAAATCAAGCACTGAACGATAGATCGCATTCAGAGAATTGGAAATTAATTTCTTAATAAAAACTTAGCGAATTTAAAGTTTAAACTGTGTTGCTTTTTTTTTTTGTTATAAAGAAACAACAAAAAAAACTTATTGTTGTTTTAAGTGACTACTGGGTCAATTTGACCAAAAGTAATATTTTATTATTTAGTAAAGGGCATCTCTATTTCATGAAAGTTAGACAATGCCAGCTAGTACAGTTACCCATAAACAGACAGATATTTTGAGGTCTAGTCTAGTGTTATGTGTCCCTAAAAAAAATGTAGGGACAAAATAAAGGCTAATTTAGCACAAAACAATAGGTAAAATAGATCAAAAATAGATCAAAAGTAAAAATTAGTTTTTAGGTTTTTTTACTTTGGCTTCTGAAGGTCCTACAGATGTTAGGGACAGAACAATGGCTAATTTTGGAGAACACTGGATGAAATACACCAAGTAATCTTTTACTCTTTGTCCACTGCTATACTATGGGCCTAGTGCATAAAAGAAATGCCAAATATCCACACCTACTTGGGAAAATTGTGACACTAAAATGGGTAAAAGGAATAATCTTGCTTTTACAGGTTGGAAAGAGGAGAATGAAAGTCATTTTACCTTGGGGTGCCAAAAGGCACCCCCCAAGTGGTTATATTTACTTACCTGACACCCTTACACTCCTATTAGCAGAAAACTGCACCGACCTGGGGGCCTGATAAATCTCTTAAAGGTTCTTTACCTTCCAAACACTTATTTTCAGTTCACTTGTTTTCACCAGAAAAACAGACTTTTTTCAGTTGCTTTCCATTTTTACAGTTTTTCCAAAATTGAAGTGTAAAATTAAATGTTCCTGTCTCTGGTGTTTGTCAGGTAGATCAGTAATCCAGGTGCAGATTCAGAACTGTTACAATTTGTTACATTAGTTGATATATTTCTCAGCGACATCTATTGTATGAATTCTACTAGCTGCCCAGGCCAGGAAGGCCACAAATGTCCAGGTCTAGGGTTGAATGCCGCCCACATTCGTATTGGTTTTGAAACACTGGGGATTTGCAGGAGATTTATTATTTTTAAAATTTCCTGCACACCAATCCCCAGTGTTCCAGATCTGATGAAGGAAATTTGAAGGGGAGGGGCCAACAAGTGGTGGCAGGCCAAGAAGAACCCATTATGTAAACCAGGCCCTGCATCTACCTGTAATTTAACTTAGGGATTCTGCTCAGCAGGGCAAAGATAAGAAATCACTAAACCACTTTAGACATGGGGTCAGGCAGCACAAAAATTATGGGATTAGAAGTGAGCAAATGAAGCCTTTCCAATTTGCCTTAGAATGGGAAATCATTCCAAACTCCAAGATGTTAATTGGACCAGTCCCTTTGTCAACTTTGTACTAGGAGTTAATTTATGTAACATTATATTTTCTCAATATCTAAAGAGACATCCAAACTTCTGCCAGTACAACATCCTCAGAGAGATCACAATTTCACAGCTGACATTGTGAAAAAACCTACTTTGTTCTAATCTCCCTAGTGCTTAGTATTTATTGTAAGCGTTGTATATTTATACATGCAACAGAACACTTCCTTTTTACGTTATTCAAGGAACCAGATGAAAAATCAGAGTTGTAAAATCTGTTGGCTGAATCCAAGTGCCTGGCTGAACCAAATTTGAATACAAAAAAAAAATCAAGTGACTTTTTGGCCCACAAGTAAGTCAAAAATGTTTTAACAGCACGTGGTTCTCTTTGCCCTAATTTACATACGCAAGTAAGAGTTAGTTTGGAGTCATCTTTTTCAAAAAGGAATCGCCTGACTACTAAAATAGTGGATTTTGTGTATCCCCAAAAATCTGTGAAAATAAGGGAAATGTTTTGGGGCGATGGGAGATGGGGGAGACAGAGAGCTTTGTGCTACACCAAATGACAAATCTTCATATATAGATGCAGCCACTTGGATTTGTGTGTTAAATGCGTCATGACTCAGGGCTAATTGAAGAAACTGTGTTATCTAAAGTTATCTTAAAGGGGTGGTTCACCTTCAAGTTAACTTTTAGTATATTGTAGAAGGGCCAATTCTAAGAAACCTTTCAATTGGTCTTCATTATTTATTTTTCATAGTTTTTTAATCATTTGCAATTTTCTTCTGTTTCTTTGCAGCTTTCAAAAGGGGGTCACTGACACCATCAATGCTCTGTAAGGCTACAAATGTATTGTTATTGCACTTTTTATTACTTATCATTCTATTCAGTCCATCTCCTATTCATATTCCAGTCTCTTATTCAAATCAATGCAGGGTTGATAGGGTAATTTGTATCCTAGAAACCAAATTGCTGACAATGCAAAATAGAGAGCTGCTGAATAAAAAGCTAAATATCTATAAAACCATAAACCAGTGGTCCTCAAACTTAGCCCTCCAGCTGCTAAGGAACTACAAGTCCCACAATGCATTTGCCTGACTGTGGCTGTCAGACTCCATCATTGCATTGTGGGTCTTGTAGTTCCTTAACAGCTGGAGGGCCAAGTTTGAGGACCACTGCCATAAACAATAAAAAATGAAAACCAATTGCAAATTGTCTCAGAATATCACTCTCTACATTATACTAAAAGTTAACTCAAAGGTGAACAACCCCTTTAACTCTTTTAATGCATTTTCATTAGCATACCAAAGCACCATTATTCACAATGATGAACACTTTAATTAGATGGGATGTTGTGACGCATTTTCAGTGTTAAATGGGACAAGTGTGAAGTCTGAGTTTAGTTATACTGTGTCAAACACACAGAATTATTCGAACGATCGAATAATTAATTCGAATGATCGAACGATCATTATTTGATCGTCGAATGATCGAAGATCGGAGAAAAGGGTAGCCTAAAACTATTCGATTAGCATTCGACAATCAAATGCTAATAGAATATCGAGGAAAAACGAATAGATTTTTGGTGAATTTAGTAAATCTGCCCCTAACTGTAACAGGAAGAAGTGTGGAAGCAAAAGACACAACTCTGTTTGTTAATTGGCTCATGTGACCTAAACATTGTTTGCTATGTTTGTGTGCACCGTTGAATCATATGATCCCAGGAGGCTGTCCTTATTTTTTAAAATGGCCATTTTCTATTTATGAATACCCAATGGCACGTGCTATTAAAAAGTATATTATTATAAAAATGGTTTATTTACATGAAGCAAGGTTTTACATATGAGTTGTTTTATTTTGTTAATATTTGTTTATAGAGACCTATATTGTTTGGGGGGTATAGTTGTCCTTTAAAGCAACTTTAAAAGGACACTGACACATTCCTATGAATATAATTTTGTGCTGCTAATGAATTTGAGCACGAAAAGATAGCTAGACAAAAGTTACATTATACTCTTTACCCCGAAAACCCCCAAGTCCTGAGAAATAGAATTTAAAAAAAAAAAAAAATTTAATTCTAACAATGCGATCATTTGATTCGAATGATTTTAATTCAATTGAATACAACTACTAAAATGGCGCCCCCAAAAAATTTAGATGGTCGAATTTTCAAAGTTTTTTTTGATTTCGAAATTCGACCATTAGTAAATCTGCCACCTAAAACTCTAACTGCAAAGAACATGAAATACATCACTTGGCAGTTAGTGGTTAAGGCTGCCGGTCATAGGCGGAGGGTGATTTTTTTTTGTTTGGGTAGGCTAAGTCTAATGTTACTTCAACAGTTTTTTCAACAGTGATTTTCCACTGGCAAAAACAGCTGATTCAATCCTATATTATAAGCATTGGCAACATTTGTAATTTGTTGTGAGCACACAGGGGATATTTTTGTCTAAAAATGCACTGCAACAGGGCCGGATTTACATTGTGTGCGCCCCTAGGCCCACTGCCATTCGTCGCCCCCATGCTCTGCCTTTAATTCACAGATTTTCATCATCAAGACTAGAGCAATGGGGATTGGCGCATGGGAAATGTAAAAAACTATAATATCTCCTGTGTATCACCAGCGTTTCCAGACCAATGTGGGTGTGGCTGGGCAGCATGCTGCCCCCTAAACTCCTGCCACCCTAGGCCCGGGCCTAGGTGGCCTTTCCACAAATCCGGGCCTGCACTGCAATCTGAAATCTGTCCCATCTGACTTAAGGGCCCTTACACACGGGCGTTTTGGACCTGCGCTCCCCTGCGTTGCGTTTGGTTGCGTTCAGCCGCAGGGGAGCGCAGGTCTAGACGCACCTCATTTTGTTCAATGAGGTTGTACCCACGAGACGCGTGTAAGCGCCGAACGCAGATTCAGACGCAACATGCTGCATTTTTCCTGCGTTCGGCGCTTACATGCGTTCGTGTGAGTACAGCCCCATTGAAAATAATTGAGTGCGTCTATACCTGCGCTCCCCTGCGTTTGAACCCAGCAAAACGCAACGCAGGGGAGCGCAGGTAAAAACGCCCGTGTGTAGGAGCCCTAAGAGCTACTAACTCTGCAGCACACATGCTGCATATGAAGCCCAAACTATTTTGAAAATAATGTGCATAGCACTCTCTTATTATCAAAATTATAGAAAAAGTACAGTGCATCCACATTACTGGAAATCAGGGCTAATGATTGGGTTGTTTAACATTAAAGCATGTTTATTGGTCTACTTTCACATAAAACAGAAGGGATATGTTAATTGTCATTTATGGGAGATTGTACACATACAAAGGGGCCAATTTACGAAATTCACATGAAATGATCGAAGTTCGATCGAGTTCGATCGAATTCGATCGAATACCAATCGTACAAATTTTTTGTGAAATCGGATATGCAAATTTGGCCTCTTCAATATATCGAATAGATCGAATAATCGGAAATTTGATCATTCGATGATCGAAGGATTCAACATTTTAAAAATATTCTACTGCCTACTTCCCCAGATTGAACCTACCGAATTGTAATAGAAGCCTATGGGAAGCTCCCCATAGGCTTCTGAGGCTAAGTCCTGCTCGAATACCATTCGTACGATCGAAGCGTTTAAATCATACAAATTTTTCGGACGCTCCAGGGAAATTTCCCAAATTTTTTCCGTGAAATCGAACGATCGGTATCCGATCGTAAGAATTCAACGAGAAATCTTATTGCGAGCAAAATGATAGCCTAAAACAATTCGATAAGCATTCGAATGTCGAATGCTTATCGAATTGCGAATTTGGTCGAGCTAATTTCTGGGAGTAATAGTAAATTTGCCCCAAAGTATAATTCAGATATATTTTGGTCCCCTCACAAAAAAAGTAGCTGCCCTTTTACTGCAGTTTCAAAGTAATACAATATATTAGTAGATGAGGTTGAGAAAAAAACTTGCATTCAACCATCAACACAACATTTGTGTGTATACTGCTAATAAATATTTTAACTAATTGTATCAACTAATTGTAGCAAATTGTTACAGTTCAGATGCCCCTGGATCACTGAGCTGCCAGACTGAAACCCCAGATACAGGAACATTAAATTTTAAACTTCAATTTTGGGAAAACAGTAAAAAGTAAAAGAAGGTAAGCAATTGAAAAAAAGTCTTGATTTCTGTTGAACAATCTGAAAGGTGAACATTCCCTTTAAGGAAACATTCACCAATATCCAATCACAATGGTTCCATTGAACTATTCAAATAGGTGTTGGATAAAATTCACAGAGGTGTGAAAGTGAGATCTGGTCACAATGGTAATATAATGGCTGTATGATACCTTCACACCTTTTCCAGTTTCACTTGACTTGTATTAAAGGTGGATACTGCTGGGCCTGACTGGGCTTATTGTAGGCTGCTGGCATTGGCACAGGTAGAGATCATGGGGGCTTGGTTTGCTAAAGTGGGAAATATAGAACTGGGGGGCGCTGATTGGAACCCTTGCCTAGGGTGCCAAACCACCTTGGCCCGGCCCTGGTGGGCTCTGAGCAGCTGTTGAGAAGCTAAGCTTAGGGGTTATTGCAATTTATCAAGCAGTAAATGAGGTTTGTCTATAATATAAGATACAGGGCTCATTATTAAATTCTGATGCTTATTGCACTGGTTTATGAGCTGGCATGTAGTAATTATGTCTATTAATTATCAGCCTTATATTGTGACATTTATATTATATATGTACTGCATATTTTGATTTGGTCCCTAAGCTCAGTAAGTGACAGTAGCACAGAGCATGTACAGTGAATCAGGAGAAAAAAAAAAGATGGGGAGCTACTCGGGCATATTTGGATACACTGATTTTCCCCGCTAAATGGCTGTGGTTGCCTTGGGCTGGTACAGAAGCCCAAAATATAATGTACAACATTTATAGCTTACTTCTTTTGTTAAGCTTTAGTTCTGTGCTGACCAACTACTGCAGTTATCCCTGGCCTGGTCAATTCTACACTACCTTCATTAAAGGGGTGGTTCACCTTTAAGCTAACTATTAGGGGCAGATTTACTAAATTCACATGAAGGATTCGAAGTTTCAAAAAGATTAGAATTTTTGAATGTTTTTGAAGAGCACTTTGGCCAGTGAGTTTTGAAATTTCGATCGAATCGGATGATTCGAATAATTAAAATACAAATCTATTTGAATATTCAGCTAGTCGACAGTCAAATTACTTCCCTTTTAAATATTTATTCGACTGCCTAGTTCGGAAGATTAAAGCTACCGAATTGGCTTTCATTAATTTTGATTGAATAAAAAAATTCGATGGAATGGATAAAATCGTTCAATCGAATTTTTGCGACCAATCGAATAGCGGTAAAAGCCTTCGTATTCGAATATTTTAATTCCCACACTATTCCCAACAATTCTCATGGTCAGATTCGAGGGTTTTTTTAACCCTCGAATTCAACCCTTAGTATATTACAGAATGGCCAATTCTAAACAACTTTTCGATTGGTTTTCATTATTTATTTTTTATAGTTTTCTAATTATTTGCCCTTTTCTTCTGAATCTTTCCAGCTTTCAGATGGGTGTGGCTGACCCCTTATAAAAAGCAAATGGTTAAAACTCCCAAATGGTTGCCCTTTTATTGGTCATCAATGGGATCACCTGACTGTTACTGGAAAGGGTGTGAGTTACAACATGTAGCTGGGCACTGCTCCTATATAAACTATAGCAAAATAGGGTAAGTTGTGTTCACCATAAAATATTAAACAATAAGGCAGGTGTGCAATGACATATTTCTTCATATCCAAGAAGAAGCTTTGAGGCAATTTTCAGAAATAATATAAAAACAATTAGAAAAGGTTTTTGGTTGGTAGATTAGACTGGAGTAGAAAGGGATATTGACCCTTTCTGGATTCAGGAGAAGGTGTACTTTAAAAAAAAAAAAAAAGTCATATCTCCCAAATAGATAGAGAATACCATAACATATTTATATAACTTTCTATATATAATGTGGTAGATCCGAGTTTGTGCAATATACAAAAAGTACAAAAGGTGATGTAATAACCATCTTGTCTTGTGTATACTTCAGGAATGAAACTGGAAGAAAGACAGATTTACCCATTTTCGATCCATCAGAACAATTATGGTTTCCAAAGGTAAACCATCAGTTAGTGGAATATTTGGCCTTGAAATCAAAACGTGGATTTCTGGAGAACCAAAAATTTGGTATTGTGGTGCTGGGGATTTTTTCACCCATATATGTAAGACATTTCTCTAAAACTATATATATTTGGAATGGATACATTCAGGAGACTTGAGACTTTCCAAATAGTTTAAATTTTCACTCAAAATATGGTGAGTGTGTCTTTTTTACAGAATTGGAATTATGGAAACATTCTAACATATTTAAAAACTAAGGTTGTCCTCAAAAATAAATATATAATTTTCCTTGGTGGACTAAAAGTAGACTTATTGTCAAACATTTGTGTTTACTCTTTTTAAATATATATACATATACCGTCAAGTAAGATCTGCACCCACAGGTCTTAAAAAACTTTAAAAAATGTATTGTTGTAAGATGTAGGACTAATGTTTTGGCCCCTTCCAGAGCCTTTCTCAAAGTGGTTGGTTCTTTGTGACAATTGGAAAAATAGCAGATTACTGATGACGTATCCAGCCATCACATTTTGCAGCAACAACACATAGGGGCAGATTTACTAAGGGTCGAATTTCGAATTGAAAAAAATTCAAAATTCGACCATCGAATTTAAAGGGGAATATCACATTCGAAGGATTTTACCACAATTCGATTGGTCGAACAATCAATAGGAAATATTCAATCGATCGATAAATCATTCAAATCGATCTATTCTACCGATTTTATCGTTAGATCGAATATTTTCTATTCAACCAAAAATAATGAAACCCAATTCGGTAGCTTTGATCTGGCGAACTAGGCAGTCGAATAAAAATTTAAAGTGGAAGTACTTTGACAGTTGAATATTCAAATGAAATTTTATCAGAATTATTCGGATCTATCGAATTTTCAATATTCACTGGTCGAAGTGGTCTTCAAAAACATGTGAGAATTCTAATCTTTTTGAAATTCGATCGAACTTCGAATCCTTCATGTGAATTTAGTAAATCTGCCCCATAAAATATCCTCCTAGCACACTTGCTGAATTTACACAGATTAATAACATCCTACTTACAATATTACATTCACATTGGTAAAATCAAGATATATTGTAACAACAGCTTTCATAGATAAAGTCAGATAACTTTCTTGCCTATGTTGCAAAAGTATCAAACATATTAGATATGTTAAATGGTCTGTCATAGAGATCAATCCATCCCAAGCGTTATACTCTAATCTATAGGTTAACACTACCCCATACACCTGCAGACTTTCTTCACCATCGTATTTATGTGATTTGGAGCTGACTACAACCCTTGTTTCCTACCTATAGCACACTGGGTTCCTTGAACACCCCTGGGCATACATTCATCCCCACTCCATCTCCTGTTCACTGCTAATTCATCCTATGTGGATATACCTACTGGTCACAGGACTTATTGGCAATTCTCTATATATAGAGTACACTCTCAGCCTCAATTTTGTCAACTGCACATTGATACTTCCTTAATCCCTTTAATTATACCCCTCAATGAGTGCCAACAATTCCACTGTTGAGCCCCCCTCATATTCAGTGCTATGTGCTACTTGTGTCAAATGGTACTCTCTCTCTTGAATAATACCCCTCAAACAGTGCCATATACTATACAGATTTTGACACTTTAACCTAATTAATTTTTAAGATGTGATTAAATGGGACTGATGATTTAGAGTATATAGCACACAACACTTCAAAGGTAATTTTATTCTATGCTGCACTGAGATATGTCCCATGTTCACAATGGATTTTTTTTTAATTAACGAAACAATCATGTTATGAATGTGATTAATTAGTTGTTAGTTCACTGCACCATGAAAGTGGGAGTTTTAAATATTTGGTATGATAATGTGGTTCACGTCAACAATGACATAGGAGGTTCGTGCCAAGCAAGGTATTTAATATGATAGATGTAATGCTTATTTGTACTTTGAGAAAGGCTGCAGGAGCAGCTGAAATGCCAGTTTAGTGTCCTGAGTTGTGCAGCTTTATTTAACTTTATGCTCTGATCTTTGGAAACCGCACTCAGGCATCTGTATTAACGATTTTTCGTGAGTGCCGATATTTAAACCTGTGCACATATGTATATATATATATATATATATATATATATATATATATATATACACACATACACAGTCCCAAAGGTGCACACCATTTACAGGATAGAGTACCTGGGTGCCCAAGCCAGCAGGGTAAATGTATAGGTGAAGAATGGCGGCACTCACAGGCTTTTCAGGCGAAATAAAGAAAAACTTTTTATTTAACTTGACGTTTCGATCCCTCACAGGGATCTTTCTCAAGAGTATACAAACATGCAACCAGAGACCCCAGCCCCCCACTGATTCCAGAGCTTATAATCAGTGGGGGCTGTATGTATACACATATATAAAGAAACGATCACTCAAGAAAAACGATTCTCAAGAAAACGATCACGCATCGCTTGAGAGGGGTTAACAGTTTGAGTTCCTTAATGCTGAGATGGAAAGAGCATCAAAGATGTCTGTGCATAATGACAAGATTGACAAAAATGAGACTCAGGGGGTGGAGAGGATGGTGTTTGTCTCTGATTATACACCTGTGAGCCAGGGAATCGAGTACCTATTTGTGCACACCGCAGAGGCAGATCTCTAAGGGATCTTTTAATGGTGAAGACACAGATACGGCCGATACTTGGCTTAGGACTAACAAAACCGGCTGTTACAGATGCGTGGGTTGTAAGACATGTGGATGTTTATTAACTGGTGAAACCTTCCCTCACCCACACAGTGGAAAACTGTACAAATTTCCATACAGGTTGACTTGCATCTCTGACTTTGTCATATACTGTTTAATTTACTCATGTGGCCTTTACGATGTGGGGAAATGTGTTACGACATTCTGCATGCGTATGAACAATCATCGCTCTGTTATACAGGCAGTCTTGGCTATGGGCAAAACTGACACTCCTGTAGCAAGACATTCTTTAGGACAGAAACATCCTCTACCCTCTCTACGAGCAGTCTTAACTGACTAAATCCCCCCCAATGGAGAGGGGGTGATAGATCTAAACTACTATTACAGCGTGAAGCCAAGTGGATGCACACTCTTGATACAGTGGTGTGGTGTTTATACAAATGGCCTGCAGGTGGCACTGTGCATACATAGGACTTTC
>CM044431.1:100083757-100099050 GCA_024363595.1 Xenopus borealis
CACACACACACACACACACACACACACACACACACACACACACAGTTGTGCTCATACGTTTACATACCCTGGCAGAATTTATTTCTTAAAGGGGTTGCTCACCTTTGAGTTAACTTGTATGATGTAGGGAGCAATATTCTGAGACAACTTACAACTGGTTTTAATTTTTTTATTATTTTTGGCTTTTGAGTTATTTACCTTTTCATTCAGCAGTTCTCCAGTTTGCAGTGTCAGCAATTTGGTTGCTAGGGTCCAGATTACCCTAGCAACCATGCATTGATTTGAATGAGAATATGGAATAATAATAGGGGATGGTCGGAACAGAAAGATGAGTAATAAATAGTAGCGATAACAATAAATGTGTAGCTTTAGAGAGGATTTATTTTTAGAGGGGGTCAGTGACTCCCTTTTGAAAGCTAGAAAGAATAAGGAGGAGAAGGCAAATAATTCATAAACTATAAAAAATAAATAATGAAGACCAGTTGAAAAGTTGCTTAGAATTGGCCATTCTATAACATACTAAAAGTTAACTTGAAGGTGAACCACCCCTCTAACCATTTTTCAGAGAATATGACTGATAACACAAAAACTTTTTTCACTCGTGGTTGGCTGAAGACATTTGTCACACAACTTTGTTTACTCTTTTAAATCATAAACCCTACACAAACTACCCAAATGACCCTGATCAAAAGTTTACATACCCTGGTGATTTGGCCTGATAACATGCACACAACTTGACACAAAATGGTTAGAATGGCTATTAAAGGTAACCATCTTCACATCTGATCTGTTTGCTTCTAATTAGTGGGTGTGTATAAAAAGTCAATGACTTTCTGGACTCCTGACAGACCCTTGCATTTTTCATCCAGTGCTGCACTGATGTTTTTTGGATTTTAAGTCATAAGGAAAGCAAAAGAATTGTCAAAGGATCTACGAAAAAATGTAGTCTAACTCGATAAAACAGGAAAGGGATATAAGCAAATATCAAAGGAACTGAGAATGCCAACCAGCAGTGTTCAAAGTCTTAAGAAGTGGAAAATTAGGGGTTCTGTTGAAACCAAACCACTGTCTGCAGACCAACTAAAATTTCAGCCACAACTGCCAGAAAAATTGTTTGGGATTCACAAAAAAACCCACAAATAACTTCAGGTGCAATAAAAAAATACTGGAGGAAAATTTGCACTCATCAGCCCAGAAGCTGCGCATGGGACATACTTGGACATTCCAACATGATTGATCCAAAACACAAGGCCAAGTCAGCCTGTCATTGACTACAGTAAAATTAAGCGAAGGTTCTGGAGTGGCCATCTCAGTCTCCTGACCTAAATATCATTGGGCCACTCTGGGGAGACCTCAAATGTGCAGTTCAAGCAAGACAGTCCAAGAATTTACAGGAACTGGAGGCTTTTTGCCAAGAAGAATGGGCAGCTCTAAGAGCCAAGAGCCTCATCCACATCTACCACAAAAGACTTCAAGCTGTCATTGATGTTAAAGGAGGCAATACACGATATTAAGAACTGGGGTATGTAAACTTTTGATCAAGGTCATTTGGGTAGTTTGTGTAGCAATTAGGATTTAAAAACAGTAAACACAGTTGTTTGACAGTAAATGGATTCTTCAGCCTCACTAACCATGAGTGAAAAAAGTTTTTGTGATATTCATATTCTCTGAAAAATGGTTAAGAAATCATAAATTCTGCCAGGGTATGTAAACTTATGAGCACAACTGTACACACACACACCACAAGTTGATCCAGGGACTGGTCTGACTGCCATCTTGGAGTTAGGAAGAAATGTATTTCCCCTCTGGGGCAAATTGGACAGGCTTCAACTGGGTGTTTTGTCTTCCTCTGGAGCAGTTAGACAGGTTAAATATAGACTAAAAAGATTGAACTTGACAGACGTGTGTCTTTTTTCAACCTAGTTATATTCAGGGCTATAAAACAAGATGGTGTCAAAAGTAACAGCAAAAATAAAATATTTACAAGTAGAAAGTGCATCAGGTGTGACCTAGCACCTAATGATAGTGTCAATCCATCTGGCAATAATTACACTTACAGCAAGGTTATTTAGTTAATTTTATTATTAGAATGTAAAATATCCACTATATAACTTCCCCACTGGGGTAATATGGAATGCATTGAACTGCTGACATCACACTTGCAGTATTTTGCATGTCATTTTCTCACAATTCATCATGCTCAGAACGCGCCACAATAACAAGCTTGCAGAGTGCAGATGAGAAGGAACCAGGTCTGTGAGATACTGAAAAGAAGGAGGGATTATAAAACAACAATTATGAGCAAAACACAGGATTACAAATCCTCAAATAGACTAGATAGAAAAATACATCTCCTATAGACTTTTTTTAATAAAATCCAATTTTGAAAAAAAATATTTCCTTTTTCTCTAAAAAATATTTCCTTTTTCTCTGTACAAATAAATCAATACCATGTACTTGATCCAAGCGTAGATTGGTCTGAGTCATTCTATATAGCATAGATTTTATGGGGCAAATTCACTAAGCAGCGAAAATGCGCCAGCTTTGCAACAATTCAGCGCACTTAGGTGAATTTTTGGGACTTAAAAAAAACTTAAAGTTTTTTTCCAACACCTATTGTATTGAACTTCGCAGGTCTTACCTAAAGTAAAGTCTAGTGCAAGAGGTAAAGTTCAGTAAAATGGTTATATTAGTGAATTAGTGTAGTTGCGTCCCATCGTCAGTGCGCAACTTCGCCTGGCGTAAGGTTGCGAAGTTGCGCTAGTCTACCTACTTCGCTAGCGAATTTTTGCCAGGGACACATAGTAAATTGGCGAAGTTGCGAAATGACATCACGCTGGCGAATTAGCGCTAACGTTACACTTCTCGCTTTAGTGAATTTACCCCTATATCTGTACTCTGGTTGGGGGAAACAGTTGACCCCCCCAAAAAAAATCCCCCCATCCAAGCGCTAAGGAGCGCTCAGTGCAAATGAGAATAGCATCCCAGTTGTTACTCACTGTATGAGATGTGTGATGTCACACACATGCATAAGAAGCAAGTTGGGATATTTGCTCATTATGCACGTGCGTCACTCAACATTACCACCCGCACCTTGAGCTCCCTCTGACTATGGGCACCCTGTCGCTCTTGGTTTTTTTTTTTTTTAATTTGTTTTCCCCAACCCCTGGACCTTCAGTAGAGAGAAAAATGTCTGTATTACAGGTGCCCTTTAAGAATGAATAGCAAGGCTTGGGGTTGTTTGGAATAATCCAAAAGGAAGAATAAAGTAGTCAAGGGAAAAGCTAAAAAGAGAAAATTCCAAAATACTAGCTGAAAAAGATGGCATCCTGTAAAAGTTTTATATTTCATACTGACTTGGCTATTTTAGGTCATTTATTGCAAGTGCAATGTGCAAAGTGCAATTTTGGATACACATGCTATTGTTTTTTACTTACAATGTAAAAGAACACAGTTTAAGGTGTTAAGTGGGGCTTCACTCTGCAACAGGAAGAAGGGGAAACAAGCTGCTGATAACACAGAAACCAAAGCAGACTTGCAGCAGGGACTAAGGTACATTAATCTGGGGGGCTGTTTAGAGCAAATTTACAGATAGAAAAAATGTGACAAGGGTTGAGGAGACTGCCTCATACAGACTTAGCTAAACAAAAGGAATTCTGGGAATGAATTCCAAATGTGCTCCAAGAAATAAGGATAAACCCATGCAAATGGGATTTTCTTGGAGCACATTTGGAATTCATTCCCAGAATTCCTTTTGTTTATCAGATAGAAAAAAAAAACATTTACTTTTCCTTTAAAACAAATGTGCACCATGTTACAGTCATGATCTATATCCAAATTCATTCTTTTTACAATTTTTTGTAGAATTAAGGTATGGTGATCCACATTTCTTAAAAAACATTATTTGGAGAACCCCAGGTTGTAGGCTTTCTGGATAGAAGAGATACCGTACCTGAAAGTTAATATGTGGCAGGGAATTATGATAAACATATAGCTCTGTGAAATACGGAGTCTTCCACTCACCAACATTATCAGTAACATCATATTCTGACCTCTTCAGCTTTACATCACTGCCACCACCAGAAGATGTCTGAGACTGACAGAAACACATTTTTTACTTAACACAGGAAGTCACAGTGTATTACAGAACAGTATATCAAGGACAGTAAATGTGAGACTTACATAAGCTTCACTAAATTCTATTTTCCCTCCAGTGATTTCTGCTTTGAATTCTGTAAAGAACAAATACGATTTTCCCTGAGGCCTGAAACATAAATAAAATAATGTAGAGGGGGGAAAAATATATATGCGATTGTGTAGATAAACAACTATTACTTCAACTGGAAACTGCAATCAAAAGTCACAAATGCTGGGTTGTATAATTATCAGTTGTCTGGTATACAAACAAGGATATATTCCTTAACCATTTTTTCCCAGAAAGACCAGGATTATATATGGGACCTTAGTAGTAATAATATATCACATTTAAGGCAGACCAGGGGACAAGTGACAATCCAGAAAAATAGTATGGCTACAAAGCTGTATGGCGGATGTGAGCTGTGGTGGAAGCTACTAATTGCGAATGTTATTTGTGGCATTCTGCACAACTTCTAAATGAACCTGTATGATTATGGTTACAAAGATGTTATTAGGTATATAGATAGAAAGATAATGTGTTTATATGTAAACAAAGAATTTTATTTTAATTTATGGTGTTACTGGCCCTTCAGTGAATATTTTCTGTAACCCTAATCATTTAGCAAGGTGACCCAGTAGTTTAATTTTTTAACTTTAATTTTTAGTAAGATTTAGACATTGTTCTTTTGTATTTATGTATTTTGAATTATTTAGCTTTTAGTTCAAAAGTTTTCCAGTTGCCCTGCCAACCAGCAGTGGTTTAAATGATAGACTGAAAAAGAAGAAAAAGAAGAGAGAGGGAGTGAACTACTCCTTAATTAAAAAAAATATATATATATTCTCAGACATCTTACCTCCATATAGAACAGGAAAAATGTTGATTATCGTCACTGAGACCAACACTCATATGCCATTTCTGTATGAAACAAATGGAGATCAGACACAAAAACACCATAAGCCTACTATGAAGCCGTTGCTCACAGAACAACAAACAAAATAAGGAAATGGTAAATATTATTATTATTAACATGTATTTCTATAGCGCCAACTTGTTGCGTAGTGCTGGATATTAAGTTATCTTCATCAGATGGCACATAACTACAGTAAATTAAAATTTGGATTGAAGGGCACCAATCATAACTAAATCATTTACCAAGTAAATACATTATGGAGCAGATTTACTAAGGGTCGAATTGAAAAAATTCGAAATTCGACCATGTGAATAGGCAGGGAAGTAAAATCCTTCAAATTCGAATATTGAAGGATTTTACCGCAATTCAATTGGTCGAACGATCGAATAAAAAAAATTTGATCGATAAATTGTTCAATTCGAACGATTTATCGATCTAATATTTTTTATTCGATCAAAAATAATAAACCATTTGGTAGCTCTGATCTAGCGAACTAGGTGGTCGAATAAAAATTTAAAGGGGAAGTATACGACAGTCGAATATTCAAATGAAATTTTATTCAAATCATTCTATTCGATCAAATTTTCAAAATTCACTGGTCGAAGTGGTCTTAAAAAACTATCGAGAATTCGAATCTTTTTGAAAATTCGATCGAACTTCGAATCCTTCATGTGAATTTAGTAAATCTGTCCCTATGTGAAAGGTCAAGAAATCCGATTTTGAAAACAGAATTGTTTGTATAATGTAAATCATTAGCTCACTATACCTTCTGCAAAATCCCCCCTATCTTCACAGCAGTTCTAGTTGATGCAGACATCTGAATCCTCCTACCTATATCTTCACAGCCAACTGCTGCTTTAAATTCTCGCACATGCTCAGTTGAAATTTCCCAAACACTTCGTACTATGTACCACCGATATCCTTGTTGGAGCTATAACTTTATATTTATAAATATATACTTTAGCGGGCCTGTTCAATCACAGATAGACTCTCACCATTAAACATGTGTGGCCCAGGTGCTCTCAGCCCCAGACCTTTCGCTTAAACCAAACTCCTCTCCGTTTCCAAGGTGAAAAATTTTAACATTTTAAGTTCCAAAAAGAAACAGCTTACCCGCTTTGTGTAGTGACCCGGGTGCAGCCGCCCCGAGTCTGTCGCTAAGGGAGACAATTGAGTCACAAAATTTCTATTGTTGCGGCGCACTCCAAAACAGGCCACGGATTGCTTTGTTTTTCATCCAGTTAAAAATCTTTTATTTCCACATCTGATTAAAAATACATACAGCTTCCAAGGTCTAACGCGTTTCGTAACCACGTACTTCCTCAGAGACCTTGGTCAGATGTGGAAATAAAAGATTTTTAACTGGATGAAAAACAAAGCAATCCGTGGCCTGTTTTGGAGTGTGCCGCAACAATAGAAATTTTGTGACGCAGTTGAAATTTCTTGGTTGCCTAATAAACCTTCTAAGCTATTTTGAAATCTGACCAACTTCTGTGTTAGCTGCTGTTTAGTAGTGCTACCACCTTCTGAAGTTAGTGTGTGCTCTTCATTTGCATAATGACATCACCAGCAGTGGATAAAATAGGAAAATCTCATGATACTTCTAGTGGAGGAGTTTACTAAAGCTAGACATTCTGGGTAGAATACGATCTGAGCATGCTTGTGAACTAATTTGCATGTTATGGTCACAGTATGGACTCCCTCGGTGAAAGAAGACATTTGACAAAGTATGTGATTATTTAAAAACTGCAGTTTTTTTCAAAAACCTGTATATGTAGTTTGATTAAACATGTTTAGGTTGTACTGGTCAGATTGTTTGATTTTGGCCGTGATTGGTGCCCTTTAAAACATAATTTTTAGTATTATTTTTAAAAACCTACATTACAGATTTGTTTAAAACAATCTGAAAGTGGTTGCTGTACAGAGCTTTGCCCTCAAGGAGCGCTATACAAATAAAAAAAAAAAATATATATATATATATATACACATAGGTTGTACTGGTCAGATTGTTAATATGTGTTTGAATTTGGCTGTGATTGGTGCCCTTTAAACATATATTTTTTTTCATTTACAAAATCACCAGGATTCTCTCAGGTCACGGTTTGTGTTATAAATGAATGGTGGATGTTCTAATTCATATTACTAAAAATATTACAGTAAGATATGGGTAGCTAATGTGAGCTCTGTCTTCACAGGTTTCTCTGGGCTGCCACTTGCCCATCCACAATATGTCATACTACAATGCATACTAAGGGGCAAATTTAAAAAAAACGTGAGTTGAAAGCTTAATAGATAAAAACTAACCCATGTTCTATTCATTGCTGTGGGATATTTTGGTTCTAAAAATCCCACAGGAATATATAGAACTTGGGTGATAAATCATCCACACATTTTGAAAAATCTGCCCCTAGTATTTTTTAAAGGAAGAACAAAATATCACATTTGGCAATTGCAATTGACAATATAGGTCCTTTACACGGGTTGTTCAACTTTAAATTAACTCTTAGTATAATGTAGAGATTGATATTCTGAGAAAATTTGCAATTGGATTACATTTTATTATAATTTGTGTTTTTTAAGATATTTAGCAGCAGCTCTCCAGTTTGCAATTTCAGCAATTGGGTTGCTAGGGTCCAAATTACCCTAGTAATCATGCACTGATCTGAATAAGCGACTGGAATATGAATAGGAGAGGGTCTGAATAGAAAGATGAGTAGTGATGGGCGAATTTATTTGCCAGGGACGAATTCCCGCAATTCGCCCCCGGCAAATAAATTCGCGAAACGCCAGCAAAAATTTGCCTGGTGAAAATTCGCTGGCGTCAAAAAAAAAAAATCATGTCGAAAACGACACGCCAGAAACGACGCGAGTCAAAAACGTGCCGCGACTTGTTTGGCGAATTCACTAATTTCGCTGGAAATTCGCAATTTTTTTGGCGAAGCGAAACGGGGTAGATTCGCCCATCATTAAAGAAGAGTAATAAAAAGAAGTATTTACAATACATCTGTAGTCATACAGAGCATTTGATTTTAGATGGGGTCAGGGACTCCCATTTGAAAGCGGAAAGCATCAGAAATAAAAGGCAAATGACAAGTATAACATAACCAATAAATGAAGACCAACTGCAAAGTACCTTGGACATTGCACAACATTCTAAAAGATCCATCAAAGGTGAACCACCCTTTTAATAAAAACCACAAACATGGGGCATTCAGATTGCACCAAGCTCTAGATCATAAACTGGAAAACTTACCTCATTTGTACCTCCCTGAGACGCATATGTGAAAGTGCAGGAGTAGTCATCCTAAATAACATTGAATCACAATAGATGTGTTAAGAATAGTACAAATAATTACGGCATTACGCTTTTAAATGAAGTTAAAAACTGCACTATTTTTAGCTGAGAAAACATTGTAATGCTAACCAGTTACTGTATGACAGAGAAATTCTATCTTTTGCATGGCAGAGGTTTTGCGGCAATAAAACAGTCAGTACACCTGCAGCTGCAAAATAGTTTCACTTCCATTGGCTTTAAGAAAATATGGCATTAATTTTATGTATTTTTAGCAAATCTTTAGTAGTTATAGCTGAAATACACACAACTACACTACACCGCCGAGTGCTCTATTGTACTGCCAATAGCTACTAGAAAGGTAAGTGAACGGACACTGAACCAACGCAAACAGATCAGCACCCACACCTTCATTATTATCTAACTCCCACAGCTCCATTACCCAATACGGTCTTATTTCGAATAAGTCTGCGGTTTTCTCGCATTAAAATATCTAACCAATTTACTAGTGAAACTGTGCTGAAGGCCTCCCGGCCTCACGTCAAACTCTTCTGTACTCGATTTCTCCTGAGCGCAGCACACAGCCAAAATCAATAGAAACGTATAGATGACTCCGTAAGCTGCCATTTTTAAAAAAGCCGAGAGGAAACGTCAGCAAATCCCAAAATGTCGCTGCTAGTTCCACTAACAAGTGACGTTAAGCCGCGGGGAACGTCTCTATCTAACACGTGACATTCGGCGCCTTCTTCAAGTGGCTATATAAATAGAATAGGCGTGATCGAAGTTTTAGGGGTTAGGGATGCCTGGAGAAGAACGGTGTGTTGCATTCAGTGCAACAAGCGAGTTTTGGGTTGCGTTTGGTAGCATTAGTACTTTTTCTTGGGACTCGGTTAAATGCTGAATAAACTTATGCATTTAAATCTGTAGTTTTGCAGATGAGTTGTTGCCTGAACGTGGAGCGCTTGCTATTCAGTGGAGGCTGCGCATCTGTAAAATGTGTGCCCCAGGAAATGCCCCTTAAATGAGAAATCACAAAATGTTCAAAAACTGCCTGGCATTGAGTGTAAATGAAATGAGAAATTGGCAGAGCTACTTGGCTACAAAATAGTTTGGTTTTTTTTTTTTGGTGTTTTGTAGCCACAACAAGTTGCATACCTGCTCGGGACCAATCTCTAAGACCTGAACCCACAGCCCGTGACCCAAACCGCAACCTGCATATTTACCCACTTTGATCATCTACCCGACCCAGACCTGCAACTGCCTTATTCACAACCCGCCAACCCCCATCACACAGGAATTGATGTTGCTGCAACCCATAAGTGGTGTCATCAAAAGTGGGCAGGGCAGAAATAAGTATTGTAAACATTTAAAAGGAGTAAAACGGGTGTCCAAACTTTTGGCTTCAAGGGCCATATTAAAAGAAGAAAAATTGTGTGGGGCCACACATGAAATACATAAACACTTTTGATTTGTAAAAGTAAAGAAAATACACCAAAAAAAAACTACAATAACAGATGGATAACCAGATGGAGCTATACACTGGGATAAGGGACACCTGGATATTAAATAGACTTTTTATTATGTTATTACTAACTGGGCAATGGGCAGAGTTCCCCTTCTCCGATATCTTTTGCAACATGACGTGTTCTTGAGAACTGAGCATTTCAAGCTGGGCCGCATTCATATCCATCCTGGGCTGCATTTGGCCCTCGGGCTGCAGTTTGGACACCACTGGAGTAAAATATAGACAATATAACATAAGATAAGAAATTTAGATAAGACTCACAATACGCAGTACTGCGACCCGCAGCTATACCCACACCTGAAAATCCTACCTTCATTCCGCAGGGTACCCGATTTTTTTGTGGGTAACCCGCAGGTTCCCGTGGGTACCCACCTGCTGCAGGACTCTACAACAAGTAGTAGTTTTACTATTAGGGATGGCGAGAACCGCGGAAAAAAAGTTCGCGAACTTGCGACAAAATATGCGAACGGTTCGCGAACGTCGCGAACCCCATAGACTTCAATGGGAAGGCGAACTTTAAAAGCTAAAAAAGACATTTCTGGCCAAAAAAATGATTTTAAAGTTGTTTAAAGGGTGCAACGACCTGGACAGTGGCATGCCAGAGGGGGATCAAGGGCAAAAATGTATCTGAAAAATCCATTGTTGACACAGCGCTGCGTTTTGTGCTGTAAAGGGAAAAAAGTCACTCAGGGTGGTTGTGGAGACTGTAATATTATTGATATTTAGACAGAATGTGAACAAGCTCACACAGCTAGATGGCAGTTGTTTGAAGAACACACTGGGCAAAAAATGCCTACAGGGCAAATAATGCCTACAAGGTCAACATATACACTACTACAGCGGTGGATACGGATTACGTAAAATATATTATGGCTGCTTGAAAAAAGTCACGCAGGTGCTTTTTCTGGAGAGGGTAATATTATGGATATTTAGACAGAATGTGAACAAGCTCACACAGCTAGATGGCAGTTGTTTGAAGAACAGTAGATTACTAGCCAGCAAACTTACTATCCACTCTGTCCCTGAAATCACTAACAGCTCTCTCCCTACACTATCTCTTCCAAGCACACACAGGCAGAATGAAAAAATGCTGCAGGGCTTCGGTTTTTATAGGGAAGGGGAGTGGTCCAGGGGGTGTGGGGGTGGTCCAGGAGGGAGAGCTTACTGATTGGCTGCCATGTATCTGCTGGTCTGGGGGAGAAATGGAAAAAAAAAAGCGCCAACTAAGGCGAACCCAAATTGGCGAACAAGTTCGCCGGCGAACAGTTTGCGCCATCCCTATTTACTATCCACTACCACAGGTTACTAATCTCCCTGAAATGCCTTTCCACCGGCCATTAAGCGAGTTCCCAATGGAGAGTCATGCATGTTGCTTTGTTTCTTTGAAGTTGCCCAAAGATGAGTTTGGGTGATTTTGGAAAAATGAAACAATGCTTGTGTTCTCACATCAACTATTTACATGATGACCATTGGGAAAGTTTGGTAGCAGAGATTTCACAACAGATAACTCATTTCTCCATGTGCAATCACACTACATTCAATGGGAAAAACAAAAGCTTATCAGAAATCAGTTCTGTTGTGTAGTGCTGGCTCTTTCTGAAAGCTCAGAATTGGGCACAATGACCTGAACTAGTTGCCTTCACACCAATACTACAGCTTTAAAATTATACATTTATTGGTTCAAGAAATTAATTTTAAGTGGTATTTGCAATGTACACTGTGAAATACTGAAAAAATACACAACAAAATCCCCTTAAAGGAACAGTAACACCAAAAAATGAAAGTGTTTTAAAGTAAAGAAAATATCATGTAGTGTTGCCCTGCACTGTTAAAGCAGATCTGTTTGCTTCAGAAACACTTATATAGTTCTTTTAAACAAGCTGCTAAGTAGCAATGTCAGAAATTGAAAAATGGCACAGGATAAGTAATGGATAACAGACAACATTACGTTTTACACAGCTTATCTGCTATCTGCTGTGTAACTTGGGCCTTTTCTGCTTTGAATGGCTGCCCCCATAGCTACACAACAGCTTATTTATATAAACACACACTGCAGTTTTACCAGTGCAGGGCAACACTGCATTATATTTTTATTACTTTAAAACAATTTCATTTTTTGATGTTACTGGTCGTTTAAGTAAGTACTTATGTGAATTACTACAGTAGAGAAATCACAGCACCATCCAAATCTTTATAATCATAAAAAACCTTTATTGGATTCCTGGCTCAGATCTCAAACAAACAAAGTTTCAGGCCTGCATGTCCTATTTTGCAAGTTACTAAACTACTAATGGTTACACATATTTATGCTCACATAGAGGACGCCACCTATGGGCGAATAACAAGAATAGAATGATATAGAATAGAAACATAAAGGCAATATTGTCAGATACATTGTAATATATCTATAAAGTATATACTAATTTCCTGCTGGTTATACTCATCCAGACAGTTTCGAATTTCATGGTATAGTATCTGTAAAACAATAAAAATGACACATTTTTATAAAAATTATCTAATCATGATCGTATTAAAAACATCCATATATTGGATGCAAGACATATTCACGATTGAGACCACGAGGTTCCAAAGTTTCCAGGCAGCGTATCCATTTAGCTTTATTTTGTAATAATATTTTTGCAACAAAGTTTTGGAATGCTATCCACAACCTGGAACTTTAATTATTGAACACCATGGCCCTTTTCAACAAAATGACTGGATACCGCTTGATCTAATTTTTTTTAAAAAGGAAAGAAAAGATTATAGATTATACAATGCATAACATTTTTGTAATATATTTTGTATATATGCTATATACTAATTTATTAAGGGCGAAGTGGGCTTTTCTAGAGAAAATTCACTCAGACGAACGTTTGTTACTCCACAAATTTAGTCTGAACTTTCTAATGTGTTATCCTTTTCGATAGAGACTGCTTTTTTTTAAATGTGGGATTATGTTTCAAAGTTGTTACTTTTAAATATATTTATTTTTTTAACCATTTGAAGCTCATGCCACATTTGTTTTAGGGTGGGCTCATGTCTGGGACAATAAAGGATATATTTTGTCTTTATTTTGCTACCTTGGACATTTTTACTAATAAGTGGCCACTTAAAGCAATTTCACAAACAATCACCAATAAAGACATATGTATGACCTATATGTGTCTACAAAGTTTCGCTAGGTGGAAAGTAACGCTAATGAAAATTCACTTAGAAATGATCGCTCCTAAAGAAATTTTCACTGATGAAAAGTCATCTGCCAAGGCAAAATTTAGCATTTTAATAAATAAGCGTGTTTGCTGACAATTAAATATAGTTGCATGAAGTGTGGAGGAACCTTCCAAGGCACAACTTTGCCCCATAGTGTTCCATGGACTTAGAGATAGAGAAAAATGTAAGGAAATTTTAGAGTTAATGCTTGAGACGCATGATGTGTGATGTATCTCTTTAAATATCAAGCTCTTGTGACAGTCTGAAACAATTGCTAATGCAAGCGGCTGGCTGGACCCTAAAAAAGGAAGGGATAGTGAGGGGGGGCCAGACCATCGGCAGAAAGATTGTAACATTTACAGCATGTATAAAAGTCTGATACTTCCTGAAATAAGCAGACAATCTACAGCTTGCTTCTGTACCAGCTTGTCTCGTATACGAGAATAAACTTAACATATTCCTCTGAGCTCTACAACGGTCATTGACATATTTTTCTAACAACTTTGTCCTTCGAGCCGGAAACCAACAGCTGTCTTCCCAGACTGGAAAATGCAGAGGGTTAATCCTATTCTCTCTGCGGACTGAACCAAAAGACCTCCGACAGCTGTCGTAAAGAGAGGCCAGTCGCCCTTGTTTTCTGAAACAGTGACGGTTTCCAAAGAAAACAGCGACCAGGGTCACTGGAATCTGGTAACGTATATGTTATCTTTTTGTTGTTGTTACTAGTTGTCTATGTAAAGGTCCAGTCACAAGACTGTTGATATTAAGGCGTGAAGCGGCAAGAGTACTCCACCTTTGATAAAGAGACAGGGAGTGATAGTAGGTCCGGTCACTAGACTGTTGATATTAAGGCGTGAAGTGGCAAGAGTGCCCCACCTTTGATAAAGAGACAGGGAGTGACAAGTGGACGAGTCCATAGTCTGTGGGAGAAGACTACAGGAATAAAACTCTGTGTGCACGTTAAATATAAAGAGTACTCCGGGGAACGCTGAATTTGTGTATGAAAGTGTGTGAAAGAGTGTGTTTGGGAGTGAAAGAGGGAATGGTCAACCCCTCAGACAGGCCGTGAAGGGTGATACCGTGACCGGTGAACGTTTTCGGCAAACGGACTACCTTGCTCCTCAGGTTTTACTTGGCCGAGCTCCAAGCTGTAAGGCCATATCAGTGAGTACTGCTTCACAGGCGCTTGACTCCACAAATTGATTGTCAATTGTTTGTCACCTTTAACTACTAACTATGGGAAATAAATGTTGTAAAAGTATCAATGATCTAACTGAGGACGCTCAGTTCATGTGTGATCAGGATCCAAATAATATCAGGTTCTTAAAAAGGTGGAAAGAGGATTATAATTTTGACCTTATATTGGGACCGTGTTGGTAACTCAGTAGTTACCTGTGAATTTTCTAGAGATTTTAAACAGCTCCATAGAGCATTTAACAGACCTCACGTGTCCTCAACAAAAAAAACAAAAGAAACAAGTGGCAAGATTTGGGGGGCATAGTGACCAGGTGGTCCCTTAAGACTCCTCAAGAATAGAGGAAATAGGAGTTTTCACTATGAAATTAAACTGGTGAATGTAGTGAATCTCCCATACTGATACATATATCAACAGAATGAGGACAGGCCCAAATTGGCCGATCTCCCTTCCCAGCTTTGCAGATGTAGAACTAATTAACGGAGCAGGGGCAATCACCATTACCCCGAAATCAACATTCAGACCCCACCAGAGACAATATCCACTAAAGAAGGAAGCAAGAGGTCAGATATTTGGGGTATACTATCTCCAGTCAGGGATGACATCTAGGTGAAAATAGAAAAACTGCCATACTTGCAGCTATTTTGATAACCTGTGGGTGCTGTTGCATCCCTTGTATTTGTGGCTTATTGCAGCGTTGATACTAACTTGGCATATTTTTCTAACAGAAAATACACGTTATACAAGTAAATAAAAGTATAATATTATAAAAGTCTCCATTAAAAACTCAAGTTATTTAAAAGCCATTATAAAAGGAGAGACCTAGGTATGGAATCCGTTATCTTTTCTCTCCTAATCTCAAGCAACAGCTCTTAACTCAGGTCTCTTCCTACCCAACCACTATCTCTGCTTGGATGTCACAACACTACCTTAAATTAAACCTCTCTAAAACAGAAATAGTTCTAACTATGAAGATTCTCATTCATCCAGGTCATGGTATATATATATATATATATATATATA
>CM044431.1:100104693-100126948 GCA_024363595.1 Xenopus borealis
AAAATATGTTTTTATTTAGTTTTCATAACATAAATAAATAAAGAAAAACAACAGGGAATTTGGAAGTACACATCTTGGTTATATAGGGCTGCGGGGCAAAGCTCTCATCAACGCCAGACCCACCAACTACAGGAAAAGATGGATTTAATACTAAAGGTATTAAGGTAGTGGTTATGTCTCTATATTGTGGCAAAAAATATTAGAAAACTGGCAGGACTTTCATCAACAGGTGGTTTATATTAAGTAGTAGATAGTGACTGCAGCTATGAGGTCATTAATGTTATACTCTATACCCATAATTCTTGGTTTATTGTGAAACGTCTTAACAAATGTGTCATCTTTAAAGGTTGTCTACCTTTTACTGTGGCTCAAGGTGGACAAATCCCACAGACAAGCTTGTAAAAGAACTGGGAACTTTATTTCAGGTCACAAAGTAGTACATACAGTAGCTTGATGTGTTTCGTGCACTTTTTCACTTAATCATAGGCTAAACAGATTGGTATGCCAACTATATACCCCAAACCAACCAATCACCAAAGTACATAGTTGCGAGAAGAGGCTTCTTTGTTTGAGTTTATAGATTTCCATCTGCAACCTTAGGTTGCCCATCATCCATGTTACACACCAGAACACCCAACACCAGAACAAACACCAAGCACCCTGGCTCATGCTTCACCAGTAGTGTGACCACCTTTGGGCCTTGGGAGGAGCCCTCGGCTTACTTGGATGCCACCTGGACTTAAACGAGAGGTGCAAGGTAAAAGGCCAAAGGTCATGGTACAAGCACGAGTAAACAGATTTGTAGTCAGACATGCTGGATCAACGCAGGCAGATAGCACGGATCGTCAGGCAGGCAAAGGGTCAAATCCGGTAATCAATCAGATAGAGTAAGGCAGAATCGGAGTCAAATAACAGGCAGGAGTCAAACCAGATTAATCAGGAGGGTTAAGCAGAATTAAGTTGTTATCAGGCAAGGGTCAGATTAAAGAGGTCAGTGTGGTCAAATAGCCAGGCAGGGTCAAATACAGAAGATCAGGACAACAAGAAGCTTAATAGCGCAAGGTACAAGGCACCAGGAAAAACCTATCATGGGCAATGTATAAAAACAGAAAGTCCCTGAAAATATTTTCAAATTTGGCGCCATTGCGCGCTGACGCCACTGTCACGCTCAGTGGCCCAAATCCCACACAGGAACAACCAGAAGGGCCACTGGGTTAATATTTAAAGGGTAATTAGAGGGAGTAGACTGGATAGGATGCTCACAGAAAGTTTATTGGAAAACAGAAGATACAGCAATTTACTTGCTCAGGAGATCAAGGTAAAACAAAGTCCAAATACAGAAGAAGGAACAAGGAATCAGGAATCCAAGAACAAGGTCCAAGAACAGGGTCAGACTAAGACTAGGAGCATAGAACCGGGTGACCATCAGATTGTAGAACTATGAACTGGCAGTGGGGGGAGGTCTGCTCAAGCTTTAAATAAGGGCCCTCTGCTGGGAGTTAACTAGGGAATAGGCTGCACCTGCCAGTTAGTGCAGAGCAGCTGAATTAATCAGCAGCACAAGGGATAACCATAGGGACCTCAATACAAGGTGAGCCCATGCCTCTAGCCCGCCAGAATAGGGGAGAGGTAAGGGAACAGGCTAGAATACAAGAGGTCCCAGGTTCAAACCCAGCAAAGGGATAATTCCTTATAACCACACATCAGTGCGCCTGCACCATTAAATAGCCAAAGAATGTGCGGCGCACGCACTAGGAGGCAGCCGGCATGAAGAACAGGAGTGTGCGGCGAGCGTCCCTGCCGCACCACTGGGCCACCAGGGTTAGTTTATTTGTGACATTAACCCCCTCTCTAGGGGGGACAACTGGACCCACAGGTTTCTCAGGAAACTTTAAATGAAACTGCCTCCTGAGGTGATCAGCCCTAATGTCCCCAACAGGAACCCAAGAGTTGTCCTCTGGGCCATAGCCCTTCCACTTAACTAAATACTGGAGCTTACCCCGTACCCGACGAGAATCGAGGAGCTCCTGGATCTCAAATTCTGGTTGACCTTCAACCAGCACTGGGAGAGGAACAGAAGAATGGCGAGCACGTGTAGCAGGCTTGAGGAGGGAGACATGAAAGGAGTTAGAAATTTTGAAGTTATCAGGCAGTTTAAGAGGAACAGGCAATGGGTTAATAATTTCAACAATTGGATATGGACCAATGAACTTAGGCCCCAATTTAAGAGAAGGGACTTTCAGCTTAATATTTTTTGTGGATAGCCAGACAAAATCGCCAATCTGATAATTAGGTGCCTCCCTACGAGACCTATCAGCAGCCCGTTTCTGAACTGCAGTAGCAGTGGACCGAGAGTCATGCACCCCAGACCAAATTTTAGCAAATTGACTAATAGCAGAGTTGACAGAAGGTACAGTGGACAAAGAACCAGAAAAGGAAAATGCTTTTCTCATCAACGGAGAATGACCAGTAGAAGAATGTGTTGCGTTATTATAGGCAAATTCTGCCAAGGGTAGTAATTTGGACCAGGAGGATTGATTAGTGGAAACATAACATCTTAAAAATTGTTCAAGAGATTGATTGACCCTTTCTGTCTGTCCACTGGTGGTGAGGGTGATAGACGATAGAAAAAGACAAATCAATACCCACTAATGAGTAGAACGCTCGCCAGAATTGAGAAATAAACTGCACCCCTCTATCCGAAACAATATTAAGAGGGAAACCATGTCATTTAAAAATATAATTCAGGAATACAGCCAAGGTTTTATGGAAGAGGAATTAAATGACTCATCTTCCTAAACCTATCTACCACCACCCAGATTACTGTCTTCCCCTGGAAGGGAGGAAGATCCACTATGAAATCCATTAAAAGATGGGACCAGGGCCTATCAGGGATAGGTAGTGGCCTCAGTAACCCCTGAGACAAAGTCCTTGAAGATTTAGACCTCTAACAGACAGGGCAAGAATTAACAAAATCTTTAACATCTTGCTTAAGAGAGGGCCACCAAACATTACTAATCAAAAGAGATATTACCTGTGCCATGAGCAACGCTAAGAAGACAGCGGGAGCTTAGGAAGATTAATGCGTGGCCTAGAGATTGATATAGGTAGGAGGGTTTTGGGTTTTTGGTGAACTGGGCTGATTTCTCTGTTAGCTACAGGCTCTTTGCTAGGGATGGACTGCACCTCAATGATGATGGTGCAGCTATTTTGGGAGAGAAGATGGCTAGATGGTTGGAGGAGATTTTAAACTAGGCGTGGGGGGGAGGGTTCAGTTAAAGAGTCAGTGGAAGACAGGTTAGATGAGACAGTGGTCAATGGAAGGGAAAATGGGGGAGGAGATTTGGTTGGGGGTACTGTTATGGATAGGGAATACCACATGTCATATGTTCATTATGGTACCAGTGTTAAATGTATGTTTGCAAATGCAAGGAGTCTGACTGGTAAAATGGGAGAGCTGGAGGGAAAATATGATGTGATTGGTGTGGCCCGAAACAAGGCTGAATGAGTTTCATGATTGAGCAGTTAATATTAGTGGCTATATTTTGTTTCCAATGGACAGAAACAATAGAAAAGGAGGAGGGGTATGTCTGTTTGTTAGGTAGGATTCAAAAGCTTATATAAAGGAGGAGGTTATGTTAGAAAATGAGGGGGCAAAAGTCTTATGGAGTTCTTCACCAATTGTAAAGAGTTCAGCAAGAGACTTCCGGTATGGCGCCAGGAGCGACGGCAACACACTAGAGGCGCTCCGTCACTAACCTTCACAAAAGATGATTTAAACAATTAAACCAACAGATGAATAGTAGCAAAATGTCCGGAGACTCACCCAACAGGAAGTCTAAAGCTAAAGGCGCACTTTTGGAACAAGCAAGCCCTGAAAATAAGAGGAGACAGGAGAGCGCATGTAAATCCAAGATGGCTAACGGTAACTTGCAAGATATCGCGCAAGCACCACAACAACAAATACATTGTAACACACAGAACTCTCGAAACGACACAATTTATAAACAAATAGCTACTGAAGTAGCAAATTTGATTAATCCTACACTAGAAAAAACAATTGAAAAGGCAGTAGGCACATTAAGGATAGACATAAATAAACTTACAGAACAACTTACCTCACAGAATAACTCTCAGTTCACTCATCTCAAAATGGCTTCCCAGGGCCTTAAATCTACAAAATGACATTCCAATATTAAAGATTGAAAGAGCACATAGAGTGGGAGCACCTTTCGAAAACAAAAGCCATAAACCAAGAACAGTTTTGATAAAACTCCTGGACTATGCCGACAAGATTAAGATATTGCAAGCATATAAAAAATCCAGAAATTTGTTTCTAGAAAAACAAAAAATCCAAATTTTTCAAGACTTTTCTCCAAATGTGTCACAAAACAAGCAAGCATTCTTTGGGGTTTGTCAAACCTTATTTCGCCAAAACATTAAATTTGCCATGCTCTATCCTGCCATTTTAAAAATTTTCATGCCAACAGGAACTCATACTTTTGAAGATTATAAAGAAGCAGAGAAATGTGTCTACCTTCTTGAAAAGGATTTTAACAAGAAAGAATCCATTAATGACCACTCTAATGAAATGGAATATACTAATTCCAGTGAACGACCTACATCAAACAAAGAACAAGACTCACATATATCCAGGAAGGTCACCCCTTTCAAAAGAAGGGATATTAAAACAAGTTTTGAACAAAGATCTAGATCTCCGATCGGAAAAGATACTTCATCATAATTTCATGATGATAAAGACACCTGAATAGACTCAATATTATAATACCTACTGATGCAAATACTTTATGGACCTTATTTTTCACCAAGTGAGGGGGCGATTCACACTTCTAATGGTTAAATTCAGGATAAGAGTTTATTAAGTTGCTTAGTTACTCTGGGGAAAAGTGAAGTTTAGTGAATATTAATTTCCTACACAACCATTCAAATGTTGGTTAATGTAGATTGTTTCATAATGTTTTTCATATTTTACTGTGCATTATCTGCTTTGCTCAATATGTTATATTTATACATTCTTTATGTTTTATTTTATGGTGATACTGTGTTTTTGGTAGACAAGGCTAGATTTACCATATATGACAATTTTCATAATTTGATGCCAATTTACTCTATAAATGCATAAAATAAAAGGGTTTTACAGGAGCTCAAAAAAATGGGAGCAGACATCGCTCTACTCCAAGAAACTCATTTAAATGAGTCTAACATCTCAAGATCATTCTCTAACTGTGTAGGAGAAAGCTTAAATTGACCAGCAATTAAAAAGAAAGGAGGTGTATCAATTTTGATTAATGAAAATCTCAATTATCATAACGTAAAATCGACTAAAGATGATAAAGGAAGATTTACACATGTTGAAATTTTCATTAATAACCAAACTTGGAACCTTTGTTCAATTTATGCCCCGAATGATAAGAAGCCGGACTTTTATTCTGATATTACCCAAAGAATATGTTCATTTAACCCAAATAATTTGATTGAGGGTAGTGACTTTAATGAGTCTCATGTATGGATCCTTGATAAATGTAACCATTAATTTAATAACTCACAGAAAAAATCCAGACTGCTCTCTAATTTTTTAGAACAAACCCGCTTAAATGATACATGGAGAATTTTAAATCCATCTGAAAAAGAATTCACCTTTTATTCACATTCTCATGGTACAGGAACGAGAATAGATTATTTATTTACATCTACTAATCTTTTAAACCAAGTTCACGAAGCAAAGATAGGCAACTTCACTTATTCTGATCATACTCCGATTAGTTTCATTTTATTAAATCATTCTCCTCCTAAATCATATATACCTTGGAATTTCCCATCTTTTATATCTGTCAGACAGGATTTCCAAGAAATGTTAAAAAATAAATGGATTACCTTCCTTATAGATAATGATAATCACAAAGATAACCTTTACTACTGTGGGATTCATGGAAGGCTTACATAAGAGGAGAAATAACTTCATACAAGATTTCATTTACAAGAAAGATGAACTCTCAAATATTGAAACTAAGTAAACAACAGAATGAGGCATATATTTTATTTAAAACAGACCCTAATCATAATAATAGAATATGTGAAAAAGGAAGGTGAATCTTATCTTAATATAAATACACGAGAATGCACCTAAAAAGTGTCAGAGGTATAATTTACCTAATCATAGAGTTAATAAATTATACAGAAGTAATAAAACCCCCAAACACTCGTACTTATAATGAAATGTAAACAATTAATGCTTATCACACTTGGCTGAGGCTTAAAAAAAGTTAATCCGCCAATTCATTAAATAAAGATATAGTAATTCATTAAATATAAATACCATAACCCTTAGTGAGCAATAACTTATATTTTTAAAAAGGATTCATATATTAAAGTGCTATGTGCATAAATTACCAACAATCATCTACTGATAAAAAAATTTTAAAATTTATAACAGAGACCAGAATCGGTCTTTGAAGAATTAAATGGTACCAGAAAAGGGAGAGAAAAATATCCAAATAGTTCAGAGATATTGTACCACTTAAAAATAGTTCATATGATTGTAAGTTAAATTCATTTTATATCATGATAGTGAGGTAGAGTGCAATAAATTAATTATATAAATTGGCTGTGATAAGTTACAAAATTAATTAGTTAAATATTAAAAGGAGAAATTGGCTCAGGTGCACCGCAAGGAATTTTATATCTGCATTGGGAAAAAACAGTAGGAAAAGGAAATTAGGGGAAGAGTGGAGAAGTCCCCAGAGAACTGCTGCCTATGCTTATTCTAGGCCCTGGGACCCCACAGTGGGAGTACGGCAAGCAATGTGGACTGTGGTCTCAGTAAATTAATCTAACTATCTCAAAGGAGAACTATGCTTCCCTAACAGAACCACAAATCACACAGAGCCATGTAAATGAGAAGGAGTGCGAGGAGAAAATGCAGTTTGAATTAAAAAAAGGGTTAAAATACACTAAAGGTGAAAAACAACTAAAACCAAATACAGGGTTTCAAACCAGAGTTTTCCGCCAACGCGCGTTTCGCCAACGGCTTTGTCAAGGCAGAAAAGATAGAGAACACCAAGACCATGCGTCTCTCCTTAAAAGTTGCGGGTCGGGTATGTTCCGCCGGAAGTGCGGATCCGGAAGGCTCACCTGCGTTCCAACCGTGGAACGCATTAGCGTATTAGCGCACGGTAAGCGTCCCATGCTCACTGGAACGCAAAATAGACCCTGCGGATCAGGAAATCCAGATACCCTAACATTTGACCCGCAAAGTCATAGCTCCATTAGAATAAAACAAATAGTAAAGTGACTCTTAGTAAGGTTATAGGCATTATGTTCCAGTATAAGTAGATGCCCTAAACCTGAATTGAGAGAAAGAATTATTAAGGAAGAAAATTAAATATGCATTCAAAAATATATACTAAGATGATTGATTAATAATACCATACAATTATGGAGTGGGAAGAAAGGGTTTTACGTTAGCATAATATTCCTTAATATTTGATGAATCAAAAGGGCTAACGTAATTATTAGAGAAATGCATTATACAGGATATTCTCATTAATACCATAGGGAGAGACAGAGTTGAGATTAAAAATCCAAAAGGTCTCACGCTTAAGAAGTTCACCCTCTAGGTTGCCCCCTCTTATACCCAAATTTACGTGTTCAATAGCCCAAAATTTTAAATTAGCAGGATTCATGTTGTGATATTTTTTGAAATGATAGGCTACGGTCGATAAAATTTTGTCAGTTCTACTGATATTGTCTGCAGTTCTGATTGAACTGCAGTGTTGTTGGATTCGCAATTTTAACATCTGTGTTGTCATTCCCACATATTGTTTATGGCAGGGACATTCAATTACATAGATCACTCCTTTGGTTCTGCAATTAATGTAGTCCTTGATAGCGTGCTCTTTGTTGAATCTATCAGTGAAGGACAAAAGTTTGATCATTTTTGTACACATATTGCAATTTCCACAGGGAAAGCAGCCCCTGACTTTTGTGGACTTTTGTGAATGCATATTTAATTTTCTTCCTTAATAATTCTTTCTCTCAATTCAGGTTTAGGGCATCTACTTATACTGGAACATAATGCCTATAACCTTACTAAGAGTCACTTTACTATTTGTTTTATTCTAATGGAGCTATGACTTTGCGGGTCAAATGTTAGGGTATCTGGATTTCCTGATCCGCAGGGTCTATTTTGCGTTCCAGTGAGCATGGGACGCTTACCGTGCGCTAATACGCTAATGCGTTCCACGGTTGGAACGCAGGTGAGCCTTCCGGATCCGCACTTCCGGCGGAACATACCCGACCCGCAACTTTTAAGGAGAGACGCATGGTCTTGGCGTTCTCTATCTTTTCTGCCTTGACAAAGCCGTTGGCGAAACGCGCGTTGGCAGAAAACTCTGGTTTGAAACCCTGTATTTGGTTTTAGTTGTTTTTCACCTTTAGTGTATTTTAACCCTTTTTTTAATTCAAACTGCATTTTCTCCTCGCACTCCTTCTCATTTACATGGCTCTGTGTGATTTGTGGTTCTGTTAGGGAAGCATAGTTCTCCTTTGAGATAGTTAGATTAATTTACTGAGACCACAGTCCACATTGCTTGCCGTACTCCCACTGTGGGGTCCCAGGGCCTAGAATAAGCATAGGCAGCAGTTCTCTGGGGACTTCTCCACTCTTCCCCTAATTTCCTTTTCCTACTGTTTTTTCCCAATGCAGATATAAAATTCCTTGCGGTGCACCTGAGCCAATTTCTCCTTTTAATATTTAACTAATTAATTTTGTAACTTATCACAGCCAATTTATATAATTAATTTATTGCACTCTACCTCACTATCATGATATAAAATGAATTTAACTTACAATCATATTAACTATTTTTAAGTGGTACAATATCTCTGAACTATTTGGACATTTTTCTCTCCCTTTTCTGGTACCATTTAATTCTTCAAAGACCGGTTCTGGTCTCTGTTATAAATTTAAAAAAAATTTTATCAGTAGATGATTGTTGGTAATTTATGCACATAGCACTTTAATATATGAATCCTTTTTAAAAATATAAGTTATTGCTCACTAAGGGTTATGGTATTTATATTTAATGAATTACTATATCTTTATTTAATGAATTGGCGGATGAACTTTTTTTAAGCCTCAGCCAAGTGTGATAAGCATTAATTGTTTACATTTCATTATAAGTATGAGTGTTTGGGGGTTTTATTACTTCTGTATAATTTATTAACAACATAATAATAGAATAGCTTTAGAGTCAGCTATAAAAGAAACGAAAGAATGGTTAACCATGAAAGATTCCATCTACCAAAGCTATTATAAATCTAAATATTTCAATTTTGGCAACAAAGCAAACAAACTAATGTCTAATCTTACAAAAAATTGGTCCAAAACCCAGAAGATTTCAAACATTAAATCAGATACAGGAGAATTAACTCATAGTCCTTTAGAAATAGTTGAAACTTTAAAAAAATTCTATGAAAAATTATATTCTCATCCCGAAACAAACTCAGAAAAAACAAAGAACTTAATAGATGGTATAGTTTTTCCTCAAATATCACAAGAAAACTTGATTGACCTAAACTCTGAGCAAGAAATTAGAACAGTTATCTCTTCCTTAAAACCAACAAAGCAAGTGGCCCAGATGGACTGGCAGGTCTGTTCTACAAAATTCTGTTAAATGATATTACCCCATTTTTTACTCAATTGTATAATACAATAATTTCACAAAAACAACCTCTACCATCCAGCATGTACTCACTTACAAGAGTGATACTCAAGCATGATAAAGATCCTACAAAGGTTGAATCATATAGAACAATTGCTTTACTTAACCAAGACCTGAAAATCCAAACAAAAATAATAACTAATCGACTATCTCTAATTCTTCCCAAAATAATTTCTCCGGGAACAAGGAGGATTCACAAAAGGCAGATCAGGTACCAAAAACATACGAACAATTATAAATATCATAAAATTAGCAAAATCTAAGAAAATCCCCACGGCTCTAATTGGAATAGATTCGACAACATATGCTGGAAACATTTAACAGACTCTCTCGTTGCCTTTGGATTCCATGGTCCATTTATAGAATTAATTAAAATACTATATTCTTCCCCAAAGACTCATATAATTGCAGCTGGAGAGATGTCAAGACCAATGGATTTAAAGAGAGGTATGAGACAGGGTTGCCCACTATCCACCATTATTGTTTAATATTTCTTTCGAACCCCTTATAAGATATCTCAAGAATCTCTTTGCCAGGTTTGGAATTTAGCAAGAGCACTTCTAAATTAACAGTATTTGCAGACGATCTTCTTCTCATTGCAAAGAATCCCAACGATAATCTAAAATACATCTTTGCTAACCTACAAAAGTTTGAAGATATTTCTGGATTCAAAATTAATATTAGAAAAACAGAACTTATGGATGCATATGGTCAGACCTCTCCCAAGACCCTACAATTATAGGCATTGAAAAGAAACTGTCCTATATAAAACATCTAGGTATTCTTATTCCAACTGATTTAAATAGACTTTACTCTCTTAATTTTAAACCAATGATTAAAAACATCACCAATTTCTGTAATAAATTTCCTTTAAATTTAAAAGGAAGAATTGCGTTCTACAAGATGCTGAAATTTCCAAAATGCATTTATCCTACCATAAACTTACCTCTACTCCTAAAAAACAATGATATTACTGCATTGGAGAAGTCACTATCTAAATTTCTTTGGAAAGGAAAAGTCCCAAAAATTTCTCTTCAAAAATTAAAGAATTCAAAAATACATGGAGGTCTGGGACTACCTAATTATAAAACTTTCAACAGAGAAGCTATAACAAGATATATTGCAGAATAGTTGAGTGAAAAAGGTAAATATACCAATATGCCTCAAGAAACTACAACTGAGACTGGAGAAAACATTTTATTGTTATTACATAGACCAACTAAAGATCATCCAGCAGAAATTAAAGACAATCCAATCTACAGAGATACATCTGCTGTCTGGAGATTATTACATCAAATCTGATTATAGAACGACTCCGTACTTACCTTTAAAGGGAAACTGTCATGGGAAAACAAAACCCATCAGTTAAAAGTGCTGCTCCAGTGGACTTCTGCACTGAAATCCATTTCTCAAAAGAGCAAACAGATTTTTTTATATTCAGTTTTGAAATCTGACATGGGGCTAGCCATTTTGTCAATTTCCCAGCTGCCCTGGTCATGTGACTTGTGCCAGCACATTAGGAGGGAACTGCTTTCTGGCAGGCTGTTGTTTTTCCTTTTCAATGTAACTGAATAGTACGCAGTGGGACATGGGTTACTATTGAGTGCTGTTCTTAGATCTACCAGGCAGCTGTTATCTTGTGTTAGGGAGCTGTTATCTGGTAACATAGTAACATAGTAACATACTATGAACCTTCTCATTGTTCTTTTGTTAGGCTGCTGGGTGGGGGAAAGGGAGGGGGTGATATCACTCCAACTTGCAGTACAGCAGTAAAGAGTGATTGAAGTTTATCAGATCACAAGTCACATGACTTGGGGCAGCTGGGAAATTGACAAAATGTCTAGCCCCATGTCAGATTTCAAAATGAAATATAAAAAAATCTGTTTGCTCTTTTGAGAAATGGATTTCAGTGCAGAATTCTTCTGAAGCAGCACTATTAACTGATGTGTTTTGAAAAAACATTTTTCCCATGACAGGTTCCCTTTAATGAGGAACAAAAATATTCCATGTTCAAGTTATCCACCAATGTCAGTTACCTGGAAAAAGAAAGGAATAAGATTACTACAATACATCATTTCTCCATCTACAGGAAAAATGTTTAGTTGGGATGAATTTAGACTCAAATTTAATATCCCAGATAAAGAGAAACTATTTTATATTCAACTTTTTCACTGGTTTAATAAACTAGGTTCAAGAGATTCCCTAAAATCTTATAGGTCAACTATTTCATCCTTTTTTAACAAATTAATTTATTCCAATTTGGAGGTTAACATTAGACTTATTCAATCAAACAATCAAAGGAGTAGTGATGGGCGAATCTCCCGCGATTCGCTTCGCCTAAAGATTCGCGAAACGAGTCGCGGGACGCTTTTGACGCGCTTCGCGTCATTTTTGTTGCGTCGCGTCGTTAGCGACGCGTGTCGCGTCATTTTCGGCGCGTGTCGCGCGGTGATTCGCGAATTTATTCGCCAGCAGCGAATCGCGGGAATTCGCCCCTGGCGAATAAATTCGCCCATCACTAAAAAGGAGTGATTCCCTTGGTATAATATAAATTTACAAATATCTGTCCGTGTATTAAAGCAGAGGTCTGACCATCGGTCAATAATAATTCGATAATAATACAAGAAAAAAGCACCCCGCTTAATCACTCATACAAAGGTAGTTATTAGTTGAATCTTAAGCTTAATTATCTTTACTAATATAGCAACTGTTCTTGTACATAGGATAATGACGTGATTCAAATGGCAATTCTTTGCTTAATTGCTTATGTTTCAATAAAGTGCCGTGCAGATTAAATAAGTTTATAAAGTTTGGTGCAGTAATTTAATTCATAAATTTATGATATCAAATTCATGAGCTTAAAAAGTGCAGTGTATAAATTCATTAAAATTTCATGAATAATTAATTAATGATTCAAATGCGACAATTCATTGGAAGTTAAATCATTGATTAAAAACCTTATCGGTTGTGATAGATATACTGTAAATTACGATGTACCGTTACTATATTGATTCCCAAAATACTTAATATGGTGGGAACCTATAGTTTCATGATGCCGTACAGGATTAATCGTTGATTCAATTAGTTAAGAAACTACAATTCATTGGATAGATAAAACTGTTAAATGCTCAAAGCCAGAGATTTGAAATAGGAAAAGGAAAATATAGAGAGGTGGAGCTGTCCCAAAACTGCTGCCTATTATTGTTCTAACCTGGGATACCACAAAGCTGGAGAAGGCCTAGTATCCGGGACTGTGGTCTCATAATTTAACTGGCACCCTATCACTGTGAGAGAGGCTAGCTGTCAAAAAAACCATAAATCCACAGACTCTTGACAGGATATAGATAAGGAGAAAGTAAGTTCCTGATTCACATGAATTGTGGATGCTTTCCCTGTGGTAACTGTAATAAATGCAGCAAGCTAAAAAGAACCAGTAACTTTACAGACTGTTTTGGTACTGTACACAGAATAAACAATTATATAAACTGCAGAACATTGGGAGTAATTTACTGTATCGATGCTTAAGAATAGAATGCAACAACACTGCAGTACCATAAGGAATGCAGGAAATGACAACAAAAATTATAGGACAATCTCAACTGTAGCTCAACATTTTAATAATCACACAATATGGATCCAGCGAAGATGAAATTTTGGGCTTTGGAAAAAGTAGAACTAGGAATCCGGAAAGGCAACCTGGAACAAGCCCTTTTAAAACGAGAAGGCTATTGGATCTTTAAAATGGATACTGTATCCCCTACTGGAATAAATTAAAATAACTTATTCACTGCATTTATTTAATTGATTTGGAAATTCAAATGATTAATTTTAATTGTTTCAGTACTATTTATTATCTTACTACCTTAATTTTATAATAATATTTAAATGAATCTGAATAAAACTATATTTTGAATTAATTTATGTACAAAATAGATATAAATTCATAATTTTAAAATATAAATATAACATGATTTTTTGGATCGATTGTTTGGTGTATAGGAACTTATTTAATTTATAATAATGAATTGATCCATGATAATATGTACAAGTAAAATATTAAAATATTAATATGAATGAATTTATACCCATGATTAATAGTTAAAAATAATTTTAATCAGTTTCCGGGGAAATGCTCGAAAATAATTTGAAAGCAAACTGCGGCTGTATTGTAGGGTTAGCATGGATAACAAACCCCCGACGGACTGACATATGCGTCTTGGGGATATCTTAGCAAAGCATAGATACATGAAATCCATAATCACCGCGGGTCTGCATCAACGCGATACTTGGGATGATTGCTTGCGTAGGAGGAAATCAAGTATTGCGGGACAATTCCTTTATGACGTAAGACGCGGAAGGGGTTTTAAACCCCAGTTCCCGGGAAACTGTTACTTTACGCCTTGACAAAGCATATTTGCGAAACGCGCCTCTGTGTTTTGTTGTTTTTACTGATCCTCTAGATCCTTTTTTGAACTATACTTAATAGCGAGATGGCAACTGCTTGAATCCGGAACTTACTCTCTTCTTATCTATATCCTGTCAAGAGTCTGTGGATTTGTGGTTTTTTAGACAGCTAGCCTCTCTCACAGTGATAGGGTGCCAGTTAAATTACGAGACCACAGACCCGGATACTCGACCTTCTCCAGCTTTGTGGTGTCCCAGGTTAGAACAATAATAGGCAGCAGTTTTGGGACAGCTCCACCTCTCTATATTTTCCTTTTTCTATTTCAAATCTCTGGCTTTGAGCATTTAACAGTTTTATCTATCCAATGAATTGTAGTTTCTTAACTAATTGAATCAACGCTTAATCCTGCATCATGAAACTATAGGTTCCCCCCATATTAAGTATTTTGGGAATCAATATATCTATCACAACCGATAAGGTTTTTAATTAATGATTTAACTTCCAATGAATTGTCGCATTTGAATAATTAATTCATTATTCATAAAATTTTAATTAATTTATATACTGCACTTTTTAAGATCATGAATTTGATATCATAAATTTATGAATTAAATTACTGCACCACACTTTATAAACTTATTTAATCTGCATGGCACTTTATTGAAACATAAGCAATTAAGCTAAGAATTGCCATTTGAATCACGTCATTATCCTATGTACAAGATCAGTTGCTATATTAGTATAGATAATTAAGCTTAAAGGGCAAGGAAAGGCATAGAAATAAAATCCCATTTTTACTTTCTTTAATGAAAAAGAAATCTATCTCCAATATACTTTAATTAAAAAAATGTGTACTGTTTTTATAAGAAACCTGACTGTATGCAGTGAAATTATCCCTTCATTTAGTGCTGAGGATAGGAATTGTCAGACAGTCCCTAACTTCTGGCAGGGAAACAATCATACTTATGAACAGCAGGGGAGCTCCCGCCTTACTTACCAGCCATGCAGAACTGAAACAGCTTTGTTTTTTGATCATTTATGAGGATCCCTAAGCAGCACAGACCATACTGAGCATGTGCAGTGCCAGTGTCAAGCAAAGATGTTTAACAAAGTTACAAGATGACAGCCCCCTGTGGCCAACTTTGAAAGCATAAATAATTTGTTTGATCGGGCTTGTGGTGCAATAAGTTCATGTTTATGTTTAGTATACAAAATACAGCATTTCTAGCCTTATTCTATTTTAGACTTTCCTTGCCCTTTAAGATTCAACTAATAACTACCTTTGTATGAGTGATTAAGCGGGGTGCTTTTTTCTTATATTATTATTATTAGACTTATTCAGTCATGCCTATGGAATAACATAGACTCTAAATCTCACCCAATGGAATCAACCGCAAAGAATGGTCAAAATATTTCCAAAAGGAAATTACCATTGAGACCTTGATTAACTCAATCAATAGTTTTGATAGATTTATATCATCTGAGTCGTGGAGAGAACAGAACTATAGACTAATCCATTTGGCATATAAAGGTTTTAATTTTAAAACAAAAGTCACAAATTATCAATAATTGTCCCAAATGTGATGCTCATGCTCCAAATTCATTCCATCTACTTTGGGATTGTAAGATAATCAACATGTTCTGGAATTATATTGAAACTTATCTAAATTCTATCTTACAAGATCATATTTCTTTGTCTCCACAAGTTGCTCTACTTGGAATGACAAGCACCTTAGACTTACTGCCAATAACGAAGATTTAAAGATTTTAATATTACTCATATCTCTAATTATATAAAATTGGTACTTGCATCTGCTCACAGAATTATCTTTAAGAACTGGATAGATAAATCCTCACCAGATATAAGGGATATACTAAGTGAATTAAATCTTCACATTAATGAAGCCTTAGGTTGTAGATTTAATACCACTTACAATTGTTTAAAGTTCGACGCTAGATGGAAAATCTTCTCACAAAATCTTGACTCTGTTGAAAGGAATAAAATTAATAACATTCTCAATTGTTCCATGGTACACAATAAAGATAGGATCTAGCCTTCCTAGTCAAGAAAATAATTCTCAACAATCAATTATTTGTATTGTTGCAACTGATGCTATAAGTTATCATATGAATTGTTTTTGTTAGTATTTTGTTTTATGGATGTTCTTTTGCTTTTCTCTTTTTCTCTTGTATTTTGATTGTTATCATTTCACCATTGTAAACTATTTGTTTTCTTTCAAAATCAAATAAAAAATATAAAAAAAAAAATTCAGCAAATTAATTGTCGGGGTATGCTATAGACCCCCTAATGTAAGTGAGGAGGAGGAGGCTAAGCTCCTGATGCAAATAGAAAAGGTTGCTAGTTTGAGTGAAGTAATGATAATGGAGTACACCCCTACATTGGCTGGAGCAACAATATTGCTAGATCAGTCAATTGGCCAAAATAGCATGTGCGGTTTGTTTGGAATTGTGACAATTTTATGGCACAGGTTGTTGAGGAACCTACCAGAAAAATTCTCATTTCTGGATCTAGTGATCTCAAATGACTCCTTTTCACTGGAGTCTGCACTTGTATCTCAACCCGGAGTCTGCACTTGTATCTCAACCTTGTTTAGCATGATCCCATAATGTTGTAGTGCAGAACCAGAGATGGCTCAGAAATCTACATATATAAATGGGCAGTGCATGTACATGGCTTCAGTTTTAAAGGGTTTGTTCACCTTCCAACATTTTTTATATATTTTATATTTGTGACCATTTTTCCAATATGGAAGTCAAGTGTAAAGTTTATATATATATATAAGGATTTAAACAGGATTTGGCTGGCTGGCATGTGGCATGGGAAGCTATAGTGTTCAGGAGGGAATAGGCAATCCATTCCAGTGGTCCAGTTCACATGTTGGAGTTCACATGTTGGTATTTAATCATAGCTAGGTGTTAGTATGCTCTATCAGAGCAGGAAACAGAACAGGAGAGGTTACCTGTCTGTGTTAAGAACGCCTAGAGGGGATGGGGGTGCTGCCACACACTGCAAAGAGCAGAGGGAGGTGTGACCAGATGACTGCAATTGAGTCTAAAGTGACTGAGAAAAGCCAGAAGTTGAGCCAGGCCACAAGCAGGCGAATTAGCTTAGTGAGAAACCTGAATATTCCAGAATGTGGAAACCAACCTGTATGGTGAGAACCTCACCTGTCTGTGTTAAGAACGCCTAGAGGGGATGGGGGTGCTGCCACCCACTGCAAAGAGCAGAGGGAGGCGTGACCAGGTGATTGCAATTGAGTCTAAAGTGACTGAGAAAAGCCAGGCGTTGAGCCAGGCCGGAAGCTGGTGAATTAGCTTAGTGAGAAGCCTGAATATTCCAGAGTGTGGAAACCGACCTGTATGTTGAGAACACCAGTGTGGTAGAAGTTTTGAATTGGTGAAGCTGAAATGCTGATATACTGTATTCTGTGACTTGTTTGAAAAAGTCCATAAAGGGGTGGTTCACCTTCAAGTTAACTTTAAGTATGTTATAGAATGCCCAATTCTAAGCAACTTTTCAACTGGTCTTCATTATTTATTTTTTTATAGTTTATGAAATATGTGCCTTTTTCTCCTGACTCTTTCAGCTTTCACTGACCCCCTCTAAAAAGAAATCATCTCTAAAGCTACATATTTATTGTTATCACTACTATTTATTACTCATCTTTCTGTTCCGACAGTCCCCTATTAATATTCCATATTCTCATTCAAATCAATGCATGGTTGCTAGGGTAATTTGGATCCTAGCAACCAGATTGCTGACACTGCAAACTGGAGAGCTGCTGAATGAAAAGGTAAATAACTCAAAAACCAGTGAATGAAAAAAATGAAAACCAGTTGCAAGTTGTCTCAGAATATCACTCTACATCATACTGAAAGTTAACTCAAAGGTGAAAAACCCCTTTAATAAACCTGTGTTTTTGCCTGATGACGCTGTGTCCCTCTCCTGATCCTCTACTTAGCTGCCTACCATAGCTAAATTATGTGTACAGCTAGCCAGCTTGTCTGAATTTGACACTGTGTGTCCAATTTCTCCGATCCAGACAAGTTCATATGCACTGTCAATGTCAATACTGCTTCTGCTGACAAGGGACACTCCATTAACCTGATGCTTGATACAGGTTCAGCTGTTTCTATACTACCAAAGGATATTTTGCAAAAGATACGCTTGTTGCACCTGCCCTGAGACTAATCCGTTACTTAAAGTATCCAATCCCTGTGCTCGGTTGCTTGCCATTGACTATAGAATATGAATACTGCAAAATGTGACTTTTACATTGTGAATATACAGTAGGTAATGCTATAGTTGGAAGGGATCTCTTTGCTACATTAAAATAGAAGTGCACTTTCAGCCTGGATATTTAGTCAGACTTAAGAAAACAGGAATACTGAAACAACTACAATCTAAATTTACTATACCACTTGAAGTGAGACACCAGCGAGGACCATACACAAATGAACTGTCTGCTGGACACATATGGAATGCAAGTCGTCTTGCTCCTGCTAGATATGACTTTGGAGACGTTCCATTTGATGAAGGACATTTTCCTACTCAGCCAACCGCAATAGGCCTGAAGAAAATGAACCTATAAGGTATAGTGAGAGAATCAGAAAACTACTTGCATGGACCCAGGATTATTTGATGTGAATAATGTATATTATTGCTTTAAGCTGCATTGTTGTTTATTACATTTCGCCAAATGCTTTCCTACTATAGGGGGAATATGTGGTGTTTATACAAATGGCCTGTGGGTGTCACTGTGCATACACAGGACTTTCTATACAGCTTGAAAGTGAAAGTAAGAAGTTACTGCTGTTGTGTAATGGCTACATGAACCTGCTAATAAAGCACTGTCATCCTCGGCTACCAAACATAACATAAACCAAAGGCTTACTTACATGTTAGGTCACATCAGCAAATTAATGAACAACGCCCTGTCTTTTGTTTCAACACTTCTTCCTGTTAGAGCTGCATTATTTCTGGTCAGGAGATTTCTGAAGGAGCACACAGACAAAATGGTAGCTCAAGGTAAATGATGGAAATGGGCACTATATACCAATTCCAGTTTGGTAAGATTCTTTGATAAGCCACATAATATGATATATCTGCTGGTTAAGTATTCATTTTGGGGGGTATAGTTTTCCTTTAACTGTATTACTGCCTGGTTTATATGATATACAAAATTGTATGGGTTAAATATTAAATGGATTGTAAAGAAAACATTGTTTGAAGACACTATTATGCTATACATCAGAAAATCTACTTGTTTGCCAAGGTCACCAAGTGAGCTGATCTTTACCAAACACACCCACCCAAGAGCCATGTCAAATCAGACTGCTGTTTGACCCCCAGACCAAATCTGAATCATAATAACATGGACCTTCGGACACCGGTCTACATCAATGGGCCAATCACCAAAGAGATCTTCAAGCCTGCCTGATGGTAGATTTGATCTAATGAATTTATGTATTTAAATTAATTTATTTGAATTATTATTAATTACATGTATTCTATCAGCAGCAGATTATATATGGGTTGGGCAGGCCTTTGGATTGACACATGTCAATAACTTACCAACTAGGTGTGGAGGGGCTAGGTCAGCAGCTAATTATCAGTTGATGTATGGCCAGCTTTACCCCCAGACGTCAATGTTCCTAATAGAACATAGGAGTGGAAATTATGCATTTTTTGTTCTTAGCAGATAAATATAAAGGCATGAACAAAGCCAGTACCTTCCAAGCACATGCTGCAGAGCATTACCTACTGTAGTCATGCCACAACATCCAATTCTGTATTTTAAATCACTGAATAACTGAAGTGTACTAAAATGACATAAAACCGTTAACTAAACGCAATAGGATTGTTTTCCACCAACATAGATTTGCAGTTACTTACCATCAGGTATAAGTTTTATTATTAACTGCAAAGAAGGGAAATAGAAAAAATAATAATAATTTTCTTAATACTGACTATGTGAGAGGGCCTTCCCATAAGTTGACTTGCGTCATATCAGGTTTCCAAATAACCTGTAATACCATAAATACCATGGGTTGTTTTCTGAAACCTAGCAGACACAGAATTGTTGTTGCAGTTCCTTGTTATAGAACGTGCGCACTGTATTCCAACATGACCACTTCTCCTAGGGGCTAATACAAGACCTAATACAATTTATAATAAGATAATACAATATTCTATAGCACCAACTTATTTCGTAGCGCTGTAAAGTGAATGTGATTATACAACTTAGTGATTTCACGACTAGGCATAAAGGTGCGTTTAAATTGTTCGCGGAAATCAATTTCGCACTACATTTGTACAGATTTGTAAGGCATCACACAATAATATTACAAACAAACCCCATATGTCTCTATGGCCACATATATAGATAACTGTTATTTATTAAATTTTATTAAAAACAAAACGGTTTGTCTTGTTTATATTCGCAATGCGATTATTTGGCTTTCTGAGAAGAGACATTTTCGTAATGACATATTTCTGGTTCGTTTGTTTCCAGTTGTTTAAAACAGATGCGCAGAGGCACAATGGCAGATGTAAAAAACAGGGCTATTTGATTCTCCCATGCTGAAGTGATGTTTTTGTTGAAACATCTTGCTCAGATGGGGATTCCAGTGTCAAGACACGTCGCAAAAAAAGCATCATGGCTAAAGTGTCCAAGCTTATGTATGCAAAATTTGGAATACAAAGAACAGTGCTCCAACTTCAGAAAAGGCTGTCTGATGTGAAAAGACATGGAATTTCAGTATATGATGAATACATTAAAATTATTTTTCAAAGTAATTAATGGTCCTTATTTTTTAAAATGCCTATTTTCTATTTATGATTACCCAATGGCACATGCTACTAAAAAGCGTATTATTATGAAAATGGTTTATTTACATGAAGCAGGGTTTTACATATGAGTTGTTTTATGCAATATATGTTTATAGAGACCTACATTGTTTGGGGGGTATAGTTTTCCTTTAAACGAACCAGAGGAGATCACTCTGGACCAAAATAAAAAAGAGGAAAGAAGCACTTCTTTGTCAACTAATGTCTTAAAAACCAAAGCTGCAAAGAACTCACGTGCACACTCAGGCCCTTCTTCACTGATAGCGCTTGGTGCTAGGAAGCTTTAGGGAGACGGCCTTCCCAGGATTCAATGGAACAAGGAAAAAAGCCAGCACACAAGGCAAGTGCAAACCGGGGTCAAGCCCCTGGTGTGTTTAATTGCGTCACAACGTTTCGGGGGCGGTCCCCCTTCCCCCTTCAGGGGGACCGCCCCGAAACGTTGTGACGCAATTAAACACACCAGGGGCTTGACCCCGGTTTGCACTTGCCTTGTGTGCTGGCTTTTTTCCTTGTTCCATTAAAAACCAAAGCTGTCAAGGAAACTTCTGTTGATGGTAAGTATACATACATAATACAAACTGGTTAGTGCAAGGCACACTGGATACCCACGTTCAGATCAGACCAAAACAAAAAATAATGAGTAAAAATTTAAACTTTATTTTATATATATATAATCAATTATTATTGATTTGGAAATCATATTTATGATATGTTTTCAGATTGCGGTTAATGCTCATATTTATTCAACCATCAATTTTGTATATATATATATATTTTTTTTCAGTATTTAATTATGATGATTTATTTATTTTTAATCATGTATATTTAGCTACAGTATACTTTATTTCAACAAGTCAATATTGTTTTTATCATATTGTGAAATCAAATTGGAGTTGTTTGCAGTATTTATATATTTTCATCTTTTTAGCCCATCTTGTAGAGATGAGGCTTATTTTGCTTTTAAATTTTGTGATGTGTGTTTTTTCTTTGACCCCTCCCTGTTTTGTGATTGGTTGCTTTGTATTTAAATATTGTCTCACAATTTGTACATTCAAACCTATGATTAAGTGTCTTTTGGACATGAAACGCGTCAAGTGAGAGATGACTATATAAAATAAAGTTTACATTTTTACTTATTATTTTTTGTTTTGGTCTGATCTGAACGTGGGTATCCAGTGTGCCCAGGGCCGCCATTAGAAATCACGGGGCCCCGCACAACAAAATTGTCGGGGCCCC
>CM044431.1:100140722-100202751 GCA_024363595.1 Xenopus borealis
GTTCTTTGTTTACAAGCGGAATATACTGACATGTATATTTATTAATCAGCATTTTAAAGAGTTCCCATTTTTGTTCAGTGTTTAGCCCTGTGAAAAGCATTTCCCACATATTCGCTTTGCGCATATTTATATGTTATTTTGCGAAAGCACAAACCTCATTATTTCGCATTTCGATGTGCGATACAAATAAATATGACTATGCGCAGTAAGGTCCTTGAGTGTGTTGTGAAATGTTTGTAAATGACCCCCATTGTGTAAGTGTGTATATAAGTTCATATAAGTGCATATTTGAGAATATGTGTGCAAAATAAACTTTTTTTTTTTTTTTTTAAATGTAAGGGTGTATAAATGTATGTAAGTGTGTGTAAGTGTGTGTGTAAATGAAGGTCACTTACAGTTTCTGGAGCAGGAGGGATGATCAGATGGCTGGAGAAGATCTGGAGCAGCATGTATTCAGAGTCTCAGCAAGCAGGAAGTGTTTGGGCGTGGAAGCAAGATCAAGCAGGAGGGAGCCGGTAAGTGCAGCACATGATGGATTTTCAGGTTGCCCGTTATAGGATCCTGTTCCTGGTGCTTCTGAGCTTTGTGCTATTTAAGTATTCTTGTTTCTGATTCCTGTTGTGACCCCCTGCCTGTTACTGACTACTCCTGACTTCTGTGTTCTTGACCTTGGCTTGTGACCCGACTATTCTACATTCTGTTATCCGACTTTACCTGCTTGACCATTCTGATCTGATCTCCTGATTTGACCCATGCCTGTTATCTGAAGCTGATCCTGCCTGATCCCACTGCTAGGTTTTGACCTTGGCCTGTCTGACTCCGTCTGTGTTCCGCCTGTCCTGACCCGGCTTGATCTGACTATGTTATCTGCATCCGTCCTGTCCAGTGACCTTCTGCCCAAAGACTTTGCTTAACAGTCGTGCCCCTTGCTAGCCAGAACTTTCACCTTGCACCTCTTGTTAAGTCCAGGTGGCATCTGAGTAGCTGAGGGCTCCTCCGGAGGCCAAAGGCGGTCACACTACTGGTGAAGCACAAGCTGAGACCAGGGTGCTTGGCATCTGTTCAGGTTTGGGTGCTGACCATGACAGCAGCCCAGAAATTGCTGCCCACAATGTTAGGAGGTGAGCCATGGTTTTTGTGGCGTGGACAAAAGAGTGTATTTTAATGTGGTATTTTTTCTTGACGGTGTGTCTTCGCCTAGGAAAAGAACCAGCAAAGAGAAAAATACAGTGTGTGTTGCTTGCCAGAGTCAAGCACAAAAACAGTCAAAATTTTGTGAGCGGTGTGGAAGGAGATTAGCCGGAGACACTGTGGCAGATACAGGTATTATGAAATGGATCAGGGAGGCAGTAGCAGAAGGAGTGAAAACAGCTACATAAAGAACAAGGAGTGATTTTGAGCAGGAACTAGCTATGTCTTGACATAGAGATGTTCAACAAGATCCAGTTTTTGCCTGGTCAGATAATTCGGATGAAGAAGATTTGACAGAAGAAGAATCCAAATCATCCTTTGATTTGTCCCTTGTAGAGCAATTAATAAAGGCTGTCAGGTTACAGTTACAAATGCTGGAGAAACAGGAGACACAACCATCTTGGTTTAAACCATTTAAATCTTTGAAGTGAGATAGACCGACTTTTCCAATTCATTAAGTCATAAATAATATTGTGAGAAAAAACAGAAGGGAAATATCCTATTCCAGCTAAGGTTTTTAGAAAGTATCCTTTACCGCTACAAGAAGAACTGGTGTTAGATAAGCCTCCAAAAGTAGACACAGCGGTGGTTCATTTATTGAGGAGAACAGCTTTACTGTAGCTTTCTATAATCCAACGGATAAAAAGATAGTCATCTTTAAGAAAATCATATGTGACTTTGGGAGCTACTACCAAGTCAGCTCTGGCATTAACGTCAGTGTCAAGAGCATTGCAGTGCTGATTACAAAATGTGGAGACTGCTCTCAAAGAAAGAGTAAATAAAGCAAGTATTGTGGATGATTTAGTGGAAGAAGAGCAATGGCGCTATTGTGGCTGAGCTCATGGTCAGCGGACAAAACTTCAAAAGTGAGTTTATGCAATTTACCGTTTGAAGGTTCTATGTTGTTTGGAGAAAAATTAGATGAGATAATTTTAAAAATCACAGGAGGGAAAAGTGTGTTTCTGCCACAAGATCGAGTTCTTGTGAGAGGAGGAGAAAGCAGTCAGACCAAACAATATTTAAAAAATCAAAAATTTAACAGAACAGAGACAAGGTTTCACAAATACCCAGTGGAAAGGAGAAGAACTCTATTTTTAGACAATAGAGAGGAAGAGGAACAAGAATTGGAGGACAAAACAATATGTTCTGAGAACTTGACAGTCCAGTCCTCTATAATACCCAGGAGACTAGAAAAATTTGGAAAGGTCTGGGCAAGGTCCATCAAAGATCAATGGGTATTGCAGACAACACAGAGAGGCTATTTTTTGGAGTTCAAAGAGACCCCAAATCACAATTTGTTTGTGTCATCAGAAATTCAGAAGTTCAGAAAGAAAAACGAGAGATCATGTTGAATTATGTACAACGATTACTAAAATTTGGAGCAATTGTGCCAGTTCCCAGAAAATTCAGGAAAAAAGGAATTTATTCTGTGATGTTTTTACTGGAAAAGAAAATAAAAGATTCAGTATGTATTCAATAGATATCTAAAGAAATTCAAGATTGAAGGGGTCCTGTCTAATGGTGAAAATGGAGAATTTTAGCAGCAGTCGTATATAAAGAAGGAAGGAGGAACTCTGAGTTTGAGTTTATTACAAGAAATTGATACCATTATGAGGTGGGCGGAACAGCATTTGCAAGAACTTACGGCATTACACATTCCGGGGAGAGACACTATTGTGTGGCAGATTTCTTCAGTCATAATGTAATCAGCAAACACGCAGGGCCACTTTAATAACAGGGCAAAAGGGGCATCTGCCCAGGGCCCAATGTTTTGGGGGCCCACTGACAGCTTTATGATTTTTTCTTTCTAACTTAATTTTTTTTCCACACCGCACCGTCATACTGTATATTAGGTCCTAAACTGGGGATTTTTTTTTTACAGGTAGGGGGCGCAAGAGAGCGCAAGAAGGAGGAAGCATAGGGACAGTTTTTATAATACCGTAGAGATCTAATTACCTATTGGTTAAGATGGTGCAATGGACCAACAAAAATTGGCTCTGCTTCCTGCTGTGGCGTTAGAGCGCTGACATCACGCTTGACTCGTATTTGTTGTGTATGCAAGATACTTGCGCCAGTATTTCTGCAGCTGTTTGCCTTTTAAATCTCAGTCCCGTCGGTAGCAATGCCTCAACTTAAGCATAGAATAGTCCCTGCGACACAGAGGGGCAATGAAACTGCATGACCATCTGCAGATTAGTGATGGGCGAATCTCCCGCGTTTCTCTTCGCCGAAAAATTAGCCAATTTCCAGAGAAATTCGCGAATTTTCGACGCGCGTCGCGTCAAAAACGAAGAACGACTCGTTTTTTAGGCGAATTTTTTTGGCGGCTAATTTTTGCTGCCGTTTCGCGAATTTATTCGCCAGCGGCGAATCGCGGGAATTCGCAGCGAATTCGCCCATCACTACTGCAGATTACTGAGGTAATTAAGTTCCTTGCAGTCGGTGGGTGGGGGTGAGTAAGCAGTGACTTCCAGTTCACGCTCCATGATTTACAGGTCTGTCTTCCTGCGTTGTTCAAACGTGATCGCTACAAGAAGTGGAAAAGGGTTTCCAAAGTTAACCCAGGCAGGCTGAACTGTAAATTATAATGGGAGAGGGAGAAACTACCCACCACCTCATTACCTTTCCTTAATGTAACCCTTTGCTGTGAACTGTTCAACATTAACTCATTGTGAACTAAAATGAATGCCTGGCACTGTACATGCAGTTGGAAAATTGTTCAACACTAAATGAACTGCTGAGTGCTGACCACATTGATACATTCCTAAACAGTTCTACTGAATTAATAGATTTGTCAGTCAGCGATTTGCTTACATGTGATTAACTGTCTACAAAGCAAACTGTGCAATTTGATTTGATACACCATTTATGAGGATTGGTTATACCAAGGATGCCATTGTTCTAATATCTGAATAGATTATTTATAATTCACCTTGAGCAATATCTAAAAAATGTCAAGGTGAGAATAGAAAGTTGAATGTGCTTTGGACAAATGGTCTACTTTTCACAGAAAGTCACTTTGACCAGCTTAAGGGGACATAGTATGAATGCAATACCAGCACTGACACTTGGAACATCCATAGAAATGGAATGCAGGTATTGCATTGTAAAAAAATTGGGCAGCTCAGCCTTAAAGGGGTTGTTCACCTTTGAGACAACTGTATGATGAAGAGAGGGATATTCTGAGACAATAAGCAATTGGTTTTCATTTTGTATTATTTGTGCTTTTTGACTTATTTACCTTTTTATTCAGCAGCTCTTCAATAAGCAATCTGGTAACTAGGGTCCAAATTCCCCTAGCAACCAGATTAGAATTGGCCATTCTATAATATAATAGAAGTTACCTTAAAGGTGAACCACCCCTTTAAAATTAACACCAGCCTACAGCATTAAAATAATTATTTTTAGAAATACCATTGTAGTATACATGGAATTGTCCCTGTGCCATCCTACTTTGAATTCTAAGGGATTTAGACATGGAATTGCTACTGTGTTCATCCTTCAGTTTTTATAGTTTCTTCCGGCTTTCAAATGGGGTTGCAGAGTAGTCCCTAGGCAGCACATAAACTATTGTGCCATGGGCTGTATTGTAGAAGGAGAACTAAACCCTAAAAATTTATATGGATAAAACTGCTATACTTTATATAGTGAACTTATTGAACGAGGCTAAAGTTTCAGCTTGTCAATAGCAGCAATGATGCAGGACTTGAAACTTGTCACAGGGGGTCACCATCTTGGAAAGTGTCTGTGACACTCACATGCTCAGTGGACTCTGAGCAGCTGTTGAGAAGCTAAGCTTAGGGGTCGTCACTAATTATCCAGCAGCAGCAGCAGCAGCAGCAGCAGCAGCAGCAGCAGCAGCAGCAGCAGCAGCAGCAGCAGCAGCAGCAGCAGCAGCAGCAGCAGCAGCAGCAGCAGCAGCAGCAGCAGCAGCAGCAGCAGCAGCAGCAGCAGCAGCAGCAGCAGCAGCAGCAGCAGCAGCAGCAGCAGCAGCAGCAGCAGCAGCAGCAGCAGCAGCAGCAGCAGCAGCAGCAGCAGCAGAAGAAGAATATGAGCTTCCCTGGCTGTAATATAAACTGATGCTACAGGTTTGCTGATTATTAAATTGTGATGATTCTAATTATCTGTATTAATGACTAATCAGCCTTATATTGTGACTATATTTCTATTCTATGTGTACTGTATATTGTGAGTGGGTCCCTAAGCTCAGTAAGTGACAGCAGCACAGAGCATGTGAATCAGTGAATCAGAAAAGAAGATGGGGAGCTACTGGGGTATCTACTGGGGAGACACAGATCTTTACTGCTAAAGGGCTGTGGTTGCCTTGGGCTTGTACAAAAGCAAAAAAAAAAAGCAAAATTTTTCTGTCCTGGTTATTCAAGAGAGAAGTCACTCTGGAACAAGTTGTAGTATCACATGATTTTTTACAACCTGGATTCGACAAAAGTCTAAGCATGAGAACACTGAAGCTGCAAATATCTGCTATTTCAGTATTAACAGAGACACAATGGGCAAAAGAGGAAAAAGCGATAACATTTATGGCAGGGGTGCTTCATTTAAGACCCCCAATTAGTACATTATCGGCGACTAGGAGTTTGCCGTTAATCTTGAAAAGATTGACCAGAGAACTGTTTGAACCGTTGGAATCAATTCCAGACATGTTATTGATGCTAAAAACAACTCTGTTGGTAGCAGCCACCTCAACAAAAAGGGTTAGTGAGTTGCAAGCCTTTTCGGCTGAAGAACCCTATACTGTGATATAAGCAGAGAGGGTATTGTTGAGAACAGTACTGATTTTTTTTACCAAAATGGGGTGAATGAGCATTATCTAAATAATGAGATTGTTCTACCATCATTCTTTCCAGAGCCTGTGACAGGCCTGGAGAAAATTAAAAAAGCTGTTTGTAATTCCAACTGGAAACAGAAGAGGATAATTAACTGCATTAAATTGGCTTACGAGACAGTGGACGTTTGGTTACCAAAAGGTATAAAGGCACACTCTCCTAGGGCAATTAGTGCTTCATGGACTTTTCAGGCAGAAGTTTCAAAGGAAGAAGTATGCAAGGCAGCATCCTGGAGTTCTGAAAATACTTTTCTGAAACATTACCACCTGGATGTACGGCCTACTCAGAGAGCAAATGTTGTCCTGAAAGTCTTGGAAGCTGTGTGTGAATAAAAATATATATTTTTTTGGAGCATTAAAAATACCTAGTTGTTTTTTTGTTGTTGTTGCCCTCCCATGCAGATTGCTCAGATATATCACCCTTAGTGGCTGCCATAGTGACCATGGGAAAAAGAAAATTTAACTTCATACTTACCGAAATGTTCTTTTCCTATTAACTATGGGCAGCCTTTACACTAACCCCTCCCTAAAACAACTAGCTACTCGAACAGTAAAAGACAAAGGGCAGATAGGGAGAGAGGAGATATTTATAGATATTTAAGTGGTTGGATTGGAAGTAGGTTTTAGTATTTAACCTGTCCTGTCTGTTTTAGGAGCGGGGAACACCATTAGTGTAAAGGCTGCCCTTACTTACCAGGAAAAGAAAATTTCGGTAAGTATGAAGTGAAAGGGATCCTGTCATGGGAAAACATGTTTTTTTTCAAAACGCATCAGTTAATATTGCTGCTCCGGCAGACTTCTGCACTGAAATCCGTTTCTCAAAAGAGAAAACAGATTTTTCAATATTCAGTTTTGAAATCTGACATGGGGCTAGACATTTTGTCAATTTCCCAGCTGCCCCTGGTCATGTGACTTGTGCCAGCACTTTATGAGGGAACTGCTTTCTGGCAGGCTGTTGTTTTTCCTTCTCAATGTAACTGAATAGAATGCAGTGGGACATGGGTTTTTACTATTGAGTGCTGATCTACCAGGCAGCTGTTATCTTGTGTTAGGGAGCTGTTATCTGTTTACTTTCCCATTGTTCTGTTGTTAGGCTGTTGGGGGGAAAAAGGAGGGGTGATATCACTCCAACTTGCAGTACAGCAGTAAAGAATGATTGAAGTTTATCAGAGCACAAGTCACATCACTTGGGGCAGCTGGGAAATTGACAATATGTCTAGCCCCATGTCAGATTTCAAAATGAAATATAAAAAAAAATCTGAGAAATGGATTTCAGTGCAGAAGTCTGCTGGAGCAGCACTATTAACTGATGGATTTTGAAAAAAACATTTGTTCCCATGACAGTATCCCTTTAAATTTTCTCTTTTTTTGTTGTAAGTTTTGTTTTTGTATGCTTACTTGAAATAAGGCTTTATGGTATTCCCCTTAATAATACAGATCCTACCAGTCTAGACTCCAGTTATTATAATGAGTGATGTCAAATTGATCTCCTGCAATGTCAGAGGGCTACATTTTAAGATCAAAAGAGCCTTGGTATTCAACTATATAGGTAGATATAAACCAGATCTACTGTTTCTACAAGGGACCCATCTGGTTGGTCATAAGCTCCTATCTCTCAAGAAACACTGGGTAAGCCATATATATCATGCACCATGCTCTACCTACTCGAGGGGAGTCCTAGTATGCAGAAGTCTGCAAATTGAACTTCTGAATCTCAATTTGGACAGATACGGCAGATATGTAGTGCTCCATTGCAAAATCAACAACCAGAATATGGTACTGTTAAACTTGTACATTCCCCCATCCTTCAATATGTCTTAGACATCACCTTCAACAAAATCTTGTGGTATCTGCCCTCCCCTCTCTGTTTCATGGTTAATTTCAAGTTCTAAATACATCACTAGACAGACTTACCACTACAGTCTGCCACATATAATGGCTACATATACAGATACCGAATTAGATCATTTCTTCTCAGGAATTGATTTCCCTTGTCTTGAACAAGCTAAAAACTATTTTCTGGATAGCCCAGTAACAGCAAGTGAGGTAGCAGTGGCAATAGGTTGCCTTGCCCCAGGCCCAGATGGTTTACCGCAGCATGGTATCGCACTGCATGCTTAGTGAAGACCTTACCCCCAAGCTTCAAGAGACCATTACAGGAGCAAAAGAATCCGGTACCCTCCCACAATCCTTCTACTCTGCAATTATTGTCCTCATCCATAAAGAGGGGGAAACCCCAGACATATGCAACTCATTTCGCCCCATTTTTCTTACAAATACAGACATAAAAATCTTGGATCCAGAACTCTAGCAGCCCTAGATGCCACCAAGGTATTTGATTTCAGTTGAATGGTGATATTTGTGGAAAGTAATGGAAAAATTTGGGATAGCACCACAATTTATTAACTGGATCAAACTCCTTTACCAATCTCCAATTTGCACAAATACAGGTTAACAATGGCCTTTCTAAACCATTCCCCCTCTCACGAGGTACTAGACAGGGGTGCCCCTCCTATTCGCATTAGCAGTTGATCCAAATACAATTATGATTTGCCAGTCCCCAGAGTAGTAGGCCTAAGATGTGTCAGGCTGGAGGAAAAAAATTGTAGTATATACAGATGACTTCCTATTATTTCTAGAGAACCCTGATGACCCCTTCCATTATGCACTAGAGCTAAATTTAGCATATATATAGTGGCCTCACAATAAACAAAAATAAATCAATTCTCTATGGAGGGCCCCAGAGGAGAATGGGATACTCAAGGTCTGCAATGGGTAACCAAATTCAAATATTCGGGCATACACATATCCAACAACCTGTGTGAATATGTCCCAGACAGCATAGAACCTGTAATACAAAACTTTAAGGAGATCAATGGGTACACCTCCTCGCTCCTGTGGAGCAGGGTCAATCTCCTCAAGATGGTGTACCTCCCCAAAATCCTTTACTCTCTATAGGCCCAGTGTGGCTATTCTCTTCCCCTACGCCTGGGCCAATAAGGCCCCCAGAGTGAGTAGATCCCACATGAGTTTTCTTCCACACCTCAGATTTAACTACTATGCCTCTCAACTAGCTTTTATTCACAACTGGTTCCATCCTGGACCTGACAAATCCCTAACCGCTATTCATGCTACATTAGCTGGCTCATGGGAAGCCATGCGCAACACCCCTAATAGGAAGGCCAGAGAGACCCCTGAACTTCCACCTGTACTTGCATCCCCACAAAAAGTGTGTTCCATCACCAATCACCATACTCTCCTCTAAGGAGAAACTCTAATTAACCCATCTATGCTTATTACAACAGTTTTACTGGGGGCTAGACACTGATTGAATCTACTAATCTACTTTCCCTCCATGGCTCAACTCAAAGCAACTCAGGAAAATATTGAAATGTTCCGCTGCTTTTTTGGCTCAACAAGGGTCAAAACAAAAATTTTACCCTATGAGACTAGGCTATGGCACACAAATCCAAAGAAACTTGTTTCTGACATCTATAAAATGATGGTAACCACCCTCGGTAATCTCCTTAAAAAGCCAAAGATAAATGGGCGATAGACATCCCCTCCCTAGATGATGACCTATGGGAGGAGATCATAGCAGACCTGTATGATTCTCTAGTTTCCACCAAAGACAAAATGTTGCAATTCAAGATTATTCACAGAACTTTTGAAACCTCTATAAGTCTGTGACTACACAGCCAGTGTGGCAGCTGCTAAGCAAGTGTTGCAAGTGAATTAAGTGTTAAGCGGTGTTAAAAATCTTGAGGCGCTGGTGTTTGCTGTGCATGCTGGGAGGGCTGGGTGCAAAGAAGGAGTAAATAACTGCCTGATGTGTGTTCTGAGTAGGGTTGCCACCTGGCCGGTAAAAATTAGGCTTGATGCCAAGGCCGGTATTTTTTTCCAGAAAAGGTGGAAAAACTCTAGTTGCCTGAGTGTGATCTAACAGATAAACAGCTTTTTATTTTCACTTTTTGGGATAAGCTGGTAGATACATTTAGTGCATTTATATGGTCTGGGATATAGTTCTAAGGGGAACATGTTTTAAAGTTAATAAGGGGCTGTTATTTTACTGCTGGTAATAAAAAAAACAATTTTTAATCTCTTCCCTCTGCCTGCTAATTAAGGAGGAGGAGTTAATCAAGTAAATTCTGACCAGACTTTGTGTTTGAAAACTCTATAAGTCTGTGACTAAACAGCGAGTGTGGGAGCTGCTAAGCGTTGCATGTGATCTAAGTGTTGCATGTGAATGAAGTGTTAAGCAGCGTAAAAAAAAAAAACCTAAAAGGGGCAGAGCCTGACACCATGCTTTGAGGACACCTGGAGCCCCCGCTCTGGATCCACTACAAATACGACTCGGGTCCGGTCAAAACCGCTGTAGTTATATTCCAACCAACATAACCCTTCCCACAAACTAACGGTATGGCAGCACAACGCTCCCTGGCGCAGAGAGACCCTGGAAACTTCTTTAAACGCCAACCAATGGAATCGATAAAAAAGCAAAATTGTACCGCCTCACCACAGGCCCCAGACACTGGCGACCATTCAACGTGCCTTACAAAGAATATGCTAGAAAACAGCCTGGACTCTCTGCTACGGAAAATAACTACTACCTTTCAATCGGAACTTATCTCGGCAATTATGGACATTAAAGCAGAAATTTAATCTCTAAGATCCCATATTGATCTCCTAGAAACCAAACATGACGAAATAGCCACAACACACGGAGAAATGGCAACTCGTCTAACTTCCCTGGAAAGGTCAGTAGCAAATCTTTATGCCCATATGGAGGACCTAGAAAACAGGTCACGCCGAAACAGTACAAGGCTGCGACATGTACCTGAGTCCCATACAGACTTACCTAAATTGTTGGAACTTTTGTTTGCCAAGTTATTACCAGAATACACGCCAGATTTATTATTAATAGATCGGGTACATAGAGCTTTAAGACCCAAACCCTCAAACACAGATCCTCCAAGGGATATAACTGCTCGCCTTCATTGTTTTGAGACAAAAGAAGACCTCTTATGGTCTGCAAGAACTAATGACGCAATTGGTGCCCCAATCCAAATATTTCTGGATATAGCCCCCTCAACCCTACTGAAACGCAGGGAGCTTAAACAGATCACCTCCAGCATCACTCAAGCTGGTCTGAGATATTGCTGGGGGGTTTCTGTTTCAGTGGTCAAAAATGGGAAATTATACTCCTTGTCAGACCCTGCGGAAGGACCCTCCTTCCTGAAGAAACTAGGCCTAAGGACCTCCACCTCTCCACAGATGACTTCTCCAGAAAAATCAAGCACATTAAGCACAATCTGGGAAACGAAAGACTCCAAGAAATCATCAAAGAAAGCCAAGATGTCATCTTCTCTCTCACCAAATTCCTCTAATTCGACACCTAATTCCCATGAGCAATCTCCAGCCGGATATAAGGAACCACACAAAAACTGCCAGAATTGGCGTCTTTGGTTTTTTCTTTCTGTTTCAGTTGCCACAACAAAATTAAGAAACCCCAAGTGGATGCAGAAGCGGGAGAGTCAGATGTTCCTCTTGCAGCGTGCTTACTGCATTCCGTTCCCCCAAGGATCGATACCAAAAGTAAACTACCAATACGAAATCGATACTCCTGAGTAAGTTTTATATTCTCAGGCACTGTATTTACAGTTAACTATGTTAAAAACTGTTTACCATTGGACATTTTATTTTTCAATTTTTAGACTACTGTATTTTTTTTTGCTACTTATATTTTTACATTTATTTTTATAATTACTACTTTTTTCTTTCTCGACTCATTCAGAGATGGCACATAAAAAGCTTAAACACCATTTCCTGGACATACATCCAAAAAAGCTCTGTTCTTATTACAGTTGGACTACCTCCTATCTACAATTCATTTTTATGATGAAAGAATTGCTTATGTCTACTGTGATTATATTAATGTTACAGAATTTGTTTGATATGCTGATTCTATATGGAGTTAAAAATCATGACACATAATGTAAAAGGTTTAAACACACCAGTCAAACGTACAATGGCAGGGCAATACTATAAGGGTAAGGCCACACTGGAAGATTTCCCGACTAATCTCCACGAATGGCTTGCTAGTATCTTGCACGAAAGTCGCCTGCGCCTATTCACACGCGGCAACGCGATTTTCGATCTACTTAAAATAAGTAGACATACATAAACGTTTCGCCGCATGTGAATAGGCGCTGGCGACTTTAGCGCTAGCGGGTGCAAGATACGAGCAAGCCATTCAAGGAGATTAGTCACCTCAAAGTGGATAAAGTTGCTTTAAAATTTTTTTTTTCAGTATAGCTTAATATTTAATTGAATTACTTTTGTGTGCATTTATTCGAGATATATTTGTAGGCACTAAAGAAGTGCAGTACAATGGCGCTATCTTAGTGATGATCTTTCTATCTTCTAGGATTAATTGAAGAACCCAACAAGGGATTTAACTCTTATGTGAGATAACACTAAATGACCAGAGCCCTTTTGTTGGACTTTTGTGATTTTAATATGTTTTGTATACACACTATGTAATCACATTTAAAATACCAGGTTTTAATGTTTTAACATTATATTTAACATTATAACGTTAATACACTATTGTAATATTACTCGATGGATTATTTAACATTTTTAAGCACTTCTTTTTATAAAATATCACCCCATTAAATTTGTTATTGTAACTCATGAAACTTATAAATGCTAATGAAGGGGTGTGTTGTTAACAGGATGTAGTTTAAAAGGTCACTTTGTTTCACAGTATTGTTACACTTGATAAAGGGCGTGTGGCCCGAAACATGTCGTGTTTTGTAGTCTGAAATAAACACTTTGTAGCAGGTATCCTGCCTGGATTGCTCTCCTCACTGTTTGGATGATATAATCTCCCCGAATCTTCTCGTCTGGACAAGCCCTAAAAGGATCTCCACAGATATCATAGCATTACAAGAAACTCACTGGGCGACTACAGGATCCAAACCTTATATACATATTTTTCCCAAATATATGCCACTACATATATATCAAAAACTAGAGGAGTGGCAATTGCATTCCGTAATCATGTTCAAGTCCTCGATTATTGACCCAGAAAGCCGCTACCTACTTTTGACTGGCACATTAAGTGGTTCACTTGTCACTTTTCATATTGTAATTTTTTATTGAAAGAAAAGAACATCAAACTTAGTACAGGTTATATAAAACACATTCTCATATTCAGTGCCGATGTTCTGTACAATAACCCCAACATGGTTTACTCTATAGTGATTATTCATCAAATGGTGTGTGTGGGATTAGCCCAAAGAATGTAGGAACGGGGAGACAGGCCGGGTGATGGAGATTAGATGAAGTAGAGAAAAAGGAAGATGGAGAAGGACAGATGGGGGAGGAAGAAAGGGAGAGAAAAAAAAAAAACCCTTGGGTGGAAGGTAAGTCCCCACTAGCTGGGAGGGAGGTGGGTTAGGAGATTTAGATATAAGCTTTATAGCTATCCGTTTCTTTAGGATAGCCATCTCCACCAAGTAGCCACAAAGTTTTTGTTTTGGTCTTCTGTGTTTGTCGAGAGTTCCTCAAAGACATACAGCTCTTCGATTTTAGCAAACCACTCTTTCACTGTTGGTAACTGTCTGGATTTCCAGTGCAAGGGAATAAAATACTTTGCTGCAGTGAAGAGGAAAGGTTCAATGGAGCGCTTAAACACTGAGAAAGGCTTCTCCATGTGAAACAGCAGGTAGTAAGTAGGCTGTCTATCAAGAGTACAATTTAAAATTTCTTCAGATATATTAATTATGTGATCCCAATATGTTTTTATCATGGGGCAATCCCAAAAAATGTGTAGCATTGGGCCTTTTTCTTGGAGGCATCCCCAGCATAAGTCTGAGGTTTGTGGATAAAAGTGTCTCAATTTTACAGGAGTCCTGTACCAGTTGGTGAGGATTTTATAGTTTAGTTGTTGTAGTCTATTGCACCTTATGCTGTAAAGGAGCTTTAATACAAAATTGTCAATCTGTTCCTCGGTCAGTTCAATATCTAGCTCCTTATTCCATGTTTGGATGAAGTGTAGGTTGGATAAGTCTGTTGCTTTTTGGAGGCATTTATAGATCATTGCTATGTTATTTTTAGGTGGATCAATTAGTGTACAGTATTTTTCAAAGGTTGTTAAAGGGCGGGCTAGTGTTGCATTGCCCCCTAAGGCATGGTAATAGTGTGTGATTTGTTTAAATTTTAGGTGGTCTAAAGCCGTGAAAGGCTTGATACTATGAAATTTTTGTTTGTTGATGAGTTCAACTTTTTCTATAAAATGTTGCAGGTTCCCTTGTATCTGCCAGTGTTGAAAATATCCTGGCTCAAGGCTCACTGGTAAAGCCGGGTTGTTTAGGAGTGGTACAAGTGGGGATGGGTGTTTAGTGAGATGGTGTGTTGTTTTCAGTTTGTCCCAAATTTTTAGTGTTGGGTGATCTTTGTAAAGGAGTCTTCTGTGAACATTATCTATCCAAGGGAGATGTATTAAATAAGTGTTTGTGTCTTGCTGTTCTAATTTGACCCATATTTTGGCCTCAATATGGTGTGACCAGTCGATAATGCAGTTCAGTATTGCGGCTTGATGATAGTGGATTAAGTTTGGTAAGCTAGTGCCCCCTTTCTGACATGATCTGCATAGAATTTTCCAATTTAGTCGTGGTTTTTTCCCTAGCCAAATGAATTTGGTGAGCAGGGCGCGTATATTTTTAAAATATGAATCTGATATAGGCAGAGGTAGTGCTTTAAAAATATATAGTAATCGTGGGAGTATATTCATTTTTACTACATTGATTCGTCTGAACCATGATATAGGGTTAGAGTCCCAATTATGTAAGTCCCTTCTTAACTTGTTGAGAAAATCATTTAAGTTTATGTCAATCCATTCTGTATAGTCTTTGGATATTTTAATCCCTAAATATGTAAATGTGCTGTGTGTCCAGGTGTATGGGAAGTGTGTTTGGATTGTGGTTATTGTATCTGAGGGCATATTGTATTTTTAGGGCTATTGATTTATTTTTGTTGACTTTAAAATACTAAGTTCCCTGTATTCTGTTAAGACTTGATTCAGTGCTGGTATTGTTTCGACAGGGTTCGTGATTGTAAACAATAAGTCGTCTGCATATGCCAGTACTTTATGATGTCCCTCCGCTATATGTAGTCCATGTATCTTTGGCTGTAATCTTATAGTGTTTAGAAGTGGTTCTAACGCAAGAATAAAGAGAAATGGGAACAGCGGGCAATGTAAGATGTAGATGGGATGAGATAGTGAGCCATTAACTTTGACCCGAGCAAATATAATGACTGTATCCATGATCTCATATTGGGGCCTATGCCATAATATCTTAAACATTCCATCATATATAGCAGTCTACTCGGTCAAACGCCTTTTAGGCATCTATTGACAACAGTAATAGTTTCATCTGGCGTCTTTTAGTTATATGTAAGAGATCTATGAGTCTTGTGGTGTAATCCCGGGCCTCTCTCCCTGGCACAAACCCCACTTGCTCTGGGTCTATAAGCTATTGTATACAGTTCTGGAGCCTAGATGCTATTATTTTGGCTAATAATTTTATGTCACTGTTGATTAATGAGATGGGTCTGTAGTTACCTAGTTCCAGCGGGTTTTTGTTAGGTTTCTGAATTAGTGTTATGTGGGCTTCCAAAGAGGAGGTACTACTGTTTCTTGTTGGTAATGTCAGTCATTGCCTTTGTGAAGTGTGGTATCAAGATGTCTTGGAATGTTTTGTAATATGTAGTGGTGAAACCGTCTGGACCTGGGCTCTTTCCTATAGGTGTATGTTTCAGTACTTGTTTTATTTCCTCACATGTTATGTCCGCTTCTAACACTTCTATGTCATCGTATCGTAGCTTGGGTGTTTTAGATTTCTCAAGGTATTGGATTGTGTTAGTTTTATTTTGGCACTCTGTATGATGCTGGTCTCTAATTTGGTATAGTTTGGGGTAGTATTTTTCGAAGGTATTTATTATGTTAGCTGTGGAGTAGTGTATTTTGCCTTCATCGTCTTTGATTGAGGGAATGTGGTTTTTTGCTTGTTTACTTTTCAGAATTCTTGCAAGGAGGCGCCCACATTTGTCCCCATGTTCATAGAACCTATGTCTCGAAATAGTAATAGCTCTCCTGGTAAAGGTGTCAAGTGAATTCTTGTCTAGCTAGAGTAAGTTTGGATAGTGTTGTCTCTGAGCTTGTTTGTTTATGTTGTGTCTCTAATGTCTGTATCTTAGATAGTAAGGCATTTTGTTTGTCCAGTTTGTTTTTTTTAATTCTAGAACCTATTTGGATTAGGAAACCTCTAATCATGCACTTATGTGCCTCCCAACGTAATTGCTGAGATATCTGTTGTGGCATTTTCTTTAAAATATGTTTGTATGTGCTCTTTTAGTTCTGCTACTGTTTGTGGATCATTAATTACTGTCTCATTTAGTTGCCATGTGTTTGATCTGGACATTGTAGTTGGCAGTTGAATCGTTATTGAGATGGGTGTGTGGTCTGACCATGTGCGGTCATGTATCTTCCTTGTTTTAACTATGTCAATGTTGCTATGCGATATATAGAGGTAGTCTATCCTGGTGTATGTATTGTGTCTGTGTGAATAGAAGGTGTAGTCCTTGGTTGTTGGGTGTTGTATACGCCATATGTCTACCACCTGCAGATTATGAAGCAGTTTCTTCAGTTGTGAGAGTTGTTTTCCTGGGATGTAAGATTTCACTGAGCTTGTATCCAATAGTGGATGTAAGGGTGTATTGAAGTCTCCCCCCAAGACTAGTGTTCCTTCTGTAAATAGTGTAAGAGTCTGTAGGATAGTGGAGAGATGTGTAATTTGTTCTGTGTTTGGCAAGTACAGATTGGCAAATGTATAGCTCCTTCCAGCAACTGTGCCCTTAACGAAAACATATCTACCATCAGGATCTACCTTTTTATCTGATAGCAGAAAGCCACAGTTGCTAGCAAATAATATTGCTACTCCTTTGACTTTGGCGTTCTGGTATCTGCTAGTGTATATCTCAGGAAAGTACCTGCTGTTCCACCTGGGAGCACTCCCCTCTTTAAAGTGGGTCTCTTGAATAAAGGCCACTGATGCTCTTTGTTTTCGCAGCTCCCGGTAGAGCAAAATTAGTTTGTAGGGCGTGTTGAGACCGTTGACGTTTAGGCTTACAACATGCAGCAATGTAGGCGTCCCTTTGGAGGTGGTTGATATGGACATCTCCTGTAGGGATATAGCAATAAGGGGAGGGAGAGAGAAAATAGGAAGAAAAAAAATGGGGGGAGGATGGGGTTGCTTGGAAGCTTAGTTAGATATGAGGTAAAGATAAAAAGGGGTAAAGAGTAGAGTAGCAGTGAAGTGAAGTAGTAAAGTGAGGAAAGGGAGATAAACCTGTCACTTTTCTCAATATATATGCTCCCTCTGATGGCGCTAAGCAATTTGGCGCTAAGCAATTTTACATTGAGGTTTTGAAACTTCTACAACTGCATATGAAAGGACTTATATTTATGCTTGGTGATTTCAATCTAGTATTAAACCCCAAACTTGATCGTTATCAGGCCCCTCTAACACTTCTATGGCAGCCCCCAAATTTCTAAACAAATTACTTCAAGATTGTTCCCTTATAGATTCCTGGAGATCATTTAACCCAGCAAAGATGGGCTATACATATTATTCTCCTGTTCATAAAATCTCCCACGCCGATATCTTGCCAATTTCCTGGTCCGATCACGCACCAATGATAGTGAACTGTATATCTAATAAAGCATGTCATAGCAGGCATGCTTGGCGGTTAAATGAGTCCTTTCTCTCTGTCTTCCTCAGTCATAGATGACCTGCAAGAGTTTTGGGTTAACAACTTAGATGAAGAAGTGTCTATGGGAAATATATGGGTAGCTCATAAAGCATATATAAGGGGGACATTTATAAAACTGGCAACCCATAGGAAAAAAAGAATTTCTACAAAAATGTGACTCACTAGAGAATAAGATCAAACATTTAGAAACCACTCACAAAGCAACCTCATCCCCTACCACATTGGATAACTTAACTCAAACTAGACAACAATTAAAAACTTTACTACAAGAAAAGGAAGAGAAGGCGTTCAGATGGACCCAACAAAAATGTTTGTACTGAAAGATAAACCAAATTGGTTCTTGGCAAATAAACTGAAAGGCTTGAAACCTATAACTTCCATAGTGACCCCTTCAGGCATCCACTACAACAAACCCTCAGATATCATAGGTGAATTTCACAAATTCTATGAAAAATGATATGCCTCCCCTACATTAGAAAGCAGACAACATAGAGATCATTTTTTAGAACAAATTAAACTCCCAAAAATTTCCCCACAGGAAAAAGAATCACTTTACTCCAACATAACAGACAAAGAAGTCAAACAAGCTATACAATCCTTAAAAAACGGATCTAGCCCTGGACCTGATGTTACCTCCCACTATAAGAAATATAAAGAATACTTGATACCACACTTAACTAGATTCTTCAATGACATGCTAGCAGGCCATTCCATCCCTCCAGAAATGCTACAAGTGAATTTATCCCTGCTCCCTAAGCCAAATAAAGATCTTACTAAAGTAAAAAATTACAGACCCATCTCTTGAATGTAGATGTGAAACTATTTTCTAAAATCCTTAGTGTACGTCTAAATAAACTTATGCCACAACTCATCCAGATCAATCCGGTTTTATCTCAGGAAGACAAGCCACAGATGCCATTCGCAGATTAATTAATATAATACATGACTCTACTATCACAAAATCCCCTTTACTAATAGTAATGCTAGACATTTAAAAATCCTTCGATTACCTATCATGGCCATTTTTATTTAACGTACTCTTAAGATATAACATCTCAGGCCCCTTTATAGATGTACTACGAGTCCTGTATAACAACCCCACAGCCTCCATTAAACTGTTCAATATGCCAGCTCCCACTTTCAAAATTTATAGAGCGACATGACAAGGGTGCCCACTCTCCCCTCTTCTATTTGCCTTAGCAATAGAACCCTTGGCATGTATGATATGTAATGAAATCATTATTATGGGATATAATAAAGGTTCAAAGATATACAAACTCAGCCTCTATGCAGATGATTTATGTTTGACAATGACCAACCCCCTCACAAGCCTCCCAAATTATTTAAAATTTTAACCAAATTTCATAAAATATCAGGCCTTGCCAATAAATATACCTATGTTGCAAATTAAGCTTCTACAACGTAATTTTCCATTTCAGTGGAAACATAATTCCCTGTTATACCAGGGAGTCAATATAACCAAACCATTCAATACACTATATAATGCGAATTTTCCATCAATGCTTCGCCAATTGCAAGCCAAACTTTTAGAATGGAATAAACTTCCACTTTCTCTACTAGGACGTATTACTTCATTATGCATGATAATTTTACCAAAGATTCTATATCTCTTTCGCTCCCTGCCAATTCCCATACAAAACAAAGATATTGAAAAATTACAGAGAGCCTCACTTCTATATATAACTTCTATATATATATGGAATGGAAAAAGACATTGCATTAACAAAAATACTTTTTTTTACTCTTATGACCATGGAGGTCTTAAAGTCCCAAATTTTATTATGTACTATAAAGCAGCCAGAATCAGTCAATCGATTCGATGGCAAGCCCCTCCAAATACATTTCCCTGGGTTCATTTTGAGAATGCCTCGATTGCACCTTACGACATTTCTTCTCTTCTTCGGCTAACCAAACAGAACATAAAAACATACAATATAGAGAACCCAATTATATTACTACATCTTAATCTATGGATTCCTCTGAAAAAAAGGATTTTGTAGCATGACTTAAATAGTAACCTTCAACCCATAACAGGCAATCCAGACTTTCCACCTGGATTAAACCCCAGTCAACCCATGACTATTACAAATTAAAGGACCTACTTAATTCCAGAGGCATGATTCCTATAAACCTATTACAAGAATCATATAATGTTCCCAAAACAGAACATTTCCCCTACAGCCAATTAGTTCATTTTTATAACCAACAGCAGACTCTTAAACCAACTATAAAGAATACACTGTTTGAGACTCACTGCAAAAATCCTAATTACACATCCAGAGCAATATCCCTAGTCTACTCCTTGCTGGTCGACTCACCGCCTAATAATAAACTAACATACATACAAGCATGGGAAAAAGACCTCTCTATACAAATATCTCCATCTACAAGGATCTGGACAAGGATTTGGGATTCGATTCAACATCTTTCCTATAACATCAGTATAATGGAAACATCTTATAAAGTAGTCATGAGATGGTATACTACTCCAATTCAGAAACAAAAATACTCACCTAATAGTTCAGACTGATGTTTCAGAAACTGTTCAGAGAGAGGAACATATTTTCATGTTTGGTGGACTTGTCCAACAGTGTATAATATATGGAACAAAACGTTTCGAATTGCCTCCCAAATCTTTGACACACAATTGAGCCTAATCCAGAAATGGCACTTTTGTGCCTCCCTACACAAATTTTAGCAGCTACCAGATGGACAATAGCATTACATTGGTTATCTACAACTCTGTCAATTGGTCAAACAAGATCTAGGATTGACCACATACACTCACTGCATTATTTGTCATCTCTGCTAGTTGACTCATTAGAATCCCATAAACAAGTATGAGATCCATGGGAGAACTACCAAAAGCTCAGTAATGCAAACATTAATGTTGCCCCAAATAATGATGCTTAATCTTGGTCGTCTAAAGAGAAATAATACCTGTTCCATGAGCATTCTGAGTGTTCTTTTTTTCTATTTTATTGTTATTTTATTAAAGTTGCAAGTCGGAGCAATATTAGCACTTATAATACTGTATGACTGTCTTACGATCATTTGTTAATATTGTTTAGCACTTTCTATGTGAAATATAGAGAAAATAAAAAAAGCGTTTAAAACCAAAAAGTTGTTTGTGAGTAATTGCACTTGGGAGACTGTAGGTACCCAGTGTAACATGGGTTTGCTGGTATTACTCAGTGTGTCTCTTGTCACATGTATGTAGTGTTGGAACAGCAGTTCCATGCAGTATTTACATGTGAGAGATGTCAGTGGGTTTTCATCTTGGAATCTGAACTACAGTCTCTAAGGGGTGAACTTGCAGCACTGATAATGGCACAGTTGTTTTGGGGGGGAAATGGATAGAGGGTTGGAGGAGAATTTAAACTAGACATGGGGGGGTTTAGTAAAGAATTCTGTGGAAGACAGGTTAGATGAAGTAGTGGGCAAAGGAAGGGAAAATGGGGGAGGAGATTCGGTTGGGGGTACTGTTAAGGACAGAGAGGACCACATGTCATATGTTAATTATGGTATCAGTATTAAATGTATGTTTGCAAATGCAAGGAGTCTGACTGGTAAAATGTGAGAGCTGGAGGGAAAAAATTATGTGATTGGTGTGGTCGAAACATGGCTGAATGAGTCTCATGACTGGGAAGTTAATATCAGTGACTATACTTTACTATATATACTATACTTTGTTTCGGAGGGACAGGGGCAATAGAAAAGGAGGAATGGTATGTCTGTTTGTTAGGCAGGATTTAAAAGCTAATATAAAGGAGGAGGTGATGTTAGAAAATGAGGGGGTGGAAGTCTTACGAATGGAGCTCTTCACCGATTGTAAAGAGTCGAGCAGATTAATTGTAGGAGTATTCTATAGACCCCCTAATGTAAGTGAGGAGGAGGAGGCAAAGCGCCTGATGCAAATAGAAAAGGCTGCTAGTTTGGGCAAAGTAATGATAATTGAAAGGGTACATTAAGGGTTAACTTCTGTCCTTGCTCAAACTTCTTTGTGCAAAACTGTTCATTGAGTTAAAGAAAAATTCTGGAATCACACATCCTTGGGATGAGTATTTTGGATGGATGACAGGTTGGCAAAAGGTCTTAGCCCAGATCGGTGTTACCTTATTGATTTTTATTTCATTTATTTTCTGCTGTGTAATCCCTTACATTTGGAAGATGATTTCTTCACTTATTGCTTCTTCAGAAGGTTTGCAACTCAAACTTATTCATGCTGCTCGTGTGTAGTCACTTACGTGACTAAAGGGGGGATTGAAAGGGTACATTAAGGGTTAACTTCTGTCCTTGCTTAAACTTCTTTGTGCAAAACATGTTTTTGTGTCACGTACTCCCCAGCTAGCCTGAACAACCCCCAAGGCCCTTGGGCGAATATGTTTCTTATCTCTTCTTATCACGCATACCAGCACACCACATTCTCCCAGCTTCTAGAATGTTCCTTTTGCAGACACACAGAATAATACTTCTTCTCATATTCCCTTAGGCTAAGGCGTATCTTTTGTAACACGTCATATTGGCTATATAAGCAACTGCTGTAACCCTAATAAATCGGAACTTGCTTTGCAACACACAAGCGTACTGTGTCGTTCTTTGCAAGACCCCTGTACAGTGTATCTGGAGGGTGAACTCAGATGGTTTGCTGGCGTGCCTAAGGCGAACCGGTTCGCAGGTGTAAGTGCAGGGATAGCACGTGAAATCCCGGGATTTCTCCCTTTCCTTTCAATAATAACCCAGATATTGACTGGAGCAAAAGTACTGCTAGATCAGTTAATGGGAACAAGTTTATAAACTTGTTGCATGACAATTTTAGGGCACAAATTGTTGAGAAGCCAACGAGAAAAAATTCTCTTCTGGATCTAGTGATTTCTAATGACCCAAAACATATAGCAAATGTGCAAGTGATTGAACCCTGGGTAATAGTGAGCATAATGTGATATAATTTACTGTGTGATGCAAAAAACTATTTTTCACTGGGACAACAAAAACCATGAATTTCAGAAAAGCTGAAGCTTTAGTGCCTTGAGGGCTGCCCTTTCAGAGCATATATTGGGGCGGTGTGTGCTCAGCTAAAAACACAGAACAGATATGGTTGTCATTTAAAACAATATTAAATCTTTACTGTTCTCAATTTATTCCCTTAATGAGTAAACGTAGAAGCACTAAGAATCACCCAATGTGGCTTTAAATAGAAGTAAAGAAGTTAAAAGGAAAGAAGAGAAAGGCATTTAAAAATTACTATACTAATTGTTGTAAAACAGCAATCTGGAAGGCAAAGATAGGAAATTAAGAAAGTATTGCAGCTGAGGCGAAGTCTAACCCCAAAAAGTTTTAAATAGTAAAAAGATGCAGGTTGACAGCACAGCTCCCCAGCGAGCTTCCAATTGCTCCAGTCCAAGTGCGCTCGCAGGGAAGGGGGTATGCCGGCCTTGGGGTGCCCGCCAACAAAATCCGGCGCTGTGGACAGTGGGGGGGGGGGTAGTAGATGTGATCTATTGAATTTTGCCATAGTGTTTTATACCCTGCCCCACAAATGACTGCTTTCTAAACTAAGGCCTTTTGGGCTTAATGAAGTTGTTTGCACATCGATAGGAAACTGGCTAAAGGATCGGGTACAGAGGGTGGTTGTTAATTGTACATTCTCTTCTTGGAGCAAGTTTCTTAGTGGGGTCCCTCAGGCAGGGTTAGACTGGACCCCCAGGTCCCCCCAGACACTTGCCGTGACCTCCAGCAAAGGGGGTCGCGGCCTCAAGAAAACGATGTGGGTGCGGACTTGGGCCAGCCCTCAGGTCTCGGTTTTGGGCCCTCTTTTATTTAACTTGTTCATTAATGACTTAGTGGAGGGTATTATAAGTACATTGACACAAAACAAAAATTTATTCCATCCAGGATGCAGCATACTTGCAACAGGATCTTGACAAACTGGCGATCTGGGCAGCTAAGTGGCAAATGAGATTCAATGTTGATAAATGGAATGGGAGGTAAAAATATCCAAGCCACTTATACCCTTAAAAGGACTTCCACTGTATAGAGCACTAGTAAGGCACTATCTAGAATGCCGTACAGTTTGGTCTCCACTGCTCAAACAGGACATTATTGAATTAGAGAGGGTACAGAGAAGGGCAACTAAACTGGTAGAAGGTATGGAACATCTTAGCTATGAGGAAAGACTGGTCAAATTGTTCACACTGGAGAAGAGGGAGATATAACTATGTGTGTGTATATATATATATATATATATATATATATATATATATATATATATATATATATATATATATGGGATCATATAAAAATCTCTATAATGCTTTATTTACCAGTAGGTCTTTCTGGCTGACACAAGGTCAAGGTCACCCATTTGGAAGGGGTTTTTTTACAGTGAGAGCTGTGAAGATGTGGAATACAGTCATACAGGCTGATACATTAGATTGTTGGATTGTAGGGCTGGATGGCTTTTTAGCAAGTGAGAGAATACAGGGTTATGGAAGATAAGTCATAGTACAAGTTGATCCAGGGACTAGTCCAATTACCATTTTGGTGTCGGGAAGGAAAGTTGAACTTGATGGATGTGTTTTTTCAACCTAACTTATTATGCTACTATGTTACTTATATCACCCCACAAGGACTTAAAATCATGGGAAGGAACCCTACAGCGAACTGCCCAAAGTGCCAAGCTCCAGACGCAAACTTTTTTCACATGCTGTGGGCATGCCCAGCAATCCACAAATACTGGTCCACATTATTTAAATATATAATATATAACTAATCAAGCCCTGCTTCTGGGCACCTTTAACCCCAGAGTTCTGTTTGCTAGGTCTGGTAGACAAACTAGTCCCCCGCAGGGCCAGACTGGGAGTAAAAAGCAGCCCGGGCAAAAAAAATCCAAGCAGCCCACACGTAAACACGCGATGGTCTTGTACACATCCACTCATATATTGGAGTAAAAAAGCAAACAATTATATACATAAAGAACTGCCTTTCTCACTTTAAGTGTAATTCATGTAAAATATGTTAAAGATTCTGCAGCCTTGAGCCTTTATATGGTCATAGAACCCCTCCGACTAATATCGCTATATTACAGTAAAGCAATATTAACGTTATGTTGGGAATCCAAGCTGATCCCTGTCACCATCTAAGTGAGCACCCAGCCTCCTCCACCCAAAATTCTGTCCATGAGCCACTTTTGTTTGTGCTTGGGCAAAGGCTGCACATAAACTGCCGCATCACCTTTCCCCAAGGGCAAATATTCCTACTGTCCCGCTAAGCTTACACTTCTTTCCCTACAGATTCAGGCAGTAGCAAATGATAAGATGTCAGTGCCCACCTGTTGGTTGCTATGATTACAACTACATCAGCTCATCATGAGGCTCTGCTTCTGAGGCGCTTGTGCTGCCAATGTCCCAATTAATGATCAATTGCAAAGGTGCATTTCTCTTTAATGTTCCTTTTGTCTGCATTTGAGGAATGAGAGATCTCTCCCTGTCCTGAGCTCATCTTGCTGCAGACAAGTCCTGTTAAACTACAACTCCCTGCACCCTGTCTCCCAGGATCTGCACTGAGAGTGGAAAAGAGTTGAACTAGAGCTTGCAGCACACACACACACACACACACACACACACACACACACACACGAGTGGGGAAGGCAGAACCATGAGGCACCATGGGGAGGAGTATTTGCACTGCACCTGGATAGCGTCCTGCATTGCCATGGAAACAGGTGCCCGAGGCCCAGGAAGCTGCGAGTCCTGTCAGGTAATTAACAGGGGCTGCGGAGGAGGGGCCTGCCAGGAGTCATGTCCTGCACCAATCAAAGACCAGTCACAGCACGGCACAGCAGCAGCTCTAGAAGGGAGAGGAATGGGAGGTTCCCGGGAGATTGGATCAAGGAGAGGTCCTAAAGCCCTCCAGATTAATTGAAAGGACTTTTTAATCTAATTTATCTATAGTTTGGGAGCAGTCCACTCATACAAAATGTACAGCGGCCCCACGGCATTTGCCCGAACACGTACATTGTCAGTCCGGGCCTGGTCCCCTGCATAAAAAACAGAACACAATTGCGAACCATACTTCTATTCTGATCTGAAAAAAATTGATTGCAATCAAATGGATGAACCCTGCTCCCTCTAAAACAAAGGAATGGATTACTTTAGTAAACAGCAGCCTGCCAGTAATGAAACTGACATATATGGCTAGCCATCGCTCCCAAAAGTTTGATTCAATCTGGGGCCCTTGGCTGGAATTTAACCCAGAGGCTGACCCCATTGTGTGAACCCCGAATAAATAATAGAAATTTGGAAAGGATTGCCTTTATACACCTAGGGTTGCCACCCAGCCCGTATCACCAGCCAAGGCCGGGGCCAGTATTACAAATTTACCGGCAATGTAGCTGCCGGTAAATTTGTAATACCACTTAAAAAGGCCCTTACCCTGCCATAATTCCAGTTAATATTTACCTTTTTTTCCATCTTCAGCCGATCGCTCAATGTGGCCCCGCCCCTATGACATCACGCCCGCCCCTTTTGACATCACGCCCCGCCCCTTTGTGACCCCGCCGGCCGGTAACATTTTTTACAAAAGGTGGCGACCCTATATACACCTAGTAGTCCTTTTTCAATGTGTTTTACCCCCCAGCAGGCGGAGACAAGACAAGACAAGTTTTTTTGTTGTGTCCTCAGGAGGAGGATGTTCCTGTTACACAAAGTCAGCTAGTCTGACAACTGAAGAGGATTACAACCCCTACACTGAGTAGGGGTATGGACTTCCTTTTCCAGAGTGGGATTGTCTCCGGGGTATCAGTGTTGCCTTAACACCAACCACCCAGTCACATCTAAAATCTCTATTCCCTTCACAGGGGGAGATTTGACTGGCCATTCTACACACAGACAGACAGACAGACAGACACACACACACACACACACTACAAACTCTACCCTCACTGAAGGTTGGACTCACCTCATTTTTTTGACAAGGATCTCAAGGTTTAGATTCTGGTTCTACTCCCATTTAGATAAGATTTTTCCTTTTTAACATATATGAGGGGTCTAGCTATGCCCTCTTCTCCAGAGGGGCCACGGTAGCAACAATTACGTATTTAGCATATGCAAAATGCCACAAACCTTTGCTCATGGGGCACAGGGTCCTCTATGCTCTAGCTGCAAATCTATGGCCCCGGAACTTTCAGGTCCTGCTCATCCACAAGGATCCCAGGATCCTCAGGCAGAGAAGGGGAATGCTCCCATAGGTCTCACTCCCAGAGATTTCCTACAATGGGCATTCCAACTGGCTACAGGCATATATCCAAAATGGCCCAATCAAGCAAGATCCTCCTTTAGCTGGCGAGGAGAGAAGGGAAGTTTTTCACAAAAGAAAAATGTGAGAGGCTCTCACTCAGTACACTTGGGTTCACGAGACTGTGAACCCAAGTGTACTGGGCTACCACCTATAGTTTGCTACTCCCCCACCTCGCCGCTTCCTCAACTCCAGACTACCTCATGAACCAGTCAAACATGGAGCATTCCAGGAGGTCATTAAAGGATTGCTCCAGAAGGAAGTAATCATCCCAGTTCCATCTCAGGAACATTTCCAGGGTTACTACTCAAACTTCTTCATAATACCCAAAAAGGACAATACATTTCGGCCAGTCCTAGTCCTCAAGGAGCTAAACAAGTTCATCCGCACACGCATGTTAAAAATGGAGTCACTACGCTCTGTCATCACAGCAATGGCTCCAGGTGAATTCCTGGTATCGCTCCACATAAGGGATGCTTACCTGCAGGTATCCATTTTCCCTCCCCATCAGAGATTATTACACTTTGCCTTTCAAAACCATTACTTCCGATTCACATTACTCCCTTTTGGTGTGAGATTAGAACAAAGGTGGCAGCAGAGATTGGAAGTAATACGCAGTAAGGGCATTTCGATCACTCCATACTTGGACGACTTATTAATCAAGGCTCCATCAGCCCTAGAAGCACAGCATTCTCTCTCTTACCATGACAACACTCCAGTCAGCTAGGATGGTGTCACAACCTGAGCAAGTCGTCCTTCATACCCAGTCAGTCTATGGTTTTTATGTGAATGTATTTCAACACAGCAACACAAAAATTCTGTATGAAGGTGCTGGGCGTTATGGTTTTTAAAATAGTGACCCTAACCCAGTTCCACTTTAGAGACCTACAGTGGAACATATTATCGACAAGGAGAAAAAAGTCACTGTTCCAGATGCTACATATTTCCAAGAAGACAAGGACACCCCTCCTAAACACGAAAGCAACCTTGTAACCAGCAGACCAGCAGTTTAGAGAACAGACAGGTCAGGCGGTCAAGATTCAATCCAAGAACTCCACGGCAGTTGCCTACATAAACCATCAAGGAGGACAGGAAGCAGAGGGGCGGACTCATCTTTCAGTGGGCAGAGACTGCTGTCCACCATATAAATTTCAGAAATGCAGAACTGGGAAGCAGACTTCCCAAGAAGGCAGTCGCTAGACCCAGGGTAATGGTCCCTAAAGGAAGAAGTTTTCAATGAGTTAACAGTGAGATGGGGTGTTCTGATTGCCACCCGTCAAAACGGGAAAGTAACAAACTTTTTTTTCTCTTCACTTACATTGGGGGACACAGGCACCATGGGGATGAAGTTCCTGCAGGTTGGAGACCAGACACTAAGATGTTAAAAGTGACACCTCCTCCTCCTGCCTCTGCATCATCGTACAGAGCCGGTTTCAATCGAAGAAGGATGCCCATCACCGCAACAAAACAGAGGAGGAATCTCCCCAACCCTTTAACTTTCTTAATAACTGAAGAAGTCTAATGAACTATGGTATATCAACTGAATCAGGGAGGGAAGGCCTGTGTCCCCCAATGTAGGTGAAGAGAAAAAGATTTAACGGTAAGTAAAGAATCTCTCTTTCTCTTCCCTAGATTGGGGGACACAGGCACCATGGGGATGTCCTAAAGCAACCCCTGAGGGCGGGTCATCTTAACCCCATGAGGTGTTCAGCTTAAGACAGTCTGTAACACCTTCCTCCCAAAGCTGGCTTAGGCTGAATCCTGCACATGCAGCTTGGAGAACCTTGTAAAGGTATGAACTGACGACCAGGTAGCCGCTCTGCACACCTGTTCGATAGATGCCTGCTGCCGTACGGCCCAAGAAGTGCTAATTGCATGTGTAGAATGAGCCAAGACTTTGAAAGGAGGTGGTCTAACCTTGACTGCGTAGGCCCGAATGATGGTGGATCGTAAACATCTAGCTATAGTCATCTTGGACGCCCTCGTCCCTTTCTTCGGGCCTTCAGGAAGGATGAACAGTGAGTCAGTCTTCCTAATCTTCTACGTAGCCTCCAGGTAAGTAGTGAGAGCCCTGACTAGATCCAGTGTGTTTAATCTCTGCTCTAGCTGATTCTTGGGATTCTTGGTACCACGATGTCTTGATTTAAGTGAAACTCTGATACCACCTTGGGTAGAAAATCTGGAGTTGGTCGGAGAACCACCTTATCGGCGTGAACAATGGTGAAAGGAGGCTTAAAGTAAAGTACTGCTAATTCCGACACTCAGCGTGCTGAAGTAATTGCCAGAAGAAAAAACACCTTTTCAGAAAGTGTGGCCAGAGGGATGGCTCCTATAGGTTCGAAGGGTTCCTCCTGTACGACGGAAAGAACCAGGTTTAGATTCCAAGGTGGAACTGGATTCTTATAGGGAGGGACCACTCGGATCGCTCCCTGGAGAAATGTTCTCACGTTGCAACGTGTGGCTAGTTTTTGCTGGAAAAGGATCGAGAGTACCTTCAGGGAGCTCAATGCTAACCCCTTGGATAGTCCATCCTGGAGAAAAGATAAGATCTCTTTTTCCTGTGCCATCCTTGGATCTTTATGCCTTGACTCACACCACCTGATGAATGTCTTCCCGACACCATGATAGATCTTTGCGGAGACTGGTTTGCGTACTCTTAGCATGGTGGGAATGGCGTCTGAGGGAGCTCCATAGGTCCTGAGGATTAAGGTCTCAAGAGCCATGCCGTTAAAGCCCACCGATGTGAATTCGGGTGGGTAATCGGCCCCTGAGTGAGTAAATCGGGTCTCTGAGTGAGATGTAGAGGAGCGCCTGCCGCCATGTCTACAATCTCCACAAACCATGATCTTCAGGGCCAGTAGGGGGCAACTAGAATAGTTGTGGTTCCTTCCCGTCTTTTTCACTACTCGCGGAATGAGAGCCAGTGGTGAGAAGACGTATGCTAGACTGAAAATCCAAGGAATCACTAGTGCGTCCGCTGCCAGCGCTAGAGGATCTGTACTAGTGATGGGCGAAACGGCCGCGTTTCGCTTCGCCGAGAAATTCGCTAATTTTTCGCCGATTCGCGAAACGAGTCGCGTCGTTTTTGACGCGTCGCGTCATTTTCGGCGCGCGTCGCGTCGTTTTCTGCACGTCGCGTCAAAAACGACTCGTTTTTGGGCGGCTAATTTTTTTTGGAGAATTTTTTTTGGTAGTTTCGCAAATTTATTCGCCAGCGGCGAATCGCGGGAATTCGCCGCGAATTCGCCCCTGGCGAATAAATTCGCCCATCACTAATCTGTACTTCTTGCCACAAAGTTTCTAACCTTGTGGTTGAATCTGGTAGGGGCCATCTTTCTACTATCTCTTGAAAGGCCTTTGGATGAAGACTCCATTCCCCATGATCTATTGACTTGTGGCTTAGATAATCCGTCATCCAGTTGTCCACTCCTGGGATGTAGACCGCTAATATCTCAGAATCTTTTGCGCTTCCTCCAGTGATGCTGGACTGCGGGTACCTCCCTGATGGTTTATGTACGCTACTTTTGTCACGTTGTCGGACTGTATGCGTACGGCTTTCCCTTGAAGTCTGCTTGTCCAGTGTTGTAGCGAGTAATGAATTGCTCTGAGTTCCAGAAGATTTATTTGGAGAAGCTTTTCTGCTTCGTCCCAGCGACCCTGCACAGTGTGTTGCCCTAGCACTACACCCCATCCTGTGAGACTGGCGTCTGTGGTTACCACTGTCCAAGAGTGGTTGGGGAATGGTTTTCCCGACGTCAACCTCTGAGGAAGTAGCCACCAATCAAGTGAGGACTTGATCTGGTCTGGGACTCTGATCTTTCGGTCCAGGTACTTGCGGTCTCTGCTCAAGATTAAGTGTTGGAGGGCCCTGGTGTGGAGATGTGCATATGGGATTGTCGGGAAAGTTGACATCATGGTACCTAGAGTCCGCATTGCCGCCCGAAGCATTACCGTGGGGGCAGTCTGGAGAGTTTTGATGCGTCTCCGCATTGTCTGGATCTTTTCTCTTGGGAGGAAGGACCTGCCCTGTCTTGAGTCCAATATCAGGCCTAAGTATTCGATAGTCTGAGTCGGACATAGGTTGGATTTGTTGAGGTTGATTAACCAGCCCAACTGGGATAGGGTTTGCAGCACCTGGTGGTGTGGATTTCTGCCAGTTCTGGTGAACAGGCCTTGACCAGTATGTTGTCCAGGTATGGGATGACCCTTATACCTCTTTCTCTGAGCGGTGATGGGGATACTGCCATTTTCTTTGTAAAAATGCGTGGGGCTGACTTGAGACTGAAAGGGAGAACCACGAATTGCCAGTGGACCCCTGTCGTATAGAACCTCAGGAATCTGTGGTGACTGCTGTGAATAGGGATGTGCAGATATGCATCCTTTATGTCTATTACCGACATGAATTCGTCCTTCTCCATTGACATTAACACAGACTGGATTGACTCCATCTTGAAGTGTTGTTTCCTAATGAAGAGATTTAGGGGCTTCAAATCTAGGACCGGTCTTAGCGATCCGTCCATCTTGGGGACCATGAACAGATTGGAGTAGAAACCCTTTCCCTGCTCTGCGTGAGGAACTGGATTTGATGACCCCGTAGTCCGCTAGCTCTCGGATGACCCTTTGAGCTGCTTCCCGTCTGGGATTGTTTGTTGGTAACCTGGACACGAAAAATCTTCACGGAGGGGGCTGTAGAAGTTCTAATAGGTATCCGTGTGATATCACCTGAAGGACCCACCTGTCTGTGGTTTGACTTTGCCACACCCCCCGAAAGGATCTTAGGCGGCCACATTTTCATGCCGAAGTAGACTTTTCTTGGGAAGGCTTGGTGGTCCCCTTGGTGGAAGACCATCCTGACCCCTGCTTGTTGTTGTACCGAGATAGCTGACCTGCCCAGCCTGTTTGAGAGCCCTGGGAGATGGACACTTCCCTGTACTGAGGCCTCTATTGGAAAGGCCTGAGGACTGGCGCAGCCTCCGTAGAGCGGGAAGAACAGCCTCATGGAAACGGGAGCCAGCCTGCAGCCTAACTTTTTGTCTGTCTTCCAATCCTAAAGAGGCGGCATTTCACTCCTTAGACCCAGTACAGGCTCTCAAGTTCCATTTGCACAGAGTGCGGGACATACAAAAGTCAGATGCTCCAATTGTGGTCCAAGGGGGAGCCCTTCAAGGGGCACCGGCCTCAAAGACTGTCATCTCTCGCTATATCAAACAGACTATTCAACGAGCATACACTGGAAGGGGACAAACCTTCACACAACGGATCAAGGCACGCTCCACCAGGGGGATGAGCACTTCCTGGGCCTTCTTTGTTTAGAAACTGACTTGGGTCCACCTGCTGTGGGGTATAGCCAGCGGAGGAGGAGCTAGTTAAATTTTTCATATTGTTGTTCCTCCTCCTACTGGTACCAGATATGCCCCCACTGTCCCTGTGTCCCCCAAGTGACTAAAGAGAAAGAGATTTAACGGTGAGTACGCAATCTCCTTTTTTCCTTATTATTGTTTGTTTTGCGTTACAAAAATAAAAACCTTTAAAAGAAAAACATGCCAATAGATAAAACCCTCTCAATATTAATATGGATGGACGTAAAGAGAAAAGAAAATGTACTTTAAAATATATTATCATTTGTCTCCCATTTTGCACAAAGTTTCACTAACATCTTATTCTCTAAATTATGTGGTGTTTACCACAATAAGCAGCACATATAAATCATAATATTTAATGAGTTCTTGACACTCACCATTTACAAAAGATTATTAATAAAATATTTCCTTTTAACCAAAAGGAATTAAAATACATAGGACATCGTGAATGGTGCAAATATGCACACACTAGCACACAGGGAGACTGAGGCAGTTACACAGGCTGGAGACCTGAAGTGCTCTGTTATGAAGGACACAAGATTCTGCAAATCAGTGGCAAATGCAGTACAGAAGGGGAAACGGGTCATAAGTAAAACTAGAGGAGGAGCATGGCGGCTGACATTTATTATATCGTGCGCATAGAGCTCACAAGTGCAGCAAGCCTATGTAAGTTAGATGGGGAAAAAAGGAAACAGCTGGCACATTGAGAGAGAAAAAATGTTCTGTGTTGTTAGAGAAAACTGGATTAAAAAAATCCCAACAGAGAGAATCATTATTCCAAATTAATTTAGATATTGAACTGAAGACTTCATCACTGGTGATCAGTGTTATACTTCAATTCATCTCACACCAACCACCATTCAGCAGTAATTGTTGCAATGCTAGTTACAAAACATTCTATAAGGTCCATTATTTTGAGCTTTTCTCCTTTTTTTTCCCCTTCTCTTGTAGCTAGCCTTCCGTTTCAGCATTTTTCTATTTAAGGAAGTATCCGCTTATTTCCTTCACTAATCAGGTTCCCTCATAAATGTTCTTGCAAGAAGTGCAGCAAGGTGATTTCATAATGTTCTCCAGACTCAGGGCATCGAATACTGTGCCTTTCATTAGGGTAAATCTGTTTCAAAGACAATTTACAGTAAAAATAAATGTATTAGGAAACAAGAAATTGACACCCTTAAGAAAGATATAATCCTTAAGAAAAATATATATGTTACTGTGGATCCTCTCACTGTGCAGATTGAAGCTTACTGGGGAGTTTCATAACCTGCCAAATTTTGTAAAATGAACAAGGTAATTTGGGGTGGGGTCACAAAAATGGGCATGGTCACGCACAGCAAATCTTTTTGTATTGTCATGCTATGGGAAGGTAATCAGATAACAGCTCCCTCACACTAACTTTGCTAAATGTTCCCATTCCCCAGCTAGTGGTAGTTAGATTGCAGTGCAGTAGTTGGACTGACTGAAGTTTATCAGAGCACAAGTCCCATGACTGAGGGCACCTGGGAAACAAACATGTCTAGCCCCATGTCAGATTTCAAAAGTAAAAATAAAAAAAGGTTTGCTTTTTTGAAAAACAGATTTCAATGCAGAATTCTGTTGGAGGAGTGTTAATAACGGTTCCCAAGGTTTTCCCATGACAAAATTCCTCACTGTCTCCTAAACACAGTACATAGCACAAGTAATCTATCTCAAATAGGCACCCAGAAGTTCTTACCATCTGTTGTTTACCTAAAGTCATGTGACAATTCAAGGTTAGAATTTAGTACACTTTAGAACAAAGCAATGTGAATATTGCAAAAACAACAAAATTCTAGATTTGGTGTATCCCTAATTTAAACACTTTTTTGCTATGGAATTATTAATAAAATAACAGGAATAATAAGAATAAAGATGCTGAAAACAGTATAGCAGCAGTTAAAAATACATTTGTAACAACTTTATCAATCTGCTACGATTAATTAAATTTGCCAACCCCCTCGGTACCTGAAGTTGATAAGGTTTCCCTGCACGAATCAGTTGAGACAATAAGAAATTAGTATGGAAAAAGTGCACATTCTCATCCAGAAACCCATGAAGGATCAGCAGACGATGAGGCCTGGATAGAAAGTGTAGAATAACAGAACATAATAAATTACCACGTGAAAGAGCTTTGCTGAGATAATTGAGGGCTATTTACATACTCATTTGGAAGTTTGTCCACTTGAAGTGCAGCAGATCCAGCTTCATATCCAACCTGGTTAGTCTCTGGAGTTTCCATGTAACGTTCTGTGTATCCAGTGTCGTATGCCATCCATAATGTAACTGGTGCACCAGCAATAGCAACCTAAATTTGTGAATGTGAAATACCAAATTATTAATCCATACATTACTTTGTCTTTACAGTTCTCACTAACTCTGTAAATTACTCACCTTGAAAACTTCAGGCCTCTGGATGATCCCCATAAGAGATAGGAAACCGCCATATGACCATCCATGTATTGCTACCCTATCCAGATCCACAAAACCAAACCGTTCTGCCACAAAATGTAAGCCTTCAACTTGGTCCTGAATCTCTACCTGACCCTGCAAACCACAAAGGGATGGTTTCAGATAATGAGAAAATAGTCAGTTTGTTATGGATAAATATGCTCTCAAACAAAAAAGTATTTCATTAATCAAGATAAGAGTGGGTGATGGAGGAATACAAAAAGAAAATCTGCACTTGCCATTTTATTCTTAAGTGCCCCCTCAAAGGCAAGTCCCCTGTGGCAGGACCCCCGTCCATCGATTACAACAACTGCATATCCAAGGTGGGCTAAAGTGTTTAGACGCAGATATTTCATTCCTTTAAATGAGTTGTTCACTAACTGTACCTAATGAAAGGGAACAAAATTATTGGTTGAAAGACACGCATGGCACAGTGTAACAATGTGAACTGAAATATGGGTGGCAACATTCAGAGAACTGGAATATGGGTGACATACATGGGACAGCAAGGTTCACGATTTGTTGGATGGCAACTTTTGATTGTTCCCAATGTTTGGACAAACAGCCAGAACCATTTGAACAGCAGAAGTCGATGCACTATTTACGAGATTGGGACCTATTATCCAGAAAGCTGGGGGGATGGGGACTGGATAAAACATCTCTTTCAATAATCTAAATCACCTATTGTTTTAATTAAGACATATCTAAATTTTTGTTATTTTCTGGCACCGAACAAAAATAGCAACCCAGTTTTGTTTTAAAACTTCCTGCCATTTTTGGTCCCACAGAACTTCAGAGGCGCTAATAAAACCAATTACCAGTTAGGAATTCGGTTCAGGATTGGGCCTTTTTCAGCAGGATTCGGCCGAATCCTTCTGCCCAGCCAAACCGAATCCAAACCCTAATATACGACTTTATAATTTGTTTTTAGTAAGCTCCAGTCCTTCTTAATAAACGGGCCGCAGGTATGGCTCCCCGTCCTTCACCCACGGTGCTCACCCTTAATTAAGGTGGGCCCGGGTGCAAATGCCCCGGACCTATCGCTTCCCCAAATCTTCCTCCAAAGAAAAATGCTGTGTAATAGCAGGCTACTCACCGCTCCTTCAGTCTGGTCCGGGTGCTCTGCCCCGAACCCGCAGCTTGAGGGAGAAAATTTCAACAAATGCTTCCACTCGGCACGCACACCACGACTCAGGAGGATACGGTGAATAAAAGGCTTCTTATTTCCCAAATTCCAAATCTCCCAACGCGTTTCGTGTGGCAACACACGTAATCATGGTTCCCATGATTACGTGTGTTGCCACACGAAACGCGTTGGGAGATTTTGGAATTTGGGAAATAAAAAGCCTTTTATTCACCGTATCCTCCTGAGTCGTGGTGTGCGTGCCGAGTGGAAGCATTTGTTCAAACCCTAATATATGCAAATTAGGGACGGGGAGGGAAATTGCATGACTTTTTGTCACAAAACAAGGAAGTAAATAGGTTTTCCCCTTCCCACCGTCTGATTCAGTTCGGTATTCGGCTGAATCTTTCTCGAAGGATTCAGGGGTTCGTCCGAATACAAAATAGTCGATTCGGTGCATCCCTAATACCAGTCCACTGAGAAGCCTGTGATAATGGGCTGTTCAAAGGATGCTGCTTAAATAAGATACAGAGAACTCTGAATAAATTGCCCGGTCTACTAAAACAATTAAAAATATATGCATTCATGCAGCTTAGTTAAGATCAAGTACAAGGTACGGTTTACTCTCATTTAATTTTATTATTACAAAAAAAGGACTGCTTGTATTTTGTATTTTATACAATTTATTTCTTTGTTGCGTTAAAGCTAGGGATGCACCAAATCCACTCTTTAGGATTCAGCCGAACCCCCGAATCTTTCCCGAAAGATTCGGCCAGAATACCGAACTGAATCCGAACCCTAATTTGCATATGCAAATTAAGGGTGGAAAGGGGAACACATTTTTTACTTCCTTGTTTTGTGACAAAAAGTCATGCAATTTCCCTCCCCGCGCCAATTTGCATATACAAATTAGGGTTCGAATTCGGTTGCGCTGGGCAGAAGGATTCGGTGCATACCTAATTAAAGCCTACATTTGGAATGGTAAAGCGAACATACCACAATTGCTGTTAATCTGCAGTATATTTTTTTTATTAAGTTCAAGTGATGGAGAGTCCGCGCTAGCTAGGAAAGAGAGGGGGAAGGGAGGGGGAGCTGCACCGAAAATGTGGATCCACTTATCCACTTGTAAATACACAAAGACACGATCTGGTGCGCTGAAATGTATGGCAATAACCTGGAATATTTTTTTTTATTATTACAAAAAAAGGACCGTGTATTTTGTATTTTATACAATTTATTTCTTGGGTGAATTAAAGCCTACATTTGGAATGGTAAAGCGAACATACCACAATTGCTGTTTATCTGCAGTATATGTAGAAACCAGCACTTTTGTTACTTTTGATGTAGTTAATCCTTACCTGAGGTCCTCCATATACAAACAGTACAGTTGGGTGTTTGGTTCCAGGGATCAGGTTGTGAGGTTTATAAACCATTCCATAAAGTTTCACTTGACTAGACACCTGGAAATGGAAGATCTCAGGAGGAACATAATATGGAGGGCACCCTGTGTTGGAGAGGGTAAAAAAATAACTTATGAAAAATTAAGATCAATAGTGGAAGGGATGAATCCAGAACACAAGAATGCCATTTTATAGAGAAAATTATAATTTGAGAACAGTTTTGAACAACATGGGGAGAAAGGTTAACAAAAACTTGCCATGGAGATGAAAGTGTTGAGAGGCAAACTTTCCATAATGTATTATGACGAACATGAAAAATGTGGGCTCTTATTTAAAGTTTAAAAAGGTACCAAAGCATCCAGAGCAATGAATCTCCATATATGATTTACATACTCTATCTCACTAAAACATCACTTTGTTTATTGATTTTTAGCTAAATCTGCTCTGTATAAAGTTCTACATTTGAAAAACTCAATATACTAAAACAGGAAATGGAAAATTAAAATATAGAAGGTGGTTGCATCTAGGTGTACTGAATCCAGCATTCAGTTTGGGATTTGGCCAAATTGAGCTTTTACCAGCAGGATTCAGATTTGGTTGAATAAAACAGCCTGTTCAAACCAAAAATTTTTTAACAATTTGTCTTTCTGACCACACATCTGCTATTTTCACCTGCAGCGAGGGATTCAAATTTGTCCCAGTATTTGGCCAGATCTAAAGAGAAGGATTGGGAAACAGACCTAATTCAGAATCAAAATCTCTTACTTGCAGCCTCCATCACACTAGCCCAAAACTGTGGCTGCAGGTACAGTGGGTTCCCACTGAGTCGATAAAGGTGTACGCAGGGGGGGCTGGACACACTGCTGTACTGGCTAACAAACATATCGAAGTTCTGTGAATGAAAAATGCAGAGATGTTATCTTCTATACAAATGTGAAATGTTTTATTTTTTTGCATGGTATCACAATTCTTGCCTTTGATGCTGGGGTTGCGTTTAAAGTACCAGCAACACTAAAAACATATTTAAACATAAGCCTACTCTAAACTGCTCTAATAAAAGATAACTTTTGTCTCACCCATAAATAGCTATTAAAAATATCTGTTAAAGACACTGGAAATCAGGCATTGCAACTAGTCTTCACATGTTCTATTCATGGAGGTGCAACTTTTAAAATCAGCATTGTAAGGCAGTTACACATCCCTCTTTCAGGACACAAACTAATGAAAATGGCATAAATGTACATTTCAGATGCTACTTTACTTCTGATTTTGAAGCTGTACCACAAAGCTATGCTGGCTATATAAATCCCAACTTCCATATTGATGCCATATTGATCCTCTGATGCAAACTTTGTACCCAATCATGGGTTTGCCTAATTAGTTTTATAAAAGGTATAAATGGCTTGCATCTTTTTAAATCCCAATTATGCAACTTTCCAAGTTTCAATAATCACTCATCTGCCAGTTAGCTTCCCATATTGCCATTTTCTCCATGCAAGGATGACACATCCTGGATGGAATTGATCCAGGGGCTGATCCGATTGTAAATATGGCATCAATATGGCATAATTGGCGTGCTTAATTTTGTGTCATTGGCAAACACAAGCTTACTATGCTCTCCTCGAGTCCCCAAAGTCATATTATTAAATATAAATGTACTAAATGCAGACCCCTATATCAGGAACCCCTACTCCAAGCAGAGAATATTCCATTTATAACCACCATCTGTACATTTTAGCCAATTTTCTACCATGTACAAGGATCATTATGACCAAAAGACCTTATATTAAAATTATGACCAAAAAACCTGAGATTAAAAAGTGCATGTTTAACCACCACTATATTTTCCAAGTAGATCATTTATTACAACCCCAATGTCCAAGTTCCTACTCACTTCATCATTTGTTTATGAAGTAGGTAAAGTTTGCCATAACCAGAAATAAATATGCTAAAAACACCCAAAAACAGTGTTTTTACTCACTGGGCTCATGGTGCAGCTGTGCGAATATCCCCGTTCAGTCAATCTCACCACCTCACCAGGATGTTGATAGCTTGTAACATATAGATGATGTTCCAATGGAGTGTCCTTTGTACCTTGAAAATAAACTAGCTGCATTGCCTCATTTACCCAGACCTGTTGGGATACAAATTTAAATAAAAAAAAACCCATAGGTTAAAATAGAAAGCGTAACTTTATACAAATTATAATTTGCATGTATAAATAAATTGTACACGGCTGCTTACCTTAGCTCCATGACGACATAGAACTTCCCAGTCTCCACTGGTTAGGGCCACCTCTTGATTTATTTGGCATTTAAACATATCCACTAAAAGCAATTCAGCAGGGTTTATAACAAGGCAGATAAGAGGGAATGTTTAAAAGGCAAGATGGTAGAAAAATATGAAACCCCCCAATCATAGAATAAATAATAAGTAAAATTACCATAAACTGGCATGAAAACTCAAAAGTAGTAATAAAAAATCATGAAGACCTGTGCATGGGGTGGTCATTTGTGACCATTCGCGGTGCTCATTTTGCAACACAGATGTCATCAGGTAGAGATGGCAGAATTCAGTCTGACTCTCACTGCTGCAAATGAATTGAACCTCATTCTCCTTTTCCTGTCTTAGCAGATGGACAACATCATGAACCTGAAAAAGAACATAATATTGAAATTCGGGGAACTATGGTTTTTACCTTTAGTAAATATTTAGCCTTTTGGGCATTGAAGAGTTTTTGACACAACTGTCCCTCTACTCATCGTTAGCTCTAATGACACACACATCAAAGTGGGATGTGTCTACGGCTTCATACATGTCAAAAGTAGTTTTTACATTTGCAGCAATTTGTAATTATCTCACGATATTCCCTCTTGATACTGGTTAACGTTAATCAGTATGTTTTCTTTAATATTAAAAATAATTTAACAATTTTCTTACATTGACCCATATGTCGCTCCTTTCTTCATAGATGACATATGGCTGGATATGTTGAGGCACCTTCTTTACATATTGTATTCGTTGCTCTTCATCTTCACACACTGGGATGAATAGTTCAGGGGGAAGTAAAACTAACTGCAGGAGGCACTGTGGACGATCTAAAAGCATGGCCCATGCACTGCAGAAGAGAAATAGGTAAATATATGAACAGAGAAAATGCATGTGGGGATAAAGCACATAAAACTATACATAATACATCTGTTATAGCAAAACGAGCGTACATAGGCACTGTAGACCCAAGAGGGCTGTGCCAAACTATAATTCCCAAAAGCCTAAGTTTAATGGCACATATTCAGTTTTTTTCTACAGACTCCAAATGCCAACAATTTTAAGGGGCACATTTACTTAGGGGCAGATTTACAAAACTCACGTGAATAATTCGAAGTTCGATCAAATTCTATCGAATATTCAAATATGCAAATTTGGCCACTTCGATAACCGAATATGCAAAATTCGATCGTATCGAATAGATCGAATATTCGAATCGTACAAATTTTTCGAATGAACGAACGAAATTACACGATTTTTTTCGTGAAATCAAACAATTTCACAAAAAAATTGAGAAATGCTGTTCGATCATACAATTTTTTCTAGTAATCGAATAGCGCTAAAAAAATGGCCTAAAACTATTCGATTTTTATTTGACATTCGAATTTCTGACGAATTCGAGGGCTAAAAACCCTTGAATTCGTAAATGATGATAAATTTGCACCTAAGAGTTGAAGTGAATTTTCAAATAAAATCGAATAGCCCAAAATTTGATTCGAATTTCGAAAGTACAGTCTCTTTAAAAAAAATTTTTAATTTTTCTAAGCTTTGGAAAATCGAAAAAAATTTTTTTTTAATCATTTGAATAAAACGATGCAATCGAACAATTCGATCGAAAACCACAAAAAAAAATCAATTGGTTGAATATCGAATTTTTTTCTATTCAAAATTCGACCAATAGTAAATCTGCACCTAAGTATCTTCCCCATAATCAAGAAATCATATAAAATGGCAAGAAATTTGACATCTCATTGAATTTAGCTTTTTCTAAGAAACACACTAATATCACATTGCCAGGAAATCAGAATGCAGGTGACAGAAAAAAAAATCTACAAAAATCTACAAAAATTAAAAAGAAAGAACAGTCTAAAGGAAGACAGTAAAAAAAAAAAATGTAGTTGGGATAATTAAAGGGGTTGTTCAACTTTGAATTAACTTTTAGTATGATGTAGAGTGATAGTCTGAGACAATTTGCAATTGGTTTTCACATTTTATTTTTTATATTTTTTAGTTATTTAGCTTTTTATTCAGCAGCTCTCCAGTTTGCAATTTTAGCAAACTGGTTGCTAGGGTCCAAACCTTAGCAACCATGCATTTATGTAAAAAGGAGATTTGCTATACATAGGAGAGAGCCTAAATAGAAAGATGAGTAATAAAAAGTAGCAATAAAAATAAATCTGTAACCTTGTGGAGCATTTGTTTTTAGATGGGGCTAGTGACCCCCATTTGAAAGCTTGAAATAGTCAAAATTCATAAAGAAAAAAAAGAACACCAATTGAAATGATGCTTCAAATTAGCCATTCCATACCATACTAAAAGTTAACTTGACAGTGAACTGCCCCTAAGGCACACGTGATGCAGAAGCAGAAGATAGGATGCTGTGAAGTAAGGATGATAAAGGAAAATTCTAGCTGATGTAATGATAGAAGGAAATGGCTTTGTGTTTCAGATTAATAGTGAAGCATAGGCTCACTCACAATTTTCCGTCCTGTGACCATCCAGCTCTCACAATATATTCTGCTGAGGGGAAGAGAGAATGGAATGGAAGGATCAATTCCTTATCCTGAGCAGCAACAATCTGTGAAAAAACAGCAACATTGAGCCACAAATACAATTTCTCTCCATCTTACAAATGATTTACTTCCAAAAGCACAATGGTTTCATCCAACTCACCTCACCGTCATTGTTGGTTGTTATTTCTGAGAGTTTCAGTGTAATTTTGGGATTCTTGCTTCCTGTTAAGCCAGAGGAAAGCAGGTAAATAGCACAGAAAAAGGTAAATCACAACCAGGAGAACAAATCTTTTTTCTCTTAATCCTGTTAAATTGGAACATGCAGACAATATCTTCTTGTGATCTGCAGTTGCTAACTTATCAAGCTCACCCAACTAGCCCCTTCTCTGAAGTTAGTTGTCTTTTTTGTCTTATATAGTGCTTTTACGATGTCTCACATTAAGTTACACATTGTAGCTGCATAATGTGAGCACAGTAGTATTCCAAATATATTTTGACTTCTATATGTAATCACAAAAACATACTGGCCTAGGTTGCCTTGCACTGTCAATAAGTGTGTGCAGAAGCTGTGATATTGTTTGCTTTGACAAGCATATATTATCCACAAAAATTAATTATATATACCAATGTAAACCTTTTCTTAACATAAACAAAATAAATTGCATCTGTGTTAAATGCATTCTGCCTGTCCTTTTAATTGATTTAAAAAAAAAAAAAAATCGAAATTTTTATTTTTTGGATGATAAAGCACAAGCTTACACACAAGCTTCTGCTAATGTGTTCCCCTGTGGTGGTTTTCTATTCATTACACCCAACACACATGAATAACAGAGCATATTCATTCGAAACAGATGCTGTACTGCCAAATGCAGGTAAGATAGTGCATGTTATATTGTACCAGCGCTTAGCAGGTACACAGCCTTACATGTCCAGCCTCTATCTTAAGAGCCCTGTGGGATGATTTTTTGCCCCCCTAAAATAAGTGTTTGGAAAAATAAACATTATGCATATACAATACCCTTTCTTGACCCGGCTGCAGCCTGTGCCTACATATTCTCTTGACCCAGCTGTAGCCTGTGCCTACATATAGGGGGTTATTTATTAAAGGCCGAGTTGTTTTTAACCCGAAAAATTTGAGTTTGAGGGTATTTTTCAGACAAAACGCACATTTTTTGGTTAAAAAAAAAACCTTTTTTTATAGTAAAAACTCAAGCTGAAAATATTCCAGCTAAAACGGTTGAGGTTATTTAGAGGTCCCTTGAACCAGCTGAAGATGTTTGTAGTCTTCATGAGGTTTTTTTTTCGAAAAAAACTCGATTAAATTGAGGTTTTTTTTTTCACTGTAAACTTGATCAGTTTCAGTTTTTCACCCACAATTGATGGATTTGAGTTTTTCTCAATCGAGTTTTTTCATAAATCAGAAAACATTTGAGTAAAGAGTTTTTCCAAGGTATAAAAAAACCTTACAAAACTCGACCCTTGATAACACCATAAAGTGATATTTAATATTACAGGGTAGTACCGGCTAGTCCTCCTCCCTACTTCGAATTGCTTAATTGTCATACAAGTTGTATTTGGCCTTATATAAAAATTCCCTTTAAAACAAGTATCAGTGATACTTCTGCATTTGATTTATTTATGCATAAATAGCCAGTAAAACATCACCATGGAATACACACAGGTCATGCAGAACTGACAAGATTGGTGCTGCATTTAACACGTCTTGCCAATTGCATTATAGGTAGGTCATTTAATGAACACTAACATAATTTTTTTTTTTAAATTTATTTATTTATTTATTTTTTTTTAATGAAAATAAACGAAAACAGAGATAAATCTTTAAAATCGGTAATTTTTTAATAAGAAATTACTTACCGATTCTCTGCATGTGCTCCCCTTCTAAGATGGCGAGATAGCGACGATCCAACGTGCAGTGCTCAATTTCTCCTCCCTGCCTTCTATAGGAGATAGGCAGGGAGGAGAAAGTGCTGCACGTTGGATCGTCGCCATATTGCAATATCAGAAGAGGAGCGCATGCAGAGAATCGGTGAGCAATTTCTTATTAAAAACTTACCTATCTTAAAGATTTATCTCTGTTTTCGTTTAAAAAACTAATTAAAAAACAAAAACGAGGTTAGTGTTCTTTTAAGCAGTGGTATATTGCTGCTCTAGGCTTCATTTTTAACCAGGGCAACATCTGCCTGGAGTTTATCTCTTTCTTACCAAAGACTTGCAAGTTAACAGATTCCAGATTAATTGACCCTAATTTATTTGCATTTTTGTTATAGGGAAATTAGACTGTAGGTCCCCCATAATAAGAACAGATGTGAATGACTGATAAACCCCCCCCCCCAAAAAAAGGGGTAATGTTTTGGCACTATAAAAATTTAAATTATTTTGGAACACAGTTTGCTGGACAGGAAAAACCTTTATTCCTTATTTATGAAATTTAGCTAAAATAACCCAAACAAATCTTAAGATAAGGACAAGGGAAAGTTAATTCACTGGAGGGTGCCAATAGTTGCATAACCACTGAATTAAATAACTTTTTTCCTATGTTGGGCTCCTTTTTGTAAAAAATATGCACTGCCCCTATAGCATATGCACCGTCTTCTATTGCATTGTTACTTAAAGGGATACTGTCATGGTTTCCTGGGAAATACAAGGACTTAGATTTGCATATGAACAGTATAGTATTCTTATTTTAGTATACTGCTCATGCACAAGTCTATGCAAGTGGGAGCACTGGAAAGCAGTTTAATTTATTTGGCAGTGCCCAACACAAGCGCATTTTATAAAATCCATCATTACCGTATTAGCCATTACTCATATATGAAGGTTAACTTCCCCACTGCACCTATGGAAATTTTTGCAGCTATCTCATCCAAGGGGATTGAATTTCATCCACCAGGGACATTAGTCCTCCCCCATCTCACCAATAGCGACGTTAGCTGTCCCTACTCATCTCATGTGAGTGGTCCACCCCACCTCACCCGTGCGAGGGTATCTGTATGCATCCGTCTTCCTCTCTTCCAGTGCTGGTGATGGGACATGTATTATTTCCACTTCTGACTCATCAACTTCCTCATACAAGATACGAAGTACAGAAAACCCTCCTGGGACTATGGAGAAAGGAAATGACATCTACCTAACTGAAAACATCAGAAACAAGAAATAAATCACTTTTATATACATACTTCCACTTACGGTTTACAGCAGTTGGACTCCACCAATATCCAGTGAACCGGTCAAACTCCTCTTGAATAACAAACGTGGCCACGCCAGCAGAGCAAGGATCATCCACCACAGTGCGCAAGCCTACAGGGATCAATTAAAGTAAGGTCACTTTTGTAGATGTTTATATGGCATGAAATGTCAATGGAAAAGTTTTTACCTTTGTGACAGTAGGTTAGCCTCTTTTCTTCCATGGTGTGGATATTTTCTACCCACAAATCATTGTTATTAATGAATGAGATAAAATTTGGGTTTGCAGGACAGATTTTAGCATCCATTCGTGGTCCATCACACATCGTTTTTATTTCTATTGGTTTTACAGGAGATGCCTATAGCAGAACAAAAAAAAAATATATATATAATCTATATATATATATATATATATATAAATAAAAATAAAATGTATATATAGTTATAGTCTCAATTATTATTTGATTATTTTGTGCCTTAGGTATGCTTGCCCACACTTCAGGCTTTCCCATAAAACTGCTATTCAACCTCCTGATACTTAAAAAAAGAACTGAGCATTATTCTGTTTACCTATGAACCATCTACCCAACTGAAGGAACTGTCTTAAGTTGTAAATGATCTTACCGAAAAACTACTGCTACCGCCATCGCTGCAATAGTACAAGCTGTTGTTTGCTGGAAACAAGAAGAGGCCAGTCTTGCTATGAAAGTCATAAGATGTAATACCAAAGCCTCCCAGTCGTTTGCGTTCTCTCAGTAACTCTTCTTCCCTAGAGTAGACTCCATGATGAGGTGTTGCCTAGGCAAGTGAAAACAATGAAAAAGTACATTACTCCATTTAGAAGACATGTATGTAAAAATTTGTTAAAATGCCACAGTGGGACATTAGAGGACAAGTAAGTGCAATGCGGAAAGTGCAATTTTGCACACAGTTCACCATGTTTTTAACAAAAATGCAGCACTTTTCCCCACAATTCCAAAGGGATTGCAGATGCAAGGGCGCTAAAAATTAAAGGACAAGGAAAACCTAAAGATGAACAGGACTAAAAATGCCATGTTTTATATACTAATCTTATTTGCTCCGGCTGGAAGTTTCAGCTTGTCAATAGCAGCAATGATCCAGGACTTCAAACTTGTCACCATCTTGGAAAAAGTCTGTGACACTCACATGCTCAGTTGGCTCTGAGCAGCTGTTGAGAAGCTAAGCTTAGGGGCTGTCACAAATTATGAAGCATAAAATGAGGTTGGCCTGTCATACACGCTGATGCTACAGGGCTGATTATTACATTCTGATGTTAATTGCACTGGTTTCTGTGCTGCCATGTAGTAATTATCTGTATTAATTACTAACCAGCCTTATATTGTGACATTTCTATCCCATGTGTACTGTATATTTTGAGTCGGTCCCTAAGCTCCGTAACTGAAAGCAACACAGAGCATGTGCAGTGAATCAGCAGAAAAGAAGATGGGGAGCTACTGGAGCATCTTTGGAGACCCAGATCTTTACTGCTAAAGGACTGTGGTTGCCTGGGGTTGGTACAGAAGCACAAAACATAATGTACAACATAACTTCTTTAATTTAACTTTCCTTGTCCTTTAATGTAAAAATCATGGCTGCACCCAATTATGTAGATGCAGTTCTACTTTGTGTATTGGCACTGGCCATTATGAGAACACTGGAGCTCCTATCAGATGGTTGGTGGCTGTAGCACCAGTGTTCACCACTATCAATTTATGCACTTGTCAAAGATGTGGAACAGGAGGCAGGATGGACACACCAGCACTAACTGCAACTATAAGTTCAAGAAGCAGCTTTGGACACAAATACCTTTATTAAATGGGATCAATTTGTGCAACAACTTCTTGCATCTTAAGGTGGCCATACACGGGCAGATAAAAGCTGCCGACAGACTGTGTCGGCAGCTTATCTGCCCGTGTGGGGGGCCCTCCGACGGGCTTTCCCGATCGATATCTGGCTGAAAGTCGGCCAGACGTCGATCGGGCAGGTTTAAAAATCCCATCGGATCGCGGCCGCATCTGTTCGTTGATGCGGTCCCGCGATCCGACCGCCCATACTGATCCGAACGTTGGGCCCTAGGGCCCACGATCGGATCAGCCCGATATCGCCCACCTCAAGGTGGGCATATCGGGAAGAGATCCGCTCGTTTGTCAACATCGCCAAACGAGCGGATCTCTTCGTGTATGGCCACCTTTAGTCCAAATGCAACCATGGTTATGGATGTAAATGAGCCTTGGTATCCACATACATAATTTTGTCTTAGTCTCACCTGAAAATTTTCCAAAAGTTGCTTCCAGGAAAGAAGTAGAGTTGTCTCTTTGCGTACCTGCCGGGGAATTTCAGAATACAGAAGAGTATTCTCTCTAGTCCCATATGGCATACCTGGTTATTGAAGAAGATGTTACTGATTTCTATATAAGAAAGCATAAATCACTGGATATATGTATGGTGTCTTAAGTAAGAAAACTGTGTCTGATTTGCGTGTGACTGTCCATATGTAGAAGTGATGGCTGTGGCGGAGCCAACCGCGCTACGGTGCAGACGGACCTGGGGGCGCTCCTGGGATAAAAAGGCAAATCTAGCCTTGCCGAAGCCCATCTGCCACGTAATAGCTGTCAGGGGGGACCTCGGAAACCGGGGAGGAACCGTGCCGCAAGGAGACTGGCCTTGGGACTGCTGGGTGCGGAAAAGTCACAACTCTACACCATCGATTCAAACCCCCCCAGCACTACCACCCCCCGGGCTATGACTGAAGTGGACCAACTCATTCAAATATTTGGGTGTCCATATACACACAGACCCACATTCCTTTATACAACATAATCTAGACCCAATCATTGACTCTCTCTCTGGTAACCTTAAACACTGGGCCAATCTCCCACTGACGCTATGGGGGCGTGTACATATTATCAAAATTATATACCTACCTAAAGTGCTATACATTTTCCATAACACTCCATTCATCATTCCCCGTTCCTTTTTTAAGAAACTCAACAAAATTATACTCCCATTTATTTGGGCCAAAAAAAACCCATGTATCTCCTGGGAAAGATGATGGCCCCCATGGCCTTCCCACACTTTTATCATTACTATCTGGCCTCCCAGATCTACTACCTGCAGTGGTGTTTCTCTCCCAACCCCTACAATCCCAAAATGATTCTCCAGGCTTCCATCCTCCACTCGATTGAGGGCCTTGGTACCTACCCCTATAGGCATCATTCCGATATGGCGACTCTACCAAGCACTCTCGCCATTCCACACAAAGTCAATGGCACTAAAACTTTTGGGTCACCCACTACCACACCTGTCGCCCAACATTCCCCTATGGGGAAACTCACTACTCCCTCAACTGCATGACCTCCCTGATTTTAGGTACTGGATAAGACTAGGCATAAAAAGAATGTCAGACTTAGTTCTAAATGAACAGTTCCCCACAATCCAGGACCTACAAGAGAGGTCTCCTGGTCAACAAATTCAACTTTATAAGTACTTCCAGCTCAGGCATGCCTTTCAGGCACAGTTCCACACACTTGCCCCAACAATATCCATGGTTAACATAGAGAACACTCTCTATTATCCCTCCCCTAGTAAATTACTGTCTAAAAAATACCAGAACATCATGGAAACAGTCAAACCCCCATTTGTTAGAGCCAACCTCCTATGGACACAGGCCATCCCTGACCTCAACCAAGAGCAGTGGGAAAAAGCTACAGAAACTGCCTACAGCTTCCTAATCTCGATAAGGGATAGACTGATACAATATAAGGATCTTCATCAAATTTATATAACCTCACTTAAACTAAAAAAAATTGGAAAAAGACAAGATGATCTGTGCCCTCGATGCAAACTTCCAGGTGCCAATTTTATCCACATGATCTGGTTCTGCCCCCCAGTGCAGTTATTCTGGACCAAGGTAATGAACACTCTAGCCACTGAACTGGGCATACTGCATACGGTGGTATGCTTACTGGGAGTGATTGATGACTTAATAACAAACAATGTAGCTATGCTCCATTATGCTTTACGCTAAAAAAGCAGTCATTATGCACTGGATGGGGAACACCCCTCCTACCATATCCTTCTGGAGACGACTGATAGATGGAGCTCTTCCATTAATCAAACTAACATATGAAACAAGGGGGGTACCAGGTAAATTTGACAAAGTATGGGGGGCCTGGTGTGACCCAGACTCGCTTGCATTTGCATGATCTATATTTTCTACCTTATCTCCCTATTTCTAGTCACTTACACAAGCTGCTTATAATAACAGCTATAGGAATGACACTGTAGCTGCATCAACTTAGCCAATACAATCTTATCTTATCCATATCTTAGCCATTACAATCAATCACAACCGTAATGTGGACATGTCTTGTTTAACTGTTTTGTGCTGTTAAAATAATAAAATATACCCTTAAAAAAAAAAAAAAAGTGATGGCTGTGGCACAGTACACTATACTATGCTATTAAAATAACTACAGTCACAATGCTTGCTCAGATGGCAACAATTTACAGACATTCTCAACTCATAAATAATGTATGAGAAAACTACGTCTTATTTTTAATGAATATAAAAGGTCTGTACATGTCCAAGATAATTTGCAGATACTAAAAAAAGGGTTTCACCTAAGAAGTACAGTCTGTGCGAGTGTGTCCCACTGTCCTCTTTCCGTGGCTGGAAGTGGTAGTCGTGTGGAGCTTTGTTAACCATTATCCCTGAATATTTGCGGCTCCCATGAATTATCTCTCGGAGACCTTCCCATGAATGTCTTTCCACCTTAAAGTGGGAAGCGACTCTTCCTTCTTCATCTCCCATATGATCAGATAGCGATTCCACAGACATCAGAGACTCACTCGACAGACAGGTCACTCAGTCTGGGACAAGATGTCCTGGTGAGAAAAGAATCACCGGATAACAAAATCCGGAAGAGAAAACTATAGTGGAAACTACTGTTACCAATTGCTAATAGAATATTAACATGCCTTGAGGTTAAATTGCAAGCATGTATCTTCCTCATACATATGTTAAAAATTAGTTGTGCGCGTGCGCGCGCATGCGCAATAATCTCCTATGAAGGGTTCCAATGTACCGAAGTTGATGCCCATGCGCCAATGGCAACGTCATCGGCCCGCGATTTCAGTTTTAGAAAGCGGTATCAAGAGACTGACAAAGATTGGAAACTGTCATGAATCTTGTTCCAATGAATTCCCTCTCGATTATCATTGGCTTCATGCCCGAACCAGCATAACCAGGGGTAGAACCCGCCGCTTTGTTCTGGGTAGTTGGACAAGTGAAATCAGCTCATGTAGAACACGCCCTCTCGCCATGGCAACATAGGTCTGGAGTACTTACTGGTGGTTGTTTCCCTATGTTAGAAAGTATAGGTAGGAGATGTCCAAATCATACAAGTGAGCGTTGTTCTATCATATTAGAAAGGCATGTGTTTGATTAAACCGCCTTGTTCACTTTCGTCTCTATTTATATCTCGTCTATAAAATATTATTTTATGTGATGTTAAATTTTCATAACGCACAGCACAGCTTCTCACACAGGTCAGACGTAAGGCTAGACCTTGTTACTCAAATAACTAGTGGCGTAATCCGGCCAATGTCCTTTTCATAAAATACTTTGTGGCGCTCATCTCTATGGGTGGGACTCGTGGGAGTGAACCAGAAGATATCACCTAGTGTACCATTAGGGCAGTGTTTTGAATTTTAGAAACAGAAACACTGAAAACCCGTGGAAGCACCATGAATGTTATGCTAATGCTAGCACTCAGGGCATGCAGCTTGTATGCAAAAATGTAGCATACATACCTCCCAACTGTCCCTTTTTCGGAGGGACGTTTCCTCATTGAGAGCTCAACCTGCAGTCCCTAATTTGTACTGTAAAGTCCCTATTTTCTCTGCACTGAACAGCCAGCAAAAGAAACAAAGTTTATAACTTAATTGGCTTTTGGCAGAGAGCTCAGAACACCTAACAGGTGCAACTAAGATATTTTGTAACAATTTTGAGATAAGAAAAAAAGTTGTAAAATGAACATGGTAATTAGGAGGTGTGGTCACAAATATGGGTGTGGTCAAAAATATAGCCACATACGTGCAAAAACATTTTTTGTCCCTCTTTTTACTTCCAAAATGTTGGGAGGTATGGACTATGCTGATAAATGTATATCTATTTCTTTTGGGCACACAACATAGGAAGTGTGTCCAAGTGGAAAAGGTGATTAACTTGTAGTTTTGTTTTCTGGGGTAAAACATTGTCATAATATTTAACCAAACTATAATCTGTGTCAGAGTATCCATTTTCCATCTCAATACCCATTTTCTGCCATGCAGTGCTCATTGTGAATATTCTGCAATGATCTAAGTGGCATGTGTGGGCTTCATATTGTTTTCATTATCCATTTCTCCAGGTCTGCTTGGGGGAACCAGGGACAGTGGGGGGTATAGCTGGCACCACCAGGAGGCTGGACACAATGAAAAATAGAAAACTAATCCCTCCTCCTCCTGTTATACCCCTCCTCTATAGGCAGAAACACTCAGTTTTAGTTGTGTCCTCAGGAGGTTAGGACATGGAGCTCCTAGTCAGGAGCTAGGTTTATTTATTTATTTTATTTCTTTTGCCATTTTATTATCTCCTCAAGAATATTCAAGTTATGAGATAACACTGGGCATCCACAACTGCGTGTTTTGCTTTCAGAAAGTATCTCCAACAAGGATGCCTCTTAACAGACTGTTCCTCTCCCCCTTCTGATTCGGGGTTGAGTGACTGACAGGCACAGAACCCTTCAAAAGGACAGCAGGTAAGCACCTGACTCTCCCCTTGCTTATGGACCCCGGGTCTGTGGTTCCCACAGCGCAGAGGCCCTTTTCCCTTCGCCTCCAAGAGGAGATCCGCAGGGACATATCACTGGGGTTCTTTGCGCACTTGCGGGGCCCCTTCCTCACACGACACGACAACTCGCACATCGTGCCAAAGGGGCGGGCTTTCTCCGCCGACTTCCTTCCGGTTCCTAGAAGCGCGCAAAGCAGAGACGCGCGGCAGCAAGGAAGGGCAGTTTTTTCTGCAAGGGATCCTCGCTATCACCTATTGACTCCCTAAAACAGCTCTGCAGCACGAGGACTCGCCCCCTCAGATCCCTCATCTCTTTTTACTACAGGAGTTGGGTTCTGTACAGGCACAATCAAAGGCCACTGGGGGAGTATAGCTTGTGCCATTATTGCACGGACTATTTATTATTAAGGGTTTAGGGCTCCCTCACCCTCCTCATACTCTCCCCTGCAGCCAATTGCACTCTACTGTACTGGAGCAGTAGCCTCATTAATAATATTAAACAATTATAATAACATAAAATTATATTTTACAGATTCACTTGGGTACACCATGTCTGAAGGAACAGGTAATAACCTTTTTCCCAGGGCAACAGTTAAATATTTAGCCTGTGCCAAATGCCGCAAATGATTGCCATCTGGTCACAAAGATCCACTATGTTCAAAGTGCAAGCCACCTGAGGCCATTCCGGAAAATCCAGACGCCAGTGCTCAGGTAAGCCATACTTCCCAAGGGGTCCCGACAGCTCAGGACAGGGAATCCACCCAGGTCCCTCTGCCTCCTCCAGAATGGGCTTCCCAACTAGCTTCAGGGATTCCAAAACTGGCTCTATCCCTTGACAAATTGCTAGCTCGGCTTGACAATCCTCGTTCAAAGCCATCTAAACGAAGAGCCCCTTCCCCGTCTGATGACGAAGGTGATCAGGAATCCATTGTCATCTCTCCACCATTACCTAACTCTGGAGATGACCCTGTCCTTTCCGATGGCGAGCTATCCCATAGCTCTGACCAGGAGGAAGAGGATTCCCCAAAACTATCCTCTGAGGCCATAGATTCCCTCATCTCTTCGGTTTTAGAGACATTACACTTACAGGAACCTGGAACTAGTTCCAGTTCTTCCTCCTCCCTATTTAAATGTCACGGCAGACTTTCTCCTTCCTTCCCCTCCCATGCTCAACTTGAGCAAATCATTCAACAGGAGTGGGACAAACCAGAGAGACGTTTTCAGGCCAGTCGCCGTTTTCTAAAACTTTATCCCTTTCCACAGGACCATATAGATAAATGGGCATCCCCACCGTCGGTGGATGCACCAGTCTCTTGGCTATCAAGAAATACCGCCTTACCAGTACTTGATGCAGCTTCATTCAAGGATTCCATGGACAAGAAGCTTGAAGGCATATTACGTTCCCTTTTTTCCGCCTCCGGTACTTCTCTTCGACCAGTCCTAGCCTCGGCTTGGGTAAGTAGAGCCGTCCAATCTTGGTCGGATTCCTTATGTCGGGCCATTGATTCTGGAGTCCCCCGTGAAGATCTAGCACATTTGGCCTCACAGATCAAGGATGCTAATGATTACCTGTGTGAAGCTTCTCTAGACGCATTACAGGTCGTTAGCAGAACTTCAGCCCTATCAGTAGCGGCCCGAAGATCTCTCTGGATGAAGCTGTTCCACACAAAAAATAAAGTGCTCACCTGTTACTCTGTTAACACTTTCTGGTGTCCGGTGCTTTACAGCATATAAATCCCCCTGCTCCGGGATAAAAAAATCAGTATGCACAATCCAAAGTTGCTGAAGCACACAGATCCGTTGTAGTGAAAAAAATATAAGTGATTTTATTGGCTCATAGTAGACCTAAATTATGGCTGGATGAAGCTGTGGCCTGCAGATTTGTCATCCAAGAGGTCTCTTACCTCGCTTCCCTTCAAAGGGAATCTTCTCTTTGGACCAGATCTGGACAAAATTATCAGTCAGGCCACAGGAGGTAAGAGTACCTTATTACCCCAACCCAGGTCTCGACCCTCCTTTCGCCACTAGAGGCCGTTTCAGTAAAAAGACCCGAACACCCTGGCAGTCCCGCAAGCCCTCCACCAAACTGCCCAGTAAGCCCACTTCCGCATGACTACATTCCCCCTCCTCCAAACGATTCCGCTGTGGGGGGGAAGGCTTCTCAGGTTTGCCGATTCATGGAAGACTCTAACGCAAGACTCCTGGGTTCACGAGGTTGTAAACAAAGGATACCACTTAGAATTTGTATCCCTCCCACCACGCAGATTCTTCATGTCCAGATATCCGCAGGGGCAACAAAAGTCTCAGGCGCTTCAGGTCGCAATCAACAAGCTGATCGAATCAGATGTCATCATTCCAGTTCCACTCGAGGAACGGTTTCAAGGTTACTACTCCAACCTTGTGGTCCCCAAAAAGGACGGATCCGTTCGGCCAATTCTAGACCTCAAAGAACTCAATACTTTCATCGAGTAAGAAAATTCAAGATGGATTCTCTCAGATCATTCATAGCAGCTATGTCGCCAAACCAGTTCTTAACGTCTCTGGACATAAAGGATGCCTATCTTCACGTCCCGATTTTCCCTCCCCATCAGAGATTCTTGCAATTTGCCTTCCAGAATCACCATTTCCAATTCAGAGCTCTTCCCTTCGGCCTGACCTCAGCCCCTCGTGTTTTCACCAAGATCATGGCGGTAGCCACCGCACTGATCCGCACCAAGAGGATCTCCATTACGCCTTACCTGGACGACCTCCTGATCAAGGCACCCACCTTCTCAGAAGCTCAGCAAGCTCTACACTTTTCCATGACTCAACTTCAGGAGTTGGGTTGGTTCATCAACCAGGACAAGTCATCCTTAATCCCACACCAATCAATGGTCTTTCTCGGGATGTTATTCAACACCCAGACACAAACCATATCCCTGCCCACGGACAAGATCCAACACCTACGAGGTCTGGTACGATCTCTACTGTCGAAGTTATCTCACACGGCAAGATTCTACATGAAGGTGCTGGGAGTCATGGTATCTACAATAGAGGCGGTTCCCTTCGCCCAACATCACCTCAGGGAGCTTCAATGGAACATCCTTGCGGCATGGAAATCCCTGCTTCAGGAGTTTCGCCTCTCCCGTTCTTCGCAAGGTCCAGAGATCCCATGGCAATTGCAGCAGACGCTCTAACCTCTCCCTGGGAATTCCGCCTTGTGTACGCCTTCCCACCTCTTCCTATCATACCACGAACTATCAAGAAGCTTCAGAGAGAAAACACCACGCTTATACTCATAGCCCCAAGATGGCCGCGTCGATCGTGGTTCTCAGACCTAGTGAATCTTTCGATAGAGGAACCGTGGACTCTGCCCCTCATCCCAGATCTTCTCTCTCAAGGTCCAATCTTTCATCTGTGTCCGGAGAATCTCATCTCAGTTTGACGGCGTGGCTACTGAGATCGCAATCCTAAGACAAAAAGGGTTTTCTGACGCTGTCATCTCTACCATGCGCGCGGCTCGCAAGCCAGTCTCCGCTAAGACGTATCATCAGATCTGGTCTACTTACCATAGGTGGTGCCACTGTCAAGGAACAAACCCACTCAGGTTTTCCATCCCCAAACTGCTAGCTTTCCTACAGGAGGGCCTGGCCCTAGGCATGTCCCTAGGGTCCCTCAAATCTCAGGTTTCGTCTCTCTCCATTCTCTTCCAAAGGCGTCTAGCCCTGCTTGCTGACGTCAAGACCTTTCTTCAGGGAGTAGCCCACATAAAACCCCCTGTACGCGCTCCTATGCCCAAGTGAGACTTAACTCTAGTTCTACATGCCCTGCAGCGCACACCCTTTGAACCCATGTATTCCATTCCACTGCAGTGGCTCACATGGAAGGTGGTGTTCTTAGTGGCTATTGCCTCTGCGCGTAGAGTTTCTGAGATCTCTGCCCTCTCATGTAGGTCTCCCTGGTTGACCTTCTACAGAGACAGAGGAGTACTCCGTACATCCCCTTCATTTCTTCCCAAGGTGGTTTCCACCAAGAAATCACAATCCCTACCTTTTGCTCGGGTCCCGCCAACGCAAAGGAAGCAGCACTTCACACTCTCGACCCTGTTCGAGCACTGAAATTCTACCTGCAACGGGTAGAGGACATCCGTAAGTCGGACTCCTTGTTTATCATTCCTTCAGGTCCTCTCAAAGGCACATCGGCCAATAAGACCACAATTTCTCGATGGATACGACAAGCTATCCAGAAATCCTACTCATAACAAGGTAAGATTCCCCCAGGCTCAATCAGGGCCCATTCTACTAGGGGAATGAGTGCGTCCTGGGCTTTCCGCAATCAAGCCTCAGCAGAGCAGTTGTGCAGGGCTGCAACGTGGACATCCATTCATACCTTTGTCAAATTTTACCAGTTTGACACCTTGGCGGCATCTGATACCCGCTATGGCCGGAATGTTCTTCAGGCTGCGGTGGCTAGTCCCACATAAGCCTCTACTTCCCGGCCTTATAATCCAGGGGACAGCTTTGGTAAGTCCCCACTGTCCCTGTGTCCCCCAAGCAGACCTGGAGAAAAGGAGATTTTGTGTACTCACCGTTAAATCTCTTTCTCTTCAGTCGCTTGGGGGACACAGGGCTTCCCTCCCTGGATAGAGGCTTTTCTGGCCTTCACATTTGGTTGACTCAACATTCTGTTCTTGTAAATAGTTATCAGTTTTTTCTAGTTTCATCATTAACCTCCTGTCTTCTCCTTTGGTACAAACTGAGTGTTTCTGCCTATAGAGGAGGGGTATAGCAGGAGGAGGAGGGATTAGTTTTCTATTTTTCATTGTGTCCTGCCTCCTAGTGGTGCCAGCTATACCCCCCACTGTCCCTGTGTCCCCCAAGCGACTGAAGAGAAAGAGATTTAACGAGTACACAAAATCTCCTTTTTCTGTAGTGTGGCAATTGTGGAGTTTGTGCAATACTTGGAATCCATTCTCTGCAATGATCTTACTGGTTTGTTTGAGGTAAATAGAATCCTTGAAATTAATTTTCTGCACTGTATCAGTTATGCTCAGTGTGGCTAAAGGTAGTGTTCAAGGTTTCTGTGTATGGTAATGGTGAATCTTAGTATGTTAAAGCAGTTCTCCCAATTCTTTCAGCACTGATCATACTCATGACACATTTCTTACACTGATCTTACTGGAGTGTCGTCTGTTAAAAGAATTATTGGAATCCATTGTGGCTAAATTAGTTGTTAAAAGTTGCTGTGTGGGTGGCTTAATATGTTTTTTCAAGTTTCACATTGACCTTAGCAACGTGAAACCTTTTCAATAACCCTGTATGGTATGGGGGCACACACTGTGTTTCTTGAAGAATGCTGAGTGTCCACACCCTTGGTCTGGTTTTAAATGCTTGGGAGCCCACACTGTTCTTGTCACAAAGTGTCATAAAATGGTGGAGACCACATTTTTTCTTCCATAAAAGCTTGCACCTAGTACACTGTGTTTCCTTTTCAACCATACCAATAGTTGTTTTGGTAAATTGGTATGTATTTCGAGTACAGTATGAAAGTGGAGTGATGCAGTACACAGGCTGTTCACCTGTCCTGACATAGGCATTTAAGACACATTGTGGGTCCTATGTAAAAAGTTCCACGGTGGCCTTTTTGTTAGTGCAAGAATTAAACAAATTGCCCACCCACTTCTGAAGTACTGAGATTTATGTGAACCGACTTCAGAGGCAGTGTTTATTTAAATCACTCTACCCGCTTTAAATGTATGGTAAGTTTAAATTAGTATGTAACTACTTGAAGAGCAAAAATCATTAAGACCTGTTAAAATAGCTATTTTAACTGTACAGATGAGAATCACTTGGGTGCTCTATTGACCTGTTTCCAGTGACATTCTAGCAGATTTAATTTAGACCAAGATTGTACTTTATGCATGTGTCTTTTTACAACCTTCATTTTACTATGTAGCAAGGGTATTTCCTGTAGGGCAACCATGGATTTAGTTTTTGTGTAAATTAATGATTAATTGTTAATAGTTACATATTGAGGGACAGATTTACTTATTTCACATAAAGGATTCGTAGTTCGATTGAATTTTCAAAAAGATTCAAATTCTCAAATGTTTTTGAAGACCACTTCGACCAGTGAATTTAGAAAATTCTAATGATTCGAATAAAAATGTATCCGAATATTCAACTATTCGACAGTCGAAGTACTTCCCCTTTAAATATTTATTTGACTGCCTAGTTCGCCAGATCAAATCTACCGAATTGAGTTGCATTATTTTTGATTGAATGGATAAAATCGTACGAATCGTTCAATTCGAACTATTTTATCGTTCGATCAAATTTTCTCTATTCGATCTTTCAACCAATCGAATAGCGGTAAAATCCTTCGAATTGGAAGGATTTTCATTCCCCAACAATTCCCAACTATTCCCATGATCAAATTCGAGGGTTTTTTAATCCTAGAATTTGACCCTTAGTAAATCTGTCTCTAAGTTTGTTTAATAAAAACTGAGTAAATACTGTAGATAGGCTGTTCAAAAATGTAATCATCAATTAAAATCAGTGAATTGGAGGGGCGTATAGGACATAAACATTTGCTTTTGAATCTGACCTGCATGCTAAGGATCAAAAGTAGTGATGGGTGAATCTGACCCGTTTCACTTTACCAAAAATTCGGGAAATCGCAAAAAATTCTCCAAACACATTGAAGTCAAAGGGCGTTTTTCATACCACGTTTTCTTTTTTGAAAACCTTGTGACTTTTTTTTTTTTACTATACATTAGAGTCTATGAGTGTTTTTTAGTGGCAATATGGGCAAAATATATTTCGCTCATCCCTAATCAAAAGCAAACTAAGCGAACAAATAGTAACTTAAGTTAGAAAAAGATACACGTCCTTTAAGTTCAACCATTTAACTCTATTTTAACCTGCCTAACTGCTAGTTAATGCAGCCCCAGAGGAGGAAAAAATTCCTTCCGGACTACAAAATGGCAATCCGACTCAGTAAAGTAACTAGAAGGGGGTGGGACATGCAATTTTCTGCTCGGAATCAGCGGTACGCAAGCTGCTGGGGGTGTGTGAGGGAGTGCAGGCCCTGTTCCAATTGTGGTAGTCCCGCCACTGATAAGACTAGTCCCTAGATCAACGTGTACTATGAACTTTCTTTCATAACCCTGTATTCCCTCACTTGCTTTAACGCTATCCAACCCTTTCTTTGTATCAGCCCTCACAACTGATTCAGGGAGAGAATTCAATATCTTCACAGCTCTTGCTGTAAAAAAATCCCTTCCGAATATTTAGTCTCAACCTCCTTTCTTCTAATTAGAATGGGTAACTGTGTGTCAGCTGGAAAGACCTACTGGTAAATAAAATATTAAAGAAATTATTATATGATCCCCTTATATATTGATAGATAGTTATAAAATCACTCCTTAAGTGCCTCTTTTCCAGCATGAACAACCCCAACTTCTCCAATCTTTCCTCATAGATTTTACATACCTTTTACCAGCTTAGTTGCCCTTCTCTGTACACTCTCTAAATCATTCATTTCCTGTTTGAGCACTGGTGACCAAAACTGTAAGGCATATTCTAGATGGGTCCTTACCAGTGCTCTGTACAGTAGAAGAATGACCCCCACCGCCCGTGAATCAATGTATTTTAATCCCTTTTAATAGAGCTCTTAAGACCTTATTTGTACTTGCTGCTGACTGGCATTGCTTGCAACAGTCAAGTTTATTATCTACAAGGACTCCAAGGTCATTTCCTTTGTGCATATACCTAGTTCAGTCCCATTAAGGGCCAACACACAAGCAGATTCGGGGATATTTGTCGAGATTTGACTAATCTTCCCGAACTGCCTTCCCGCTGGCTAGAATGTAACTAGCCAGCTCCATGGTACTCTGAGCATTTTGTTTTCTGAAATCGGCCGTCCTGCCGGCAATTTACATTCTAGCCGCCCGGAAGGCAGTTCAGAGAGATTAGTCGCCCTGAAGAAGATTTTGTCCCCGGGCAGCTAATCTCCCCAAATCTATTTGTGTGTCTCTGCCCTAAGGGTTTAAGTGGTTTGGATATTTTTACACCCCAGGTACATGACTTTACATTTATCAAAGTCAGGCATTTGCCGGCTCAGTCACAGTGCATGTGCAGTAGAGCTAAACTGGCAAATGCCTCCTACTGCGCATGCGCCAGAAGACACCAATGGATCCAGGAAGAAGACCGCACGGGAGAAGATGGCGCCTGTGAACTCCGTGGACAGGACCTGCTCCGAGGAGTAAGTAGCAATTTAGTAAACAATCCAATCCAAAATGTAACGTATTAGAACCTTAAGGTGGCCATACACGGGCCGATAAAAGCTGCCGACAAGCCAAGTCGGCAGCTTATTGGCCCGTTTATGGGGCCCTCCGACTGGTGACCAGATGTCGATCGGGCAGGACTAAAAATCACATCGGATCGCTTGTTTTTTGATGCAGTTCCGCGATCTGACCGCCTGTATCTCTTCTATTGTGATCCAATTGTTGGGCCCTAGGGCCCATGATCGGATCACCCCGATATCGCCCACCCCGAGGGCCGTGTATGACCACCTTTATTCAGATCTTCCAGTGTGTCAATACAATGGTATTACATTATTACACAATGTCATGGATGGAAACGGATAATTTTACAGTCTTTACCAAGGAAACAGTTTAACACAAGTTGCCTGTTGAGGCCATTGGGGACCACACAGTCAAGCTCATATATCCAGTAAGATTCACATCTCAACAGTACTGTTGTGTTTGGTAGCCGAGGATGATGAGAGTATAACAGTGCTTTATTAGCAGGTTCATGCAGCCATTACATAACAGCAGTAAGTCTTACTTTCACTTTCAAGCTGTATATAAAGTCCTGTGTATGCACAGTGCCACCTGCAGGCCATTTGTATAAACACCACAAGTACCTTATCAGTGGGTGGATATATGCTCTGTCGGCATGCATCTGAAGGTGACTGCGGTATGCCCAGCTTCTGCCCAATGTTTGGCCACCAGCTGCTGAGCTATATATTGTTTTTTATCCTGTAACTTTTTTTTTCTGTTGGGATCTAGAGCCGCCATAATACTCGCCCTGTATATGCCCATCCTTTCTTTCAGCTGGCGTTTGGTTTTGCCACAATATATCAAGTGCATGGGCATTTGATAATATACACAACATAGACGTGGTGCATGTCATTCTCTCTTTTATATTGTATCTCTTGCCCATGTGTGAATGAAGAAAATGGGACCCCAAAATCAAACAGCTGCAGTTCACGCAGCCGATAGATCTAAATACTCTGGGTCGGTGAGTAAGAATTTTTCCATATTAAGGAACAATAAGAACATTGTCATTAAAGGTGCTGATAAGGGGGAGGGCTAGTAATACTTGATTACTATTATTACAGAAATGAATTACTCTCCCTATTGGCTGATTATGTAAATTAAACAAAGTTGACTTAGTTTTGACCAAAAGTCACGAAAATTTTCATGACTTTTGGAACATGCGCAGTGGTTCGGGACTGGAAATCTACTCCAACTGCGCATGCACCCAAAATGCCAGTCTACTTCCGAAAACGATCAAAGAAAGAAGATGGCTGCCATGAACTCCCATGGCCCAAATCTGCAGGAGGGGTAAATAAAACATTAGGGGCATTTGCCTGGGGGGGGGGG
>CM044431.1:100214384-100377779 GCA_024363595.1 Xenopus borealis
GGGGTCCGGTGGCCCCCCCTGGAGAGGGGGGTAATGTGAGGACTCACCCTGGTGGTCTAGAGGTGGCGCAGCGGGGACGCCCGCCGCGCCATCCTCCCCCCTCCGTGCTGGGTTTCCTTCCGGTTTATATAGACTCATGCGTGCTGGCGTGATGACGTCAGCGCGCAATGGCGCGAAATTCAAATGGATTTAAAGGGACATTTTTTCTGCCTGGCTGTTTTGACTACTCGGATCTCTGGAACCTGACCCTTGCCTGAAACCGACCTTGATTTTGCTTAACCCTCCTGATTGACATTCTGGTTTGACCCCTGCCTGTTATTGACTCCAATTCTGCCTTTTCCCATCTGATTGATTACCTGGATTTGACCCTTGTCTGCCTGACGAAGCCTAGTTATCCGCCTGCCTCGACCCAGCCTGTCTGACTACGCCTTTGCCTTATCCAATTGTACTGTGATCTTCGGCCTAACTGACTTTTTAACTGTCGTGCCCCTTTGCTTGCCAGAACTCCTTGCCTTGCTCCTCTCGATAAGTCCAGGTGGCATCTGAGTAGCTGAGGGGTCCTCCCGAAGCCAAAGGCGGTCACACTACTGGTGAAGCCGAGCCGAGACCAGGGAACTTGGCATCAGTTCTGGTCTAGGGTGCCGACCGTGACAGGCTCTGTTAAACTCTGCACCCATTCATGCTTTACAAGTCCCCTTCTGCCAACATCTCCCATACCAGCAGCCTAAAGGAGGAAAAGCTGTTCTCTAGCACACACAGAGCCGGAGAACAATACAGGGCCTGCCTCCTCGACAGAAGCCAGGGACTCGAGTAGTAGAGGTAGCCCGGATCGAGCTGAATACACAGCTTCTTCCAGGAGACTGGCGACACACGGCGCATGTGGCAGGGCATCCTGGCTATCACAAGCAACAGGTCAACACCATTTGCCTGTGAAGGTGATGCCTCCTTTGCAGACTTCTATGCACGGTTTGAAACACAGAACAACACAGGAGCGAGGAAGACCATCACTCTGCCTAGGAACCAGACACTGTGTCTGATGGTGGCTGATGTAAGTATGACTCTGGAAAGAGTAAACGCACGGAAGGCTGCAGGAACAGACAATATCCCTGACAGAATGCTAAGCTAATGTGCAGATCAACTGGCAGATGTTTTCACTGACATCTGTAACATACATAGTTAAATTGGGTTTAAAAAAGACCATAAAGTTCAATCCCTCCAAATTAAAACCCAGCATACACACACACCCCACACTCTTTCACACAAACCATATAACATCTCCCTGATCACCTCCACTATCCTGAAGTACTTAAAAACCACCACCATTGTCTCCATGCCAAAGAAGTCATCAGTGTCCTGCCTCAATGACTACCGTTCTGTGGCACTCCCCCCATCATCATGAAGTGCTCTGAGAAGCTTGTCAAGAAACACATCAAAATCCTGCTACCATCATCACTGGACCCACTACAGATCGCATACCGCCAAAACCACTCAACAGACAATGCAATAGCCACTACCCTCCATCTGGCTCTCTCTAATCTGGACAAAAAAAGACACCTTGTTAGAATGATAGTCATAGAGGCAGATTCACTAAAGCACAAAGCATCTAACGCTAGCGCTAATTCGCCAGCGTGACGTCATTTCGCAACTTCGCAAATTCACTAACACCGGCTCTGGCGAATTTTGGCTAGCAAAGTAGATAGACTTGCGCAATTTCGCACCCTTACGTCAGGCGAAGTTGCGCACTGACGAAGGATCGTAATTTTGCAAATTCACTAAGATGAACATTTTCCTCAACGTTAGCACTTACGCAAGACGTTACTTCGCCTGGTCAGACCAGGCGAAGTAACGTCTAGCGTAAGTGCTAACGTTGAGGAAAATGTTCACCAGGCGAAGTTCAATAAAATAGGAGGTTGAAAAAAAAATGTCAAATTTTTTCTAAGTCCCAAAAAACCGCTGGCGTATTTTAGCATAGGAGGGTGATAGTCTGAAAAAGATTGATAATATTTTTGGGGGGTTACCCTTCTTCCCCCCTACATTTCCTAACATATGGCAACTCAACTATACAGGGGGCACATGTAGGGCAATAGGACAACTTTACATAATTTATTAAAGGTTTCCTGGGCTTGTGTAGTGGAATGTAGTGGCTGTAACATATACTTCTATTATAAGTTAAAGTTCCCGCCGTATGCAAATTAGGCTTCGCTAGCGTAACAGCGCTCTGCCTAGCGAAGTAACACTAGCACAACTATGCTACCGTTCACCACCCTGAGCGTAAATTCGCACTTTAGTGGATTTGCGTAGCGCTGGTGAAAATTCGCCTGGTGAAGTGCGGCAAATGCTAGCGAAGCCTACGCTGGCGAATTTTTGGATCTTAGTGAATCTGCCCCATAGAATTCAGTTCAGCATTCAACACTATAATTCCTATCAGCATCTGATAGAAAAGCTGAGCCTGCTTGGACTGAACACCTCCCTCTGCAGTGGGTTCTGGACTTCCTGACCGACAGACCTCAGTCAGTCAGGATTGGAAACATTATCTCCAGAACCACCACACTGTGCACCTGAGCCCCTCAAGGCTGTGTGCTTAATCCTCTACTGTTCACTCTGCTGACGCATAACTGTGCAGCCACGCACAGCACAAATCACATCATAAAGTTCGCTGATGACGCCACAGTGGTGGGTCTCATCGGCAATAATGACAAGTCACCATACAGAGAGAAGGTGCAGAAGTTAACAGACTGGTGCAGAGCCAACAACCTGTCCCTCAATGTAGACAAAACAAAGGAGATGATTGTTGATTTCAGGAAGACTAGGAGTGACCACCTACCACTGTACATCGACAGCTCTAATGTGAAGATCATCAAAAGCACCAAATTCCTTTGTGTCTACCTGGTGGAGAACCTCACCTGGTCCTAAAACACCAGCTACTTAGCCAAGAAAGCCCAACAGCTTTCTGCGCAAGCTAAGGAAATCCAATCTCCCGCCATCCATACTCCATGCTCGCTTCTACAGAGGGACTATCGAGAGCATCCTGAGCATCTGGTAACTGCACTGTCATGGAGTGCAAGACCCAAAAGAGGTTAGTGAAGACAGCAACAGTGAAGATCATAGGTGTCTCTCTTCCTTCCATCACAGACATTTACACCACTCGCTGCATTCATAAAGCCCCAGCATTGTGGCTGATCCAACACACCCATCACATTCACTGTTCACACTCCTGTCATCTGGAAAAAGGTACTGAAGCATTAGGGCCGTCAATACCTGACTGTGTAACAGTCTCTTCCCCCAAGCCATAAGGCTTCTGAATACTCAGGGACTGGACAGATTTCATACACACACACTCCATCTGACCTTATTATATACCTCAACGTTACATTCACTCTTGAATTAACTCTTGATGACCCGAAAATCGTATGAATCAAGGATTGTATGAATAAAGGCGTGTAACACCTTTTGATTTTTACTTTTATATTGATTCAATTACACAGTGTTATTTTAACTGCTAGCACAACAGCAAACTAACACAAAGGTCTACCTATACATTTGATATTTGAGAATTTTCCTTGATTACAAGTATTTGTTGATCACAGTGTCCTGACCTGGATCACTAACTTTCACTCACAGACTACTTTGTAATGTTATTTACATATATGTGTGATAAAAAGATAATACACTTCTTACAGTGGTGGTAACAATAACTACTAGTATTTTAAGAATTTATTGCTTTGCCAAGGGCACAATTTTGTCACTGTGTTTTGATCTACAAACTGCATTGATAATATATGCATAAATATATAATCTAAAATAATTTATAGTTCTTTCTACATATATACTGTACAAAACTCTGTCTGCAGTATTCACACATAAAAGAAAGCAAATGACAAAATATCCCCCTAGAAAAGCAGACATATATTGTGTGTTCTTAAGGTGGCCATACATGTAGAGATCCGCTCATTTGGCGATGTCGGCAAACGAGTGGATCTCTCCCCGATATGCCCACATTGAGGTGGGCGATATCGGGCTGGTCCGATTGTGGACCCTAGGGCCCAGCGATCGGATCATAATGGAGGCCATATGGGCGGTCGGATCACGGGACTGCATCAACGAACAGATGCGGCCACGATCTGACTAGATTTTTAGTCCCGCCCGATCGACATCTGACCAACTTTCGCCAGGTATTGATCAGTGAAGCCCATCGGAGGGCCCCATACACGGGCCAATAAGCTGCCGACTTGGTCTGTCGGCAGCTTTTATGGGCCTGTGTATGGCCACCTTAACATATACCTATCAAAATTAATAAAGGTTTGTATTAGAGATGTGAAAAAAGTGTACACATACACACAAGTGTAAACATTACAATACCAGGGCCGGGCCAAGGTAGTTTGGCACCCTAGGCAAGGGGTACAATCAGCGCCCCCCCCACCCCTGTTCTGTATGACCATTTCCCACATATTCACTTTTTCTTAAATAAAGAAACTCATTACTGAATCAAACTGTACGTGTGCCAGCAAGCCCCTAAGCTGTACCTGTGTCAGCAGCACCCAAAATATTGCTCCCAATCTGTACCTGTGCCAGCCAGTAGCACCCAAAATATTGTCCCCAATCTGTACCTGTGCCAGCCAGTAGCACCCAAAATATTACCCCAAATCTGTACCTGTGCTGCCAGCATTGCCCCCTAACTCTGTACCTGTGCCATCAGCCATGGCCCCCCAAATCTGTATCTGTGCCACCAGCATTGCCCCCTAAGCCTTTACCTGTGCCACAAGTCTGTACCATCAGCCATTGCCCCCCAAGTCTGTACCATCAGCCATTGCCCCCCAAGTCTGTACCTGTGCCACCAGCCATTGCCCACCAAGTCTGTAACTGTGCCACTAGCCTGTGCCAGAGCAGCAGCAAAAATATTGCCCCAGATCTGTGCCAGGCAAAGGGCAAGTAAGAGGGAGGTGGGATTGAAGTAGAGCAGAACGCTGCTGCTGCCACCTACTCTGCCTACCCCTAGTTCAGGCCCTATACAATACACACTAGTTTGTTAAGCTGGCCATGGACGCAAAGACATAGATACAATTTTCAGACCGTGTGTGGAACATCTCGACATTTTTTGTACCATGGTGATCAGTCAATTGGATAAATTAAAAGATTTCTGTTGGCTAATGAAAATTTCTCTGCATGTATTGCCTATCTGACGTTATCAGTTGGTGCTTGCCATTAGAATTTGTCAGACATAACTTTTGTATGATTGCTGTCAAGGGCAGAATATATATACTAATTTTAATTAGAATGGTTAGTGGTAGGTCAGAAGAGTGGGACATCCGATCGTTTGTCAGTATTTCCTTTCAGCACATAATACATTGTAAAATGGACACTACAAGCAGGTTACAGAACACGCTAACACAGTTGATGATTATGATACAGAATGGCAAATGCAGTGTGCAATAAAGACATAACAGTTTTACTCATTCCTACACTCAGACACCTTAGTCTATGCTCCTCTCCCAGTAATTCCAAAGCATCAAACAGAAACTAGAGAGATACAGTACTGATACTGTATAATAGGCTGCAGAAGAGAGGAAGGGAAAATTATGGATCCAGAATGGAAAAAGAGATACAGGAATAGGCTAAGAGTAAGGTGAATCAGGAATATAGCAGGTAAGTGTAAGAGATACAAAGGAGCAGAGCTGCTGGATAGAGGGGGAGGGTGTAAAATGAGTGGGGAGAGATAGAGAGAATGCTCAGAAAGGGAGGAGGGTGAGAAAAAGAGAGGCCACAAAGAGAGTGGAGGAGGGAACGAAAGAAAGGACATTAGAAAAGACAGAAAGGGGACAGAGATGGGGGAGTGAGCGCAATAGAAATATAGATATAGGGTAATCAGATATAGGGTAATCAGAGAGGCCGATAGAAGAGGGCAGGGGTGCAAAAAAGCAGGAAAGAGGGGCAATGCAGGAGATAGACTGACACCCACAGAGATTGACAAAGAGCAATGTGTGCATAGCCGGAGCATTGTAAGGGTATTCCTATGACACTGAATAAGAGCATCTGCAGAACCTGGAATTAAAAAAAAAACCATTATGACACGATGTGACAAGGACAAAAGGTAAATGGATGTGTGATATAATTGTGTGCCCGTGGGTACCAGGGATTTTAGGTGTCGATACAGCTGCTTATGAAAAGCGCAGTGTACATGATTGTGTTTCTCTACTTAGCTCTATGCATGGAGGAGTGTTTCTCTGGTTATATTTGTGACTAGCTGCACACAAATTATGTGTACTTGCCTGCCTAGTGTTGTGTTATATCGGTATGTGTTTTGTCTGCCGATATGCTTCAGTTAATCTGTGGGTGACAATATGTTAAATTCCTGTTCACCTGTAATTATGTCAGATGCCAAATATGCACATCTTGTGTTCATTGCACTTTGAATTAATATAGTATATCACTGTAAGACTCTGTTGCTTACTGCGTCTATTGCCTTATATATGTTATCCATCACTATGGCATCATTGTAGGTAACACAGACTATTACACAGACGAATACGCAAATATTTTATTATGCCTTACTGGTATGCATATTTTTTGTTTACCTAGTTGTTTTGGTGCATCTAAATGTATTACACAATAGATTGTGTATGTGAACAGGTCAGCTATGACTGCAGCACATTAATTGTAACATTGTGCATTTTACCTAGAAACTCAGCACTGCCTGAACAATAAAGATCTATAGAGGTCAAATTAAATACAGACCTATTAATGTATCTGACTGTGCAATTAAAACAAAGGTGATTACTTGACATAGAAACACTGAGGCTGATGCCAACTATATGGTCAGTCAAGTCTGACCTTCTACTCAGCTATACAGCAGCTGTAATTCATGTGTGATGGTTCCCCCCCCCCATAGGATTACCATATGGTCATAATTAGAGAATTGCTTTCACATCAGTATCTACTAAAACTGATTGCATTTATGCATTACTTTTTAACCTGCCGTGTTGTAGATTTCCCATATTAACCCGGTGCTTGTTTTTGATTTGTAAATTTATCTGTTTGTGTGTGTGTGTTTGTGTGTGTGTGTGTATACTGTATAATATATATATATATATATATATATATATATATATGTACTGTATATATCATAGTAGTGCCCTATATATATTACTTGTTAGATTAGCCATTGGTGCATTTTAATATTCGTACAAACCTTTACCTACCTGCTTGAAGCAAAATACCATCAATGTGATTCCTTTTGATTTGTTACTAGTTGTTTAAGGACAACTAAACCCTAAAAATAAATATGTAGTATATACTGTGCTTATTGTACCAGCCTAAAGTTTCAGCTTGTCAATAGCAGCAATGATCCAGGACTTCAAACTTGTCATAGGGGGTCACCATATTGGAAAGTATCTGTGACACTCACATGCTTGGTGGACTCTGAGCAGCTGTTGAGAAGCTAAGCTTAGGGGTTGTCACAAATTATCAAGCAGAAATTGAGGTTGGCCTGTCATACAAGCTGATGCTACAGGGCTGGTTACTAAATTCTTATGTTAATTGCACTGGTTTCTGTGCTGCCATGTAGTAATTATCTGTATTAATTACTAACCAGCCTTATATTGTGACATTTCTATTCTATGTGTACTGTTTATTGTGAGTGGGACCCTAAGCTCAGTAAGTGACAGCAGCACAGACAGAGCATGTGCAGTGAATCAGCAGAAAAGATGGGAAGCTTCTGGGGCATCTTTGGAGACACAGATCTCTACTGCTAAAGAGGTTACCTTGGGTTGGTACAGAAGCCCAAAACATCATGTACAACAATTCTAGCCTACTTCTTTAGTATAACTTTACTTGTCCTTTAAGCTACCTATGATGCCCCAGGGAAGTGATCAGATGTTTTATTAGTTTAACAATAAAGGGAGGACTCTTCCAACAATTATCCATAAATCAATGTGAATGCTTGTGGAAAAGTAAATGAGAACAGAATGGTTCAAACGATGCACTTTTATGCCTCTGTCATCAGCAGTCACTAAGGTAATCTCCAATATATATTCAGCTGATTAGGTATTCTGAGCAGGGTCTTTACATCCTAGTGTTTTATTCTCTAACCCTTGTTGAATACGTTATTGTAAGGCCCATGTTTGTAGTATTGTAAAGTGCTGCATACCTATATTCAACTCTGTAGACAAATAATGATCATTTAGCAAACCAGTTAAGGTGGATCTTGTCATGTATGGCCACCTTAAAGTGATACTGACACTAAAAAATTTATTTTAACATATGAATGTACACCGAATGTTACATGTTGATCATTTTTTGCCGAGAGGGTTGTTTTTGTATATAATTGTTAGTTGAAGTTCCTAAGCCTGACTCTCTGACACTCTGACTTTGCCAACGTGGCTGTTCCATCTCAGCCTGTTAGTTACAGTTTCTAATGCTAACAGACTCCTGCTGCACAAATATGGCAGCCCCCTCATACAGGAACATGGGGAAACAGACAGGTAATGTAAAAGTATCATGCAAATACAGTACTTTATGGCAAAGTTAGAAGTAGCTTTCAAAGACAATATTATAATAGATATAAAAAGAGTTTCTCTTTAAGATAAGGTGGAATAAGTTGTCTATAGGTGACTGTGTGCAGTAAGCTTTATAGGTATAGTCAAACCATGTGACTAGTGGTGTAATAACCATACTACAGGCACTGCAGGGGGCCCAGGGACAAAGGGGCCTAGAACTCAGGGTCTGCTCTATGGTAGCTTCCCCTACTCTGCCCCTTCTGAAATTAAAACTTACTGCTCGCACACTCTTTTGTGACCAGTTAGCTGCTGCAATTTTTTTAATTTTGGATGCTGTTGGCAAGTCAGTATATAAACTATACCCCAAAAATTAATACTTTAGCACAAACAACTCAAACATCAAACTGCAAATTGATCCCAGGACGTTTTCAATAGGCTAAAACAGTAATTTGGCCGGTTTCAGGTGGCAAATTTCTAATTTTGGGCCATAAACAGTTTTGAAAATTCAAATTTGAAAAATTCAATTTTTCACTTTGAGCCTTGATAAATCTGCCCCTAACTGTAATGGGAAGAAGTGTGGAAGCAGAAGACAGAACTATGTCTGTTAATTGGCTCCTGTGACCTAACATGTTTGGTTTGTTTGTGTGCACTGTGAATCCTACAATCCCATGGGGCGGTCCTTATTATTTAAAATTGCAATTTTCTATTTAGGATTATCCAATGGCACATACTACTAAAAAAGTATATTATTATGAAAATGGTTTATTTACATGAAGCAGGTTTTTACACCTGAGCTGTTTTATGCAAAATCTTTTTATAGAGACCTACATTGTTCGGGGGGTATAGTTTTCCCATTGGAAAAGTGTTCTTCAATTATGCCAGCTCCTAAGTGGCAAGATGCCATGTTTTCTGGCATGATAAACAAGCACTTTGTATTTAGATACTTGGCATGTATATACCACAGTCCATCACATGTACACAACCAGCACAAACTGGCACCTATAAATGCTAGAATGTGTTAGTTATTTGCTTACCAGAACCTTATTATTTACAAGAGTCCAAGACAAAGAAGGCTCTTCAGAACTGATTTATTTATTAGACAAAACAATGGAATCTTGGGAATGCTACTAAAATATAGCTAGGGTGTGTACTTGCCGTTCTATAGCTACAATTCTATATTTTGTTCCTATTGAAGCCAACCCTTTGACCTCTGGTATCACGGCCTTTGAATTATATGAGCACAATTTTATATAACAATATAAAAGCCACAATCAATTCCTCCCATAGTTACACTGTTAAATTGGGTTGAAAAAAGTCCATCAAGTTCAACCCCTCCAAATTACAACCCAGCATACACACAACCCTCTACTCTTTCAAACAAACCATACATGCCCATAGCTATACTAAGGGGCAGATTTACTATTGGTCGAATGTCGAATGAAAAAAAAATTCGAAATTCGACCAGGGAACAGTGGGGAATTAAAAAAATTAGAATTTTGAATAAAATTTTTTTTTACTGCAATTCAATCGATCGAATAGGGAATTTTTCTTATTTGAGCTTAGGGAATGATCCCCATTTCGGTAGGTTTAATCTGGCAAAGTAGGTGATCGAATTTAAATTTAAAGGGGAAGTATTCAACCATCAAATTTTCAAATATTCGAATAAAATTAAATTAGAATCATTCGAATTCGAATATTCGATGGTAGAATTTGCCTAATTTGCATATTCAAATTCTAATCTTTTTGAATATTCGATCGAATATTCGAATCCCTCATGTGAATTTATGGGAATTTAGTAAATCTGCCCCCAACTGTAGAGTTGTATGAAAAGAGTATGAAAATAGCCTTTGATATTATCTCTGTCCAAAAAAATCATCCAAGCCCCTTTTAAAAGCATCAACAGAATCAGCCATCACAACATCACCCGGCAGTGCATTGCACAACCTCACTGTCCTGACTGTGAAGAACCACCTATGCTACTTCAAATGAAAGTCCCTTTCTTCTAGTCTGAAGGGGTGGCCTCTGGTGCAGTGATCCTCTTTATGGGTAAAAAAGGTCCCCTGATATTTGTCTATAATGCCCTCTAATGTGTAACGGTTGGCACCTTAAAGGAACAGTAACACCAAAAAATTAAAATGTTTTAAAGTAAAGAAAATATCATGTAGTGTTGCCCTGCTCTGTTAAAACTGAACTGTTTGCTTCAGGAACACTACTATAGTTCATTTAAACAAGCTGCTGAGTAGCAATGGCGGAAATTGAAAAATGGCTAAATGGCACAGGATAAGTAATGGATAACAGATAACATTATGTTCTGCAGAGCTTATCTGTTATCTGCAGTGTAACTTGAGCCTTTTCCCCTTTGACTAGTTGTCCCCATGGCTACACAACAACTAATTTATATAAACAATAGTAGTGCTTCTGAAGCAAACACTGCAGTTTTACCAGTGCAGGGCAACACTGCATTATATTTTTGGGGACCTGTCACCCAAAAGAAATATTCAAAATCCTATTTTATCACATTAGTCAAGCAAAATGAACTGTTTCCTTCAGTCTGGGAATTCAAAATTATAACAAGCAGGCAGGAGCCACTTTGTTATTAAGGCAAGCATTGCATCATCTCAAACTCTTGTTTGTGCACCAAAAAGGGGGTCCCAATGTCCATCCCCATGCAGTGGCTACACAATTAAACAGTGAAAATAATGGGGGAATGTGTGGAGAGCAGTGACATCTAGGAAGTGCGGAATGGAAAGTGAAAGTAATTGTCTGTCCCGCCTCTATGCCACGGGCATAGAGGAGGGGCACACAATATTTGATTGACAGCTGATTTTTTAAATGAGCTTACAACAGCTATGCATTGAAATCCATTTCTCAAAAGAGCAAACAGATTTTTTCATATTTAATTTTGAAATCTGACATGGGGCTAGATATATTGTCAATTTCCCAGCTGCCCCAAGTCATGTGACTTGTGCTCTGATAAACTTCAATCACTCTTTACTACTGTACTGCAAGTTGGAGTGATATCACCCCCTCCCTTTTCCCCCACCCAGCAGCCTAACAAAAGAACAATGAGAAGGTAACCAGATAACAGTACCCTAACACAAGATAACAGCTGCCTGGTAGATCTAAGAACAGCACTCAATAGTAAAACCCATGTCCCACTGCGTACTATTCAGTTACATTGAGAAGGAAAAACAACAGCCTGCCAGAAAGCAGTTCCCTCCTATAGTTCTGGCACAAGTCACATGACCGGGGCAGCTGGGAAATTGACAAAATGGCTAGCCCCATGTCAGATTTAAAAACTGAATATAAAAAAATCTGTTTGTTCTTTTGAGAAATGGATTTCAGTGCAGAAATCTACTGGAGCAACACTATTAACTGATGCGTTTTAAAAAAATAACGTTTTCCCTTAAATAATTTGATATTAAGGCATTTGAGTCAAATAAGACACAGCAAACTGAGATGTTCTTTTAAGTGAGCTATGGGACATTTATTGTGGTAATTGTTCACACATAAATAGCCAAGTGCAGCAAAATAAAATATTAAAATTCCAAACAAAATAAGAATTACATGAAAAATCTGATCCAAAATGCATCTCAGCCTCAGATAAATTACTGTCAAGATGGCTGTAACTAATTTGCAACCTGTTTATTATTATTATTTTAACCATGTAACTGATTTGTTTATTTGTAAGTTTATAGATATGTTCATATATATTATTGTGTTGCAGAGTAATGCTGGTACTATCTTCCATTTCTTTAGGCCTTTGCCTACATGTTCCACTGTTAAATGGATGGTTCACATTTAAAAAAAAAAAGACGCTATGCTTTTCCATTTACCAAAATAACCATTTTAGTAACTGGGCCCATTTCTAAACTTTATGCAAGTGCAATATGCGCTCTCTTAGGGATAAATATATTTCTTCTGAAAGAGAGAGTATTAATCCAGCCTGAGGGACAAGTTCAGTCATTATGATGATAGCATCATCTTCTGCTACTCTGCAAGCCCCACCTTTCCCATAGCATAGTAGCAGCAGATGCTTGCACTACCCTTTCTGCTATTACAGTTATAGGATTCATTATCTGTAAACCTATTATCCAGAAAGCTCAGGATTAAGGGAAAACAATTATAGGATGCAAAAAAAAAACCTGTTGGGTTTAATAAATGTTTCAGTTATTTTTTAGTAGACTTAAGGTATGGAAATCTAATTAGGAAAACCCCAAGTCCCAGCACAGCAGAAGGGCAGCGACCTAATTCTTCATTGGTGCTGGAGAGCCCTTTGGCAGGGTCTCTGAAAATGCCTTTAAGAGGCGCACTGTTTGCTAAATGGTCCCTATTGCCAACATGGCATGGTGGTATTTTTTAAATACCACAGTTAACACCACACTTAATACTTAAGAGATTTATCTTCCAGCTTGGTTAGCTATGAATGTATCTCCTTTAATCTGGATACCGTTAAATGCTAATTCACATTTTCTAACATTGCTATGTATCTGAAGAATTTTCTGTTCCCCTTTTCAAAAGAAAGATATATTTTAGCTATACTTGAGCTTTCATTATATGCTTAGCCTCTTGATACCATATCACATTCATCCTGTAGTGCTTCTGGCCATACACGGGCCGATAAAAGCTGCCGACAGACTGTGTCGGCAGCTTATCGGCCCGTGTGGGGGGCCCTCCGACGGGCTTCCCCGATCGATATCTGTCCGAAAGTCGGCCAGATGTCGATCGGGCAGGATTAAAAATCCAGTTGGATCGCGGCCGAATCTGTTCGTTGATGCGGTCCCGCGGTCCAACCGGCCGTATCTGTGCCATTCTGATCCGATCAAAGGGCCCTAGGGCCCACGATCAGATCAGCCCAAAATCACCCACCTCAAGGTGGGCATATCGGGGAGAGATCCGCTCGTTTGGCAAAAAAGCGTATCTCTACGTGTATGGCCACCTTTAGTTTGAGGGCAAAGTTCAGGAAATAACTTTTTTTTTTTCCTGTGGTATGTTATTTGAAATAATATATCTTGAAAAGTAAGTTAAGTTATAGAAAACATTTATGTAAATTTGAACACAGTTTGACATTTCCCATAATGGCAACACAAATGTAACAATACATTAAAACAACCATTTTAATACTTCATTACTAAATGACAGCAGATTCCCCTGCAGATTTGTGTTTACTACAAAGGTATACTAAACTGGCACATATTGGTGGTATCTAGATACAGTATATAAGCTTTAACGTGAAACTATACTCCCTTTATGACATGGGCTCATTCACCTGGCATTATGTAGAAAAGGTGCAGAAACATCTGAACTTACAGAAATAATATAAATATATTTTTTTACAAAGACATACAGTCATATGAAAAAGTATGGGAACCCCTCTTAGCCTACTTAATAATTTACTCTACTTTCAACTAAAAACATAACAGTGGTATGTCTTTCATTTACCAGGAACATCTGAGTACTGGTGTATTTTCTGAATAAAGATTTTAGTGAAGCAGTATTCAGTTGTATGAAATTAAATCAAATCTGACTGTTCAATACTGATTACTGGTGACACGAAATTGGTTTAATTAGCTTGTTAAGCCTTGAAATTCATAGGCAGGTGTGTCCAATCATGAGAAAAGTTATTTAAGGTGGCCAATTGAAAGTTGACTCGCATCTGTTTGACTCGCATCTGAAGAGTGACAGCATGGAATCCTCAAAGCAACTCTCAAAAGATCTTAAAACAGATCTGATGAGACAAAAATGTATTTATTCGGTCATAACTAAAAGCGATTTGCATGGTGGAAGAAGAACACCATATTCCAAGAAAAACACCTTGTAAGGGACTTACCCTGGTGGTCTAATGGCTGGACAGCAGGGACGCCCGCCGCATCCTTCTTCCTCCGGCGCCGGCTTCCTCTAGGCGCGCGCACTTCCGCATATGGCGCCAAACTCAAAAGTATTAAAGGGATTTTTGCTCTGCTATGCGCTGCCTGTTATAGGATTTTGCTCCTGGTGCCTTATCTTGTGCTTTAAAGCTTCTGTTATTCCTGATCCCTGTGTTTGACCCTGCCTGGCCTTTTGACTATTCTGATTATCCGTATCCTGACCCGAGCCTGTTGTTTGACTACCGATTTTGCCTCATCCTATCGATTGACTTCCTGGTTTTTACCCTTTGCCTGCTTGACGTTCCTTTGCTGCCTGCCTCCCTCGACCCTGTCTGACCACAAACCTGCTTATTCCATCTGTACCGTGACCTTCGGCCCTTAAAGACTATTACTACAGTCGTGCCCCATTTCTGGCCAGAACTCTTGCTCTGCACCTCTCGTTTAAGTCCAGGTGGCATCTGAGTAGCTGAGGGCTCCTCCCGAAGCCAAAGGCGGTCACACTACTGGTGAAGCACGAGCCGAGACCAGGGTGCTTGGCACTTGTTCTGGTATTTGGGTGCTGACCGTGACACACCTAATACCTACTATCAAATTTGGTGGAGGTTCCATCATGCTCTAGGGCTGTGTGGCTATTTCAGGGACTGTGGCCCTTGTTAAAGTCGAAGTTTGGATGAATTCAACCCAATATCAACAAATTCTTCAGGATAATGTTCAAGCATCAGTCAGAATGTTGAAGTTACAGAGGGGTTGGATATTCCAACAAGACAATGACCCTAAACACGCTTCAAAATCTACAAAGGCATTTATGCAGAGTGCAATTTTCTGGAATGGCCATCACAGTCCCCCAACTTGAATATCATTGAAAATCTAAGAGATGATTTGAAACAGGCTGTCCATGATCCGCAGCCATCAAATTTAACTGAACTGGAGATTTTGTATGGATGGATGGTCAAAAATACCACCATACAGAATCCAGACACTCATCAAAGGCTATAGGAGGTGTCTAGAGTCTGTTATATTTGCAAAAGGAGGCTGAACTAAGTATTGACGCAATATTTATGTTGGGGCACACGGGCCTGGATTTGTGGAGAGGCCACCTAGGCCCGGGCGGCAGGATTTTAGGGGGTGGCATGCTGCCCAACCACACCCACATTGGTTCAGAAATGTAAATTTCCTGTGTGCCAATTCCCATTGCTCTGTCTCAATGATGAAAATTTGAGCAAATAAAAGGGATGGGACAGGGGCGACAAATAGGGTTGTTACCTTTTCTTGAAAAAAATACCAGCCTTCCTATATATTTCTCTTTTTTTCCTATTAATAACATTGGGATAAACCATCAAAAACACCGGCCAGGCCGGTAAAATACTGGCCAGGTGGCAACCCTAGCGACAAATGATAGCGAGCCTAGGGGCGCCCGCTATGTAAATCCAGCCCTGGGTGCACAAATTTATGCTGCATGCATGTTGCATATATTCTGTTAATAACACGGACTCTGGCGAATTTCCACTAGCGAAGTAGATAGACTTGCGCAACTGCACACCCTTACACTAGGTGAAGTTGCGCATTGACGAAGGGACGTAACTACGCTAATTCACTAAGGTAAAAATGTTTGTGAATGTTACCTCTTACGCTAGACGTTACTTTGCCAGGTCAGACCCAAAAAATGCTGGCGTCTTTTCCCTTTCGTAGGGTGATAGTCTGAAAAAGAGCGAAATTTTTTTTGGGGTTACCTCCATCCCCCCCTACATTTCCTAACTATACAGTGGGCACATGTTTAGGGCAATAGGACAACTTTATTTTATTTATTAAAGGTTTCCTGGGCTTGTGTAGTGTAATGTAGTGGCTGTAACATATACTTCTATTATATGCTTAAATCACCCTGTGTGGATTACAGTTAAGGGGATGTAAAGTGTAAACTTATTCAGAGTGCTTCTCTGAGCACTTTTTCAATTTACCATTATTTTCTTTTTTAAGTGATAGATAAGATATTAACAGTTTTAGACCTCTAATACCAGATTTTCAGCTCAACAACCCCTCTGAAAGTCAGCACCTCTAGGGTTAAATGATTATGCAGGACATGCATAAAATGCACGTAGACAGTTAGGGGGTTGTTTAACAATGAGAACCGATGACCAAAACCCTATAATTAGCAATTTAAAACTGCCAATATTTTGGAATACACTAAAGCTGGCCATAGATGTAAAGATTTTTGAAAGATCCAATGGTGGTGAGACCACGATTGTCTTAGAACCACCGTTTAAATGTCCAATGTGTCCATCAACTAAAAAGACTATTTCAGGCGATATTGCCAGCAAAACTGAAGGATCGCAGCCTGCTTGGCCCTGCAAAAATATGTAGATTGCATGGGGACCGATAAAGATTTTCTAACCTGGCTGATCAATCTTCAGACCGATGTCGGACGAAAAATTGTAAGATGTACGATCGTTTGTATCCCACTAACCGCACAATAATTTGACAGATTGGTCGGACTTCCCTAAGATCAATCGTTCGGCAGGGAAAGATCGTTGCGTCTATGGGGAGCTTTAGAGGCAGATTTACTAAGGGTCGAATTCGAGGGTTAAAAAGCCCTTGAATTCGACCATGGGAATAACTGGGAATAGTGTGGGAAGTAAAAGCCTTCAAATTCAAATATCAAATTCGACGGATGTTACCTCAATTCAATTGGTCGAACAATCAAATAGAAAATATTCAATCGATCAATAAAATCGTTCGATTCGAACAATTTTAACCATTCGATCGAATATTTTTATTCGATCAAAAGTAATGAAACCCAATTCGGTAGCTGTGATCTGGTGAACTAGGCAGTCGAATAAAAATTTAAAGGGGAAGCAATTCAACTGTCGAATAGTTGAATATTCAAATAGATTTTTATTGGAATTATTCAAATAATTCGATTTGATCGAACTTTCAAAATTCACTGGTCGAAGTGGTCTTCAAAAACATTTGAAAATTCAAGTTGAATCTTTTTGAAAATTCAATCGAACGTCAAATCCTTCATGTGAATTTAGTAAATCTGCCCCTAAATATAGTAAATAAATATTAATTGCAAAAGTGTTCAACCACGCTGACCATTCAATGTGTTTGCCATAGTACATCAAAGTACAGTACTACCGAGGTATATCTTCCTGCGAGGGGGGCTCCTGCCATGATTGCACATTTTAAGCAGAAGTCACAGTTCCCTATTTGCTTATTCTAATCTTAGGATCCATGGCTCACCATCTGACTTAGAAACAGTATCTGCCTGAGAAATAAGCCTTAACTAAACCAAATAAAGCAACATATTCTTTACTAATCTGCATTGCAAATTTGTACAAACTGGAAACTGCTACCTGCAGTTTAGCATTTCCAGTTAATTTATTCCAGTGTGAATACCTATAGAATGCACATGCTGCTGAACTAATTAATCAGCTCTGATACATGCTTAGACTATTGTTCAAAGAATAAAAACTGTGCTTTTAAGAACTGCTTGTGTTCCAAAAGGACAAAACCTGTTTGTCCCCTTAGGTAGTACATTGGGAACATATATGTTTTAATTGGTTTAACAGAAGGTACAGTACATTAACCCTTTTCATATATTGTCCTATTAAATTGAATAATATGTTTAATTTTATCTGTAATCAATTAATCTGTTTGGATATTTGTGGCACAGGGGGGAACAAGAGTTTTCTTAGAAAACCAATACCAACATGGAGAGCACATACAAACTCCTTGCAGATATGGGCCAAGCAGGAATCAAACCTAGGGCCCCATGCAGCAACGCTACACATAACATAAACACTTTTTAAAATTCAGTTGGTTTCAGATAGTTCACCAGAAATAAAGACATTTTCAATCATTTTCTACGTGTGACTGTTTTTCTAATATTGAAGTGTAACGTTTACATTTTTACTTTCTAAAGCAGCTCTGGGAGTGTGGGCTGCCGACCATGAAAACTGTTCTAAATGGATACATTTATTTGATACTTATCCTTGTCCCTGCTGAGCAAAACCCCTGAGTTTCATTACAGGCTGCTGTTAGAATTGATATAATAGTTGCTAATACTCCAATGATGCTACTGAAAAATGTATCAACTAAATGTTGCAAAATTATAACAGTTTAGGGTCTGCACCAGAATTACTGAGCTGACAGACTCAAAAATGGAAAGAAACTGGAAAAAATCTGTTAGGAAGGTGAACAACCCCTTTAATGTCTTCCATGGTATTCTCTTGATAATTAGCAGCTGTGCAACAATATAGCATTTTATCAAATCAAATACTTGCTGTGGTCATTGAAACAATAAGCCTTTATGACATAAAAGAACAACTGACTTGCTAAGTGTATATGGGGATTCCATTGCACGTAAGGTGACTGTGATGGGCTCTGTTCCCTAAACACAGAGATTATTGTTCTTGGCTAGGGAGGTGAAGGGAACAGCAGCTGAAATGAGTAGTGATGACAGCTGTAAGGAGACACAAGTGAAGACAGGTGGAACCTCTGAATGACATAGCTTGTGTGCATGTAGGAAATGTTTGTATTTGTGACCAAGATATGTGATTTGGTGTTCAGACCGAGCTGAACAGGCTGAGGAGTGTTTCATTAAGGTATGTATATGCTTATTTTGTGCTTTACTATGTCTGTTTTTTTTTCTTTGTTTTGTATTTTGCTGACATGATGAATATGATTTATAGGAAAAGTGGCCTCAGGCACTAATTGTACCTGAAAAATGTTGAGTACAGTGCTGCATGAAATTAGTTGGTGTCTGTGTGGTACACATTTTGGAGAGCATTTCCCCTGCTATGTATATTGCTAGTGTCTGAAGCAATAATCAACAGCAGAAAAGAACCATTTGGGGTTACACATTTGCTTCATTTTATTTCAGGCTCAGGACTACCTTTTCTGTATACAAGGAAACTGGGAATGTATAGCTACTGTAATGGTGACTCCTAACATCCCTGCTGTGACATTTGTACATGTATCCATAAACCTTCCCATTAAGGTCCAATTCTAAATGCTGGCAGTGCAACCATGCAAAAATATATAAAAACATTGTCACCTAAAAAGTTCTGCTATATAATATCTGAAAAGCTATATAATATCTGAAAGCAATATATATATATATATATATAGTGTGTGTGTGTGTGTGTGTGTGTATATATATATATATATATATATATATATATATATATATATATATACACACACAAAATTTTTGTGTTTGTGACAAACAATCCCTGTTTTGTTTAAAGGGGAAGGCATTTTTAGTAGCTTAAGGCACAAAATGTTTCGATGTCCTTAATACCTTAATATATTGATAATGGGCAGAAGATCTCTTGTGTGTGTATATATATATATATATATTTATATAGTAACAGTCTTGAAGATACACCATGTGCAACATTTTAATAAAAGCTAAAATCGTATTAATGATTCTCTATAAAGAGATTTTTGCATGATTGAGGAAATAGGTTATGCATTAATTACACGTGTATAGAGGATTTGTCGAGCACGGCACCGGAGAGTCAAACAGACATCCACTCACATAGAGACGCTCCTCCGAAAACCGCTCTGGCCTCGGTAAGGTTTACAGGATACGGATAGTTTGGAGTGAGACCTCATGTCGAGTCAAGGGAATCAGCCATATTAAAAGTCCAAAGCTTTATTGATTCTCTTTAAAACATGGTAAATGCGGGCAGGGGAAAGCTTAACGCGTTTCGTGACTAAAAAGCCCCCTAGTGGTATGCAATATATAAAATCTTAACAATAAAATATGTATATTAGAATCAAAACGTCACTGAGCGTCATCAAGCATTGATTAATTCATTAACAATCATGTAGCAAAGAGCCCCTACTTAATCATACTGCACATATTATTGTCGCAAACAAAACCAAAAAATAGTATAATATATAAATTCATAACTCAATATAAATACAAATGTGAGTCTAGATGGAAAGTAATACGGATAAATTAATTCAGTGTTATAAACACTATCCATTCCCACAAAACCCTACATATGAATAGAGAAATTACTCAAATACAGAAAACTATCACCTGTGATACAAACTTAAAAAATTAAAAAGATACTAAAAGAGTATGGAAAAATAATGAAAAGGTACGTATATGTGTATATGTGTACACCGTGGGAAGGAGTCAGATCTAGATTTCATACTTAATAATTATCACACATATGCAAAATTCGGTCCGGTGTTCAACGATCAATGAAACAGTTCAACTCCCATTCTCTATTTAAACCGTAAGGGGTAATTGTTTTCAACAAATAGATCCAGTAGGCCTCTCTCCTCAAGAGGGTAACCTCTGTATCACCCCTGCGGCTGTTACGTTGTACTCTATCGATCACCTGGAAGGTGAAACATAAAGATCCTTGATGGCAATCCAAAAGATGTTTGGCGACTGCCGAACTCCTATCCTTTCTGGAAAACCGCTAATATGTTCGGAGATACCTTTTTTAACAGGTCGAATGGTTTTGCCCTCATATTTGGCCCCACATGCACACGTAACCATATAAACAACCATCTGGGTGTTACAGTTGGCATAAAAATTAATCTTATATCTTTTGGGGTTACTATTACGTTACGTATAAGAGAGGACGATCATTGGGTTCAACATTTTCACCAAGCTTATTTGTAGACACCCCGCACACATGTCCCACACATTGGTTGGGGTGTTACAGATGTGGGGGGTCCAGATGTAGTTCTTGCAAATTTATGAATCCATCTCGGGACTTTACTGGCAATAGTAACCCCAAAAGATATAAGATTAATTTTTATGCCAACTGAGGTCGCACTCCAAACTATCCGTATCCTGTATGCATTAATTCTTCTATACATTTTGTCTTCCTGTAAATGCCAAAGGGATCTTTTTAATATCGAAAAGTGTCAAGAATTGTCATGGTTTTTTCATTATGCAGTCATGATTTTAACACCATGTAAATGTAGCTTGAACAGCAGCTAGGCAGCCAAAGCATTTTGTTGACAGTAGAGATAGCACATTTTGATAGTGGCAATTATGAAGGCCATTTAGACAGAGAGCTATATGTTGATGCAGCTGATCAATGCAGTAGAAGAAGTATTGCGGTACTGTGTATGCTAACATGTGCAACATGTGACCTAGAGCTAAATTATTTTAAATATTTACATACAAACAGATATATTCCAAGCCACATACAAAGTTCAATACATTTATGGGCCCTATTATACTAAGGTTTGCCCAAAATTTATTTTCTTATACTCCATTCTGAACATAATATGTTGTGACATGGTGTTTTTCTATAGTTTTCACAAATAAATAAGAATGCCTGTGTTGTACATACAAAGTATATTATTTTGAGACTTATTAAACAGAATAGTTATTTTAAGAGCTGTGATAAGACTGGGGGAGTTGCTTTGGGACATAAATATTTATTCAAGTATTTTGTTACTGGTGCTTTGATTTGGTTTTCAGAAAATCATATGGTGCTCCAAATTTTGCACTGGGTCCCACAGCCTTAGGGCAGGACTACATGTGCGTTTTCGGTCCGATCCGATGTGACATGACAAAAAGCAGACGTCAAGTCGGATGCGCTGAAAATAAGGTAGGAAATGGAAATGTCATTTCGGATCAAACCGAAAATGCCCATGTAGTTCTGCCTAATCTAAAGGCTATACATAGCTATGTGTGAGATCTTTAAAATTATAAATGCCAGCTACTCACTGACATTTCCTTCCCATTGACATTAAAGGGGTGTACAGTGTGCATTGTTTTTACATTAATTGTTCGTTTAGGACCATGGTTTAACACTGCAAGAAGCCACAGCCATAAATTTAAAAAGGGCTTTAATCTGCTTGAAAAGCAGTCTAAACTGACAGAAAGCACCACTAATGGTGGTTCTCTGGTGTTTGCCTACAATATAGAGCATGATTCATTTGCTTAGGAATAATTCAGACAGGGTTTTAAGACATGCAATTTAACCAAACCGATAAGGCTAGGCCACACCTGGAAGTAACAAGGCACTGTAAATGCCAGACGATATGTATCTTTGTAATGATGGCCAGTCAAAAACAGCTTCTGTCATAAGTAAAGTATAATTTTATATTGAATATAAAGTAAAAGGTAGCTTGGTGCGCAAAACACCAGGAGTCATTAGGTTTAATCTGTAAATTTAATACCCTAAGATCTAAGCAGAATCTTTGTTTCTTTGCTTTATTAAACCTACCCCTAGACACACATAAAAACAACTGCAAACTATAGATACATTAGATATTGGGGACACACACATAACACTCATATATATATATATATATATATATATATATATATATATAATTTTCATAACAATATACATATTATTAAAATGTGACAATGGGTAATTCTAAATAGAAAATTGTCATTGTACCAAGGTCAATCCCATGGGATCACAGTGCCACAAACAAATTATGGACACATATACTGTACATGGTAGGTCACATGAGCCAATTAATGGACAAAGTTCTGTCTTTTATTCCCACACTTCTTCCTGTTACAGTTAGAGCTGCATTATTTCTGGTCAGGTGATCTCTAAGGGAGTAAAAAGAATACCATAAAATGGTGGATGTAATGGGGCAATATTTACTGATATCTATATTTCAGTTTTGTAAGATTCTTTAATAGATCACTTAATATGATCTAGAAGAATATTGGTTGAGTGTTCAATCTGGGATAATATAGAGCGTTTCCTACCACATTGGGTTCAGGAGAATGTGGGGGCAGAATCCCAAGTTCCAAGTACGCTCAGTGTCGGACTGGGCCGGCGGGACACCGGGAAAAAAAATGGTGGGCCCACGGCCCTCATGGGCCCTGCCAGCCTAGATCCGTGACTTGCAGGCCCTCAGGGAGGCTAGCCACAGCTGTGGCTGCGCTCCACTGAGTGCGTGTGCAACGCACTGAGTTTACCAGGCAACATGCGTGCGCACAAGCGCACTCTCTCGGCAGAGTGGCAGCATTGTGCACTCGCTCAGTGCACGCCACTGCAGCTGTGGGGTCTGAAGGGGGGCCCTGGCTAGCAGCCCTGGTGGGCCCGTGCCCTACTGTCCGACCCTGAGCAGGCTGCAGGAGTTCTGTTCACAGCAAAGCTTGTTCCATCACATTTAGTTTTATCAAGGCTAAATTAACAATATTTAATTTAACTTTATTTGTGTTTGCTCTGCTGTTCGCACCAGCAGCAACATTATTCAGCTTCAGTTTTTAGGCTATTGGCACATGTGATATATTCTGTACTGGCAGAAAAACAATATTGCACTCCACACCTGTATATCAGTGTGCACATGAGGCATATTTTGGCCTAAAAATTCAGCCATATAGTTTTTATCCACATGTTATTTCACATGAACACTGATTAAGGAAGAAAGATGCTTGAGAAAGGGGTTACGCCCCCGAAACGTTGCATCCGCAAATAAACGAGTAAGGGGTCCTCCCTACTCGAAAGAACCTGTTGTGCCGGTGATATTCTTTCTTCCTTGACCAGTTTGGAGGGTGCCTTCGCCTCTATTCTCCGAGCACCAGGGCTCACGTTATTGGACGGCCAGGGTGTGCGAGCGCAAAATATCTACTTGTACTACATGAACACTGATTGACAGCACTGAAATCAGTCAAGTCTGCATTATGCATTAAAGCTTTTTAGTTATCCCCTAAGGAGCATTTAGGGAGGCTTAACTTGTGGCCAGAATCCTTTTGAATTTGTGCCAGGCAAGTTATTTTTGTGTTTGCATATATACCTACCATGAGTGAGTCTGTGTAAGAGCAAATCACTGCCCTCAAGAAAACAAGCAGTGAGACAGAGAACTCGAGACAACTGGTCATAGATGAGTTTATCTGAAATAAAGCACTGGTATACAGTAACTTCTCATCAGCTTTTTTGGGGGGAACAATTTACACCATTTGTATCAGAATAAATGACTGATTGTGTATCAGCTTGCATGGAGACTTGACTAAAATAAGGCTTACAATCCGAATGGCAACGGGTGACTTAACCTGCTAACACTATGAGGACAGTACGATAACAGGCAAAAGTGTCCATGTTTATAAATTTGACCAATAGATGCAGTGCAGATTAGTTTACAGGCATCCCCTTCTGTATCTTCAAGTTTTCTTCAGATCAGTTGTATGACATGGAGCTTGCTGGCACATGTGCAGCTGAAGATAATCCTGAAGTATCTTCAACTGCAAATGTGCCAGCAAACTTTGTGTCGTGCAGCTGATCTGAAGAAATCCCGAAGATATAGAAAATTGTGCTGGTTAACTCCGAATCTATAGGATCAGTTTCACAAACATGGACACTTCCTTGTCATTGACTTTGCAGGGTTGGGGACAGTGTAGATACTTGAAGATACATGAATGCAGTTTTCTCAATCTCTGCACCTCCAAGGATTTTAATCACTTAACTCAGTGATCCCCAACCAGTAGCTCGCGAGCAACATGTTGCTCTCCAACCCCTTGGATGTTGCTCCCAGTGGCCTCAAAGCAGGTGCTGATTTTTGAATTACTGGCTTAGAGGCCAAGTTTTGGTTGCATAAAAACCAAGTATACATAGTAACATAGTAACATAGTAAGTTAGGCTGAAAAAAGACTCGCGTCCATCAAGTTCAACCTTTTTTTTTTTTACTTTTAACCCTGCCTAACTGCTAGTTGATCCAGAGGAAGGCAAAAAAAACCCCATCCTAAGCCTCTCCAATTTGCCTCAGAGGGGGGAAAAAATTCCTTCCGGACTCCAAAAGGCAATTGGACTAGTCCCTGGATCAACTTGTATAATGAGCTATCTTCCATAACCCTGTATTCCCTCACTTGCTAAAAAGCCATCCAACCCCTTCTTAAAGCTATGTAATGTATCAGCCAGTACAACAGTTTCAGGGAGAGAATTCCACATCTTTACAGCTCTCACTGTAAAAAACCCCTTCCGAATATTTAGGCGGAACCTCTTTTCTTCCAAACGGAATGGGTGACCTCGTGTCATCTGGAAAGACCTACTGGTGAATAAAGCATTAGAGAGATTATTATATGACCCCCTTATATATTTATACATAGTTATCATATCACCCCTTAAGCGCCTCTTCTCCAGCGTGAACATCCCCAATTTGGCCAGTCTTTCCTCATAGCTAAGATTTTCCATACCTTTTACCAGCTTAGTTGCCCTTCTCTGTACCCTCTCTAATACAATAATGTCCTGTTTGAGTGAGGGAGACCAAAACTGTACGGCATATTCTAGATGTGGCCTTACAAGTGCTCTATAAAGTGGAAGAATGACCCCCTCCTCCCGTGACTCAATGCCCCTTTTAATACAGCTCAAGACCTTATTGGCCCTTGATGCTGCTGCCTGGCACTGCTTGCTACAGCCAAGTTTATCATCTACAAGGACTCCAAGGTCCTTTTCCATAATGGATTTGCCTAGTGCAGTCCCATTAAGGGTATAAGTGGCTTGAATATTTTTACATCCCAGGTGCATGACTTTACATTTATCAATATTGAATCTCATTTGCCACTTCGCTGCCCAGATTGCCAGTTTGTCAAGATCCTGTTGCAAGGATGCTACCTCCTGGATGGAATTAATTGGGCTGGATAGTTTTGTGTCATCCGCAAACACGGATACATTACTTACAACACCCTCCCCTAAGTCATTAATGAACAAGTTAAATAAAAGTGGACCCAACACCGAGCCCTGAGGGACCCCACTAAGAACCTTACTCCAAGTAGAGAATGTACCATTAACAACCACCCTCTGTACCCAATCCTGTAGCCAGTTCCCTATCCATTTGCAAATGACTTCACTAAGCCCAACAGACCTTAGTTTAGAAAGCAGTCGTTTGTGGGGCACGGTATCAAACGCTTTGGCAAAATCCAAATACATCACACTGCCAACATTCTCTCCTGTAGGCTGCCAGTCCATATAGGGGTTACCAAAAAGCCAACCAGAGCTCTCAGTGTCGGACTGGGACATCAGGGGCCCACCCAAAAACCTTACACTAGGGGCCCACCAAAAATTTTTTGACCAGGGGCCCACTCTCAGTACTATTATTCTTCCTCTACTCATTCAACCTCTATTCTGCTAGTGTATTATATTTACATACTATAATCTAGGGAATGGCCATGAACTTGGCCAAATTAGCAGCATGAGGGCCCACTGACACCTGGGCCCACCGGGACTTTTCCTGGTATCCTGGTGGGCCAGTCCGACACTGATTCTTATTTGACATCCACATGGACTTTTTCATGCTTGTGTTGCTCTCCAACTCTTTTTTAAATTTAAATGTGGCTCACGAGCAAAAAAGGTTGGGGACCCCTGACTTAACTGATACTCTGGGCCAGTGCTCCTGTTAGCAGATATGTAACTGCACCGACTTTTCAGTGAGAACCACAGAGTAACCCTCTTCCTACTTTGTTCCTTTTTGTGGGGGTGCACACGCACAGTGTCACAGTAGAAGAAGAGGATTGCCCCATGCTGGTCACTGAAAGTACCCTGAATTGGTGCAGTTTTCTGCTAAAAGGAGCACCGGTTCAGGGTCTGAGGTACGTGATTACTTTTACTGAGGGTTGCCTAACATTTAGCACCCCCAATGATTGAGACTTTCCTTCTCCTTTAAGTGGATAGAGGCACCTGTCAGGGAGAGTCTTTGTAGAGTTGTTCTGCACATAATAAAATACTTTTTGACAATTGATTTGGACATCAGGCTGTCAGTGGCAGGGTTGAGCAGCAAGTCAGTTTTCTGACTGTAAAACAATTATTTATATTTCTTATCAAGGGTGGGTATATAGCACCAGGGTTGAACTCGGGGACCCGAGGCCCACCTGGGCTGCAGTCTCAGAACCCCCAGCTGATGTGCCCTGCTGCACCACGCTGTGTGTGCGCATGTGTTCTTCGGGCCTCAGACCCTTCTTTGGGTCTGTTGTGCAGTAAGAGGAACCACAGGATTTGGATCTGGGCCAGCGGGGCCCACAAGAGGGGGAGCCTACCAGGTTTTTTCTGTGTGTCCCTCCAGCCCAGTCTGACCCTGTAGCAATCCAAACAAATTCAAATGTTTTAATTACATATTTAGTTATTGAAGAGATGATAATGAAATAATGAAATGAGTCTGCTCCCTGCCTGGTGCTAGGGTTCAGCTTGTGGTGGAACAAGTGAACAGGTTATTGGGAGGGGCTGGGGAAGACCCAGCGATCTTGGTAGTAATGACAAAGTTAGAGGAGGGGGAATGTCTTAATAAACTATGTGAAAAGTTGAGGGTGGGGACTTCCAAGGTAATTTTCTTAGCGATATTACCTGTGCTACAAGCAACATTAAGAAAACAGACTTCGATTAAGATCTGCCTGTGAATTATGTCAGTAAACTTGACACCCGTGGTGGGCAAATTATTTGAAGGCTTGTTAAAGGCTTGTTAAAGGAATTGTTCAGTATAAAAATTAAAACTGGGTAAATGGATATGCTGTGCATAACATGTAATGTATAAAGGCTGGAGCGACTGGATGTCTAACAGAACAGAGCACCACTTACTGCTTTTCAGCTCTCTTGGTTTTCACTGATTGGTTACCCTGGTGATCAAGCAGTAACCAATCAGTGACCTGAGGGGTTGCCACATGAGTCATAAGTGTTTTCTTTTGAATCTGAACTGAATGCTGAGGATCAATTGCAAACTCACTGAACAGTTATGTCCCATGTGGCCCCCTTTCAAGTCACTGACTAATTCAGTGGATAGCTGAAAAGCAAGAAGTAATGTTCTGTTTTGTTATGTTAGACATCCAGTCACTCCCAGGACCAGATTTACTTAGCGGGCACCCCTAGACCCACTGCTGTTCGTCTGCACCATACTCTTTATTCGCAAATTTTCCTCATCAGGGCTGGATCAATGGGGATTGGTCGCATGGGAAATTAAAAAAACTATAGTATCTCCTGTGTATCGCCAGTTTTTCTGAACCAATGTGGGTGTGGCTGGGCAGCATGCTGCCCCCTAAAATCCTGTCACCCTAGGCCCGGGCCTAGGTGGCCTTTCCAAAAAATTTGGGCCTGGTCACTCCAGTCTTTATACATTACATTTTTGCCTAATTAACTATATTAAAAAATTTTTAGTTTGAACATTTGCCCAGTTTTTATTTTTTACACTGAACTGTTCCTTAAGGGATCAAATTGTTCTCCTAGTGAATGGCATTATGAGCAGAAATCGGAATGGCTTTATGAAGGATAAGTCATGTCTGACAAATTTGATTGCTTTTTATAATGAGGTAAGTAGGATACTGATCTATTTCAGTTTTTTCAAGTGCCCCATAAAACGACAGCTTTCTAAACTAAGGGCTGTTGGGCTTAATCTAGATTGCACAAGGATAGGAAACTGGCTACCGGATAGGGTACAGAGGGTGCTTGTGGTTGATCCTCTGGATCAATTAGCATATAACTGTAAAAGGTTGAACTTGATGGTTGTGTGTCTTTTTTTCAACCTAACTTATTATGTTACCATGTTTCTATGTAATGGTACATTCTCTGCTTGGAGTAAGGTTCTTAATGGGGCCCACTTTTATTTAACTTGTTCATTAATAACTTAGGGGAAGGTATTACGTAATGTAATGGATCAGTGTTTGCAGATGACACAAGACTATCCAGCCCAATTAATTCCATCCAGCATGCAACATCCGTGCAGCATCTTGACAAACTGGCAATCTGGGCAGCTAAGTGGCAGATGAGATTCAATGTTGATAAATGTAAAGTCATGCACCAGGGATGTAAAAATATGCACACCACTTATACCATTAATGTGACTGCTCTAGGCAAATCCATAATAGAAAAGGACTTTGGAACCCTTGTAGATAATAAACTTGGCTGTAGCAAACAATGCCAATCAGCAGCTGTAAGAGCAAGCAAGGTTTTGAGCTGTATTAAAAGGGGCATAGTCGGAGGAGGGGCTTATTCTTCCACTGTACAGAATGCTGGTAAGGCCCCATCTAGAATATGCTGTGCAGTTTTGGTCTCCAGTGTGCAAATGGGACATTAGAGAGGGTCCAGAGAAGGGCAACTATGTTGATTAAGGTATGGAAAATCTTTACTATGAGGAAAGACCAGCCACGTTGTGGTTGTTCTGTCAGGATCACGCCGCCCGTGGCCCATGGCCACCACGTGGGTAACGGAGCCGGCGTAATTACGTCACGGCGCCGCGATGCTGCGGCACGATGATGTCACGCGCCTACGCCGTTTTGGAGCAAACCATTAAGGTGCCCAATTATAGGATTCAATTGCTATTGTTCCTGGGTGTGTTTTTGATCCTGTTTTGCTGTATTTGACCATTGCCTGGACTTTGTATTGTTTTGTTCCTGCTAATACAACCTTTTGCCTGGACTTTGACCTGTTTCTGCCTGATCCTTGCTGGTGCTACGCTACTGGACCTTTAACCCCTAAACTTCTACCTTGGTCCCTACTACTCCCCTAGGGTGCCTACTAGGCCTACCCTGTCATTATAATTGGGCCATGGACCCCACTGAGGAAGCTGCACAAGACTTCGGATGAGCGCTACGCGGTTTGAATGATCGCATGGAGAGCTATGAAGCACAGCAGTCTAACTCTGGCTTAGCCCTAACGGCTGTATTGGACAAGTTGTCAGTTTCTTTGCCAGCCTCTTCACCCGCTTCGACTCGACTTCCGGAGTCTTCTTTCCATTCTTTTGAGCCACGTATCCCAGCGCCTCCTCTCTACGGTGGCGATCCTCAAGCCTGTAGAGGATTCCTGAACCAGTGTGAAATCCAGTTCACGTTACTCCCCAGTCAATTTTCTTCTGATTGTGCCAAGGTGGGTTACATTATTACCCGTTTGTCCAGAAAAGCTCTTGAGTGGGCATCACCCCTGTGGGAGAAGAAGGATCCCTTAATTGATAATGCTAATGCCTTTATTTCTGAGTTACGGACTATTTTTGACGCTCTTGGTCGGGTCGCGTCTGCTTCCTCGTGGCTAATGCAGATTTTCCAAGGGACTCGGACGGTGGCCGATTATGCCATAGATTTCCGTACTTTGCTTGCAGAGACAGGTTGGAACAACGAAGCCTACCATGCTGCTTTCTACAATGGCCTCTCTATGCGCCTGAAGGAAGATCTTGTCTCCCGTGAGCTACCTACTCGTTGGGAAGATCTTGTGGCCTTGGCCATTAAGGTGGACACTCGCCTCAGAGAGCACCAAGCAGATAAGGACCGTGCCAAGAATTTCCAACCTCCTTCAGTTCCTCGTTTCCTAGTGTACCTCCTGCTACAGTATCTTCGTCTCCCAATCCTCCTGTGACCCTGGCTGATGAACCTATGCAGTTGGGCCGTATCCGTCTCTCTGTGCAAGAGAAATTCAGAAGACGTTCAGAAGGTCTTTGCCTTTATTGTGGGGAGAATAATCACAATTTGTCAAAAATTGTCCTGTGAAGCCTAAAGACCCTTACCCCCAGAGTAAGCTTGGGACATCGCAAGTGGCTAGTGTCACCCAGCAAAAACTCACCAATTGCTTCTCCCTTTACAGATCCGGCTCCCCCATAAGACTGTTCAAGTATCAGCCTTTCTGGATTCCGGCTTTTCATGGTCCTTGCTTTCCCTATTTCCTATGCCCTCACCCCTATGGGCATTTGCCATTGACGACAAGCCTCTAGCTTCAGCTTTGATCTCCCAAACCACGGGTAAGTTACCCCTGAAGATCGGGACTTCACACTCTCTGAGAAATTGCCTTTCCAGATTATCTCTTGTCCCTCATCTCCTGTCATCCTGGGGTTACCCTGGTTGCGTCTACATAACCCTGCCATTGATTGGTCATCTGGTCAAGTCTCCCATTGGAGTTCATATTGTCAGCGGCATTGTCTTCATGTTACTCCTAAGCACCAGAACTTTGCTTTCCTGATGGAAGAAAATCCTTGTTCACAGCCCGCCGTGGTGGAGCATCTTCCTGAGGAACAAGCTTCTGCCTTTCTCCCTTCCAGAGTCATTGCTTCTTTGTCGCTCCACTCCTCTGTGTTGCCTGTATCCCAGCTGGTTTCTACCCCCGGACCAGCCAACCCTCAGCAACTGGGTCTTCAGCGGACTTCACTGCCTACAGCTCCAGAGGGGCTTCCCCAGCAGCCGCCGCTACCTACTGCTCCTGAGGGGCTTCCCCAGCAGCCGCCGCTGCCTACTGCTCCTGAGGGGCTTCCCCAGCAGTCTCCGCGACCAACTGTTCCAGAGGGACTCCCCCTGCAGCCTTTGCAGCTGACAGCTCCAGTGGACTTTCCCCGACAGCATCCGCTGTTTATAGTCTCCAAGGAGTCTCCTTTCCTGCACCTGCTGCCTATACCCATTACTGTTTATGTTCCTGCCTGTGTCCCTATGTTTATTTCTTTCTGTACTGTCAGGATCGCGCCGCCCGCAGTCTTACCTGCAGCTCCGGGCGGCGTGTCCTCTTGGTTCCGGCGTCGCTCCCACAATGGCGGCACCCATGGCCGCCACATGGGTAGTGGCGCCGGCGTAATTACGTCATGGAGCCGCAACGCTGCGTCGAAAATGACGCGTCAAAACCGTGCCACGACTCGTTTCCCTGGAAATTCGCAAATTTTTCGGTGAGGAGAAACGGGATAGATTCGCCCATCACTAATGTTCAACCTTTTCATAACAAATCACAGTGTATATGTATACAAATATTTGAATATTAAGAGCATCATCAGAATCTGCCATCACAACATTATCCGGCACATTATTCCACAATCTCCCTTCTCTCTCTCTTCCCTTTGCTGCTTTAAATTAAACTTCTGTTGTAAAGGAACAGCCTCTGGTTTGTCGATCATTTGAAGATTTATGGCCATCTTAACTTTTTTAAATGTGTAGGGATAGTCTGGCTGTTCCTATAATCTCTTTTAAACTGTACTCCTGGTCTTTTGTCACAAGCTTCCCATCACACTGACAATCTTCTTACAAGAATCCACAATGGAAGGGCACAAGGAGGGGATCGTCTGCTTTTCCTGTGTTTTATATGCAGGTGGTGAAAAGCTGATTAGCTGTCATCTTCTCCTTTATGTATCCCCATTGACAGGCACAGCATAGGCCTGTCTTGTGTGGAGCAGAGAAAAGTGCATCTGCTTCATGTGCCCCTACCCTAAATGCATGACTAGCTGTCATCAGGGCTGTTACTTGCCACAAGTGCTGGACTCATGACAACAAAACAATACCCTAATTTAATGCATCCAGGATGATTCAATAAAAATTACAGGTATTCTGTATCGTTAAAAATGTTGAAACACAATGTCCATTAGGCATGGTGATAAAGCTAAACAGATTATGGCTGTTGACCCATTGCATGTGAAATAGTTTTTGGGGGGATGAAAGAATGATTTGACAAAATATTAACTAATGTGCCACAGTGAACAAATGAAGCTCAAAAGAGGTTGCATATTTCAGAAACACAATTATTATAAATGCACCAAAAAATCAACAGTAAAGAAAGAAAAGATGAAAGGTGTGGAATGACCTTCATAGTCCTCAGACAGGAACATTACTGACAGTGTGTGGATAGATTTCACAGTGCATGCAAGGAAAATGTAATCATATTTCTCAAAAAGAAATTTAGCAAAAATGACAAAAGTAACATTGAAAGACTCTCAGAAATATGTATAGGTACATAGGTTAACATGCAGTTTGGAGTTCTTTCTTGTTTTGCATATGTAGTTTTTTTATTTTATTATCTGTATTTTATAGAAGATAGGTGGGGGAATGTTTATATTTTTGCTGTTTTAAAGCTTTAATCCAGAGAAAGTGTGAAAGTGGTTCCAAACATATATAGATACTCAAAGAAATATGTACATACACAAGAATAGTACCTCTATTACAAATATAGACTGCCTAAATATTTCCTTATGCTATTTTTGAAAGCACGTATTTACAATACATATAAACAGGATTCAGTTATGTCTGTTAACAAGTTATTAATTTTTTCCTCATAGGCTAACTCCATAAAAGAAGTGTTAAAAAGAGGGAAAAATACTCAAAAGTTAAAGGATTTTTCTTTTAAATGAAAAATTACTTGGATCTGAACAACAATAATTGTTTTAGATAGGTCATTTATTTGTATCAGCATCTGTTTATGTGGTGAATGTAGAAGTGTAATGTATTTTGTTTTTTATCCAGAATTCTGATTAATGGTAGCAACTAAGCTGTTTCTTCAGCTAAATCAGTGACATTGGGTTAGGTGGGTACACTGCAGGCAGGGATGTTGGAAAGGATGACATTTTAAGACAGCAGTAGCACTAACAACTTGTATTAACACCGTCAAAATGTTGAGTAGCAGCTATTACTAGATTTAAACTGCACAGTACCTCTTTAGCTGCTACTAAATAAATTAATCCTAACATCTTTATTAAGTAAGTAAAATTAAATGGTGACTTGAACAGAATGGTCATTTGAAATAATGTAATTCTTCCAAACATGGATATGTGTGTTAAATTGTCATAGGGAAAGCCAGTTACTATGGTAACAGAAAGGAGGGATAGCACAGAGAAAAGAGAATAGTTTCTCCACTGTGTTTGGTTAGTGCAGGGAAGTCGGCATTAAGCTCTATACTGCAAGATTAAATGTATTGCTGTGAAACTTGGAGGGAAGCAACACTGCACATACTGTATGTATTTCCTTATGTATTTTCAGAATTTAAGGGAAGGTTAACTATGATGATAACAAGGACCTTACATCAACAGTTACCTATTTCACATATTTATTCAATATGGGATGTTCGTATACAACAACCATAAATCGGCACTTTCAAAAATCCTTCTTCTCAAAACAGGTACATAATATTTTAGGTTTATACCCCAGCTTAAAGGGAACCTGTTGGGTAAAAATGTTATCCCCAACCAAAGATGCAGGCTAATAGAGCTTGCATTACGGTTGGGGATAACAGTGTTTTTTTTTTTTTTTTTTTTTTTTTTAAATGTCCCCTGCCAGCCCTAGGTTACCTACAGTGGGAGGGAGCTCCTTTTGTGAGTAGCCATGTTGTGTCACTCAGGGGGCATTTAAAAAAAAAAAAAATCTACTGTTATCCCCAATGTGGGCTCTATTAGCCTGCACCTTTGGTTGGGGATAACATTAAATGAAGTTTTAATATGATGCAGACAGTGATATTGTGAAACAGTTTGTAGCAGGTCTTGTTATTTGTGTTTTTTTAATTGTTTAGTACCCCCAAAATGGAATTTCAGCAGCTGTCTGGTTGCTAGTGTATTTTCCATGGTATTAAAATGAAAAAATATCTGGCATGGCTATACTATGACAACGACCATGGAAAGTAGCTGATTGAGAAAAGGGGTGTTTAATCGTTTAAGTTCTTGATTTGTTTGTTTCCTCTAACTTAACCTCCTGTCCTTCAGATCCTGTGGCAGAAGGGCATAGTGTTTATGGAAAATAGTGTTTATGGAAAACCACTAGTACAACTCTACCCTAGGTTTACTAAAATGATGAATGGTCCTTTACATTTCTCCTCTTTCACTGAACTACTGAATGGTCTCTACCCTGCGCATGCATTTTCCCACTGTATGCTGCAGATATATTACATTCTCCATAGTGCACATTCCTGCAAACCATTAGTTTGCTCACAGCTTTGCTTTGTGTTACTTTTAAAAATGTTTAGCAATTCCTTTTCTAACAAACTTTTACCCCAGTCTGTGCTCTTATTACAGGAGTCTCAAATATTCTGTAAAATAAATGACGGGTGGTCCCGTCACCCAAAAGAAATATTCAAAATCTTATTTTATCACATTAGTCAAGCAAAATGAACTTTATTTACACTATATAAATTGTTTCCTTCAGTCTGCGAATTCAAAATTATAGCAAGCAGGCAGGAGCCATTTTGTGGACACTGTTATGGGGGACCCAATGTCCATCCCCATGCCCTGACTGCACAATTAGACAGTGAAGAGAAAGGGGAATGTGTGGAGAGCAGTGACATCTAGGAAGTGCTGAATGGAAAGGGAAAGTAATTGTCTGCCCCGCCTATATGCTAGTGGCTTACAATGAGCTTACAACAGCTATGAATGCTTTAATAAAAAATAGAAATTGTATTTCATGTTTAATTTGAAAAGGACTTTTATTATACAGATTTTTGTGTCTCGGTGACAGGTCCACTTTAATAAATGTATTATTAACAGTGCTGAGTGGCATCAGTTATAAACATACTATAAACATACTGGTGTAATACACCCCCAAACTGTACTTTAAACTATATTAAAAGTAACATGTAAAAATGCATGCATCAAATAAAACCTTGGGTTTGCGAGCCTTCTTTTGAAGGAATTTTACTTACAGGTTGGAACAGTAAGACTTCAGTGGAGGAGTAGGGAAAATGGCAATGGAGAAGATAGGAGATGTATTATGGGGTACAGAAGTGTATAGTCAGACTTGACTTGGTAAGCAGGGAGTGGAGATTCAGAGTTGATTAGCAGGACACATAGCAACAGGAAGCAATCAAACCTTAACCCCCCCATTCACTGGCGTCCAGAAGCCAAGGCATGCAGACAAACATATATAATATATTCTACATTGGGACTTATCATACATGCATTTGCTTACATCTGCAGCTGTAGTCTCATTTTCATTTTAATATGTGCCTAATGAATATTTTTAATATCTAGCTATCTCTTTTAAAATTAATATTTCTGTGTTTGGAAAAGGGCACCTTTGTTTAATATACTGATTTTTCCCTGTACTAGACTGTGAACAGGCCTGCGTACGATGCTTCTTCAAACCGGCCTCTTATGTGCTTGCTTTGTGCTGATGGGGGGTCTAGGGGAATCCGTGTTCCCAGAAGAGGCTGTGCCAATTAGCAAGGCTGGAGCTGAATGTGAGTTACATTTTTTATAGTTTTTTTTCTTTCTTTGATGTAATTTGTCCTAGGCCAGTCCAGCCATCCATTAATGATTGTTTATTTTCCTGCTATTTATGTATATACTGTAAGCTTTCCTGTATGCTTAATGGAGTCTCTAACTGTGCTAACAAATATGTTGTTCCAATGGTTTCTTCTCCAATCCTTCTGCCTGGTTTAAAATACAACGTTAGGCATAAAGTGATATTGATACATTTTCTGAAAAACATGTAGCACACCCTTGAGTGCACTTTAGCTGTTTGAATAATAGCGCGTGACCCGGACTATTTCTGCTTGTATTGTGCCACTGACCCTGCAACTCCCAGTACCCTGGATGCTCCTCTCTTTATTAAAAGATCCGGAACAGTTCAGATGAAGGAATTTACAGGCACTTTGACGTAATTGTGTATAATAGTAGCAGACACCCTGCCAAAGGTGAAGTAAAGATATAGGTTACCACACTTCTCCCAGAGAGTAGAGCACTGTACATAGGGATCATCAGCATGGGTCTTTTATCTTGGCACCCTACCTGGTCCTCAAATTACCCACTGTAATCCCTGCACTAGTGGTTCAGACATCACAGGGTCCTAACCCCATCTGGTTGGAGTGGAAACTGCTCACTATCTTCCCTGAGCCTTCCTCTTGCTCCTAGAGCACTAAAAAACGTTCTCTAAGTCTTGATCTCCACAGTAACCCTGGGCCTGTAACAACCTCTCAGAAAGGTGAGGTCCCAGGAAAGGCCCTGACCACATGGGGCTATACCCCTTTATTCTTGTAAGTGCTGCCATCTACTGGGCAACAATAAACTGGATCAAATTACGCAGGACCCAGAAAAGCAGACATAGCTGCCTGGATGACTCAAAGGACCACAATTAGGGGCAGATTTATTTAGGGTCGAATTGAAAATTCACATTTTTTTTATGGTCAAAACTTTCAAAAACTAGGGAATTATCCAAGCTCAATTCGAGTTTTTAGAAAAATTACAGTAGAATTTAGATTTTCAAGATTTATAAGAATTTGAATTTGACTATTCACCACCTAAAACCTGGTGAATTACTGTATAAGTCAATGAGAGGTCCAGGGGTCAATTTGGTGATGTTTGTAGCATGTTTGTAACATTCCTGACATTTTTTTCCCAACTCGAATCGAGTTTGATCGAATTTTGAATTGAATTTAAATTGAATTTTTAAATTTGTCTATGTTTTTAAAATTCATTTTTATTAATGCATTTCCCGGAGTCGAATTTTGAATTCAATAGAATTTAAGGGAGTTTTGAAAAACTCACATGTATTCGAAATTCGACCCTTGATAAATGGGACTAGGGGCAGATTTACTAAGGTTTGAATACGAGGGTTAAAAAAACCTTGAATTCGACCATGGAAATTGTATGGGAATAAAAATCATTTGAATTCAAATATCGAATTTGAAGGATTTTACCGCTATTCGATTAGTCGAACGATTGAATAGGAAATACTCGAATACGATTCGAACGATTTTAATCATTCGATCGAATTTTTTTATTCGATCAGAAATAATGAAACCCAATTCAGTAGGTTGAAACTGGCGAACTAGGCAGTCGAATAAAAATTTAAAGGGGAAGTTATTCGACTGTCGAATAAGTGAATATTCAAATAGATTTTTATTCAAATCATTAAATTCGATTGAATTTTCTAAATTTGACGGTTGAAGTGGTCTTCAAAATCATTAGAAAATTCGATTGCATTTTATTCATTCATGTGAATTTAGCAAATCTGCCCCTAGGTGTCCAATACAAAGGTTAAACTGCCTGGGAAATGACTAACCCATACAAACACAAAAATTTAATTGAGGGGTCACTTCACGCCTTGCCTCCATCGGCACAGCACACTTGCACCTAAAGAATTGGGCATGGACATCACTTGGACAGTGAACAGGAAATGCTGCCAGACAGACTTCCATACAGTTGTATCCGACTGGTGATGAAAACCATGTACAGTTGCATCCAGCTTGGGGAATGGGGTACAATTGTGTCAAGAGAATTGTCCAATTGTCCAAGTATGCTAGAATTCTGGGTAAAACTGTGCATTGTGGGAAAAACATAACAATTGTGCTCAAAATTACACTTTGCTCACTGCACCTCATAAGTGAATGCATCCTGTTGTGGGCTTAATGTTTTATGGGGACAGCAATGAGAAATGCAGCCCTTCATGTAACTTATTGAAAAAAAAACAGCATCACATAATTTTTAAGTATTTATGATCAAATCCCTTTGACCTCAGACAGCAACTTCCAATTACAGTCTATTCATATTATATTTGTATTATATTTCTTGTTTATATCACCTCCTGGCTCCATCTCAGTTTTTTCCTGTTTCAAATTACATTCTGAACTGTTCTCTCTCTGTTTTTAATTTAGACCTTCAGACATACCCAGTGTTCTTAGGAAAGGGCCCCAGCAAGACAGCTGAGAGGGAAAGAGATCGTCTTAACATTCAAAAAATATTGATGGTGAACAGAACACTGTATGTCGGTGACAGGTGAGGCAAGAAAGAAAAGGCGATTGACTTTTAGGGTCTATCATAAGGGCAAAAGGCACATATGTACACTATGGGTCAGATGTATCAAGGGCCAAATTGAAAATTCAACATTTTTTAATGGTCAAAACTGTCAAATTCGACTAGGGAGTTACCCAATTTCGATTAAAATTTTTAAAAAAATTTGCATTAGATTTTCAAGATTTATCATAATTTGGCCCTTTAAGAATTTGAATTTGACTATTCACCACCTAAAACGTGCCACATTACTGTTTATGTCAATGGGAGAGGTGCAGGGAACAATTTGGAAATGTTTTCAGTCTTCCTGATATTTGAGTTTTTTTCGGAGAAAAAAAATCAGAGTTTGAGCTTATTCGATTAGAATTTTCTGTCATTTAAATTTGAGTCTAAAAAATTTGACTTACGAATAAATTTTGACCATTCAAATTTCAAAGTTATGGGAGTTTATGAGAGTTTTAAATAAAAAAAAACTCACATGCATTTTAAATTCAACCCTTGATATATGTGCCTCCCCGTATGTGTATTTATGTTTATTTTTATTAATACAGCTCCAAATAAGACAACAATGAAAAACAATACAATAGAACATTAACTATACAGTAAATATCTGTGATTATGTGCTACATGCTAAGAGACACGGGAGGTAGGTGCTCTCTTCCCAAAGCAATTTATAATTTAAGTGGGTGAATAACTTAAAGGACAAGGAAAGTCTAAAATAGAATAAAGCTAGAAATGCTGTATTTTGTACACTAAACATAAACATGAACTTACTGCACCACAAGCCTAATCAAACAAATGATTTATGCTTTCAAAGTTGGCCACAGCGGGCTGTCATCTTGTAACTTTGTTATACATCTTTGTCTGACACTGGCACTGCACATGCTCAGTGTGGTCTGTGCTGCTTAGGGATCGTCATAAATGATCAAAAAACAAAGCAGTTTGAGTTCTGCATGGCTGTAAGTAAGGCAGGGGCTCCCCCTGCTGTTCATAAGTATGAACAATTCCTATCCTCAGCAGTAAATGAAGGGAGAATTTCACTGCATACAGTCAGGTTTCTTATAACAACAGTACACATTTTTTAATTAAAGTATATTGGAGATAGATTTCTTTTTCATTAAAGAACGTAAAACTGGGATTTTATTTTTTTGCCTTTCCTTGTCCTTTAAGACACAAATAGGAGAATACAAAGTAGTACCATTTACAATGTACAACTGTAATAGCAAGGCTACAAAAAAGACTTCCATGTGGTTATAGCACCCCCATACCTGTCCCTTTAATGGTGGTCTTATGCATTTAAAATAGGAGTTGATTTAGGCAATCACTCTCTTTAAAAGCTGCTAGCGGGGGAGGAAGGACAAGCCCATTAAACCATTGCTTAGATCAGGACAACCTCTCACCTATAAATGCTGTGGCATAGGAGAGGCTAAAGCCTAGTTAGATCAGTACTTTTGTGCTGGTCTGGGCAATCACTCTCTTTTACAAGCCTTAAGCAGGGAGGAAGGAACAAGCCTGAATAAATAATCAATGCTTTGGTACTGGCAAATCTCTCTCCCTTAAAAAATGCTACTGGCATGGGGGAGGATCAAGCCCATTTAAGCCGATGCCTTGGTCTGGAGACACTGACTCTGAGGCATGCAGTTATGCAGGGAGATGCCAACCCAGAAAAAAATTGACCAGAGGTAAACAGTTAGCACCACCATATGGGGTTTACCTTGACGTGGTATGGTGGCTTATCAATTTTATGATCATAATTTTGTAACTAAAAAACCCTGTTTTGCAAAATACATGCATTCGTTTAGATACTAAATTCATCTGTGCAACAGGGGGCCAGGGAATGAACATTGATCAATTTTTTTCGATGTTAGTAAAAGCAAGGCTACCTTGTACTTTCCAGTGCCACACACTGCACCGAGTGTCAGAGCTTATTGACTGAATACTAAGGGGTGTACTCCTTTTTGCCCTATCACATATATCCTAGGTACAAATCTGCCTAGTGCTGATAAATAAGCCTCAGACATTTATCTTCAAGCTCCTGGTTCATATCTTTCACTGCACTTACAGTATGTCCCAGTGGGCAAGTTCAACATCATTGCCTACTGCAGAGTTGCTATGATTTTTTGTTGTATATTTATGTTTTGGGGTTTGGCAACATATTGTAGCGTTTTGTCTAGACTTAAGCATACCATACACTTAGGGGCAGATTTACTAAGGGTCGAAGTGAAAATTCGAATAAAAAAAAAACTTATTTCAAAGTAATTTTTGGGTTCTTCGACTATCGAATTGGCCCAAATTCGATTCAAATTTTAAAATTTGACCATTTGAAAATCGAAGTACGGTCTCTTTAAATTATTCGAATATGACCCTTTGTCAACTTAAATCTGCCAAATTGCTATTTTAACCTATGGGGGACCTCCTGGAACCTTTAAAGACTGTTTTTGAATTCAAATTTTTTGGGGGGAACGGTTCAATAGAACGATTTTTATTCGATCGAAAATTGACTTATTTGATCGAAAACAGTGCATTTTCGAGCGAAGAACCCTTTAAAAAATTTTAAATGGTCAAATTTCAGAGTTTTTTTTCACTTCAAAATTTGACCCTTTGTAAATCTGCCCCTTAAAAATATAAAAATACAAATGTTTTTATAAGGTCAGACTTAAATTGTTTTTTTTTATGTCCCATTTAAGGGAAAAGTGTAGAGTCAGTTTGTTTTATGCTCATTCTTACAATATCTTTTTTTAGGGATGCTTTGTATCAAATCATGTTGGATTCTTACAACACAGAGCTGCAGTATCATAAGGTGAGCTTTAGGGTTATCAAATGTTTTGAGTTGTTAAATGCGCATATGCCTGCTAGTGTGAACTAAAGGTTTATTTGGATCGGTACTGAAACAGTTTCTCAGTAGTGTACTCCAGAAGAGGTAATACTGTTGAGGGATAATCACCATGTAATATGTAGCTCCCAACCAAGGTTATTATATTGTAAAACTACTAACAAAGTAAATTCACTTGATTGGGATCTGCTGCAAAATTTTCAGTTGTTTATCTGTATATCTTGAGCAGTGCATATTCTGCTAACAACTACAGTATATTATGACTATGAAGAGTTTCATTCATCCAGGTCATGGTATATCTAATATAAGTTGCTGAGTAATCATTGAAGACGTTTCACTAATCATCTGAGCAGCTTCTTCAGTTCAACTGACTGGTGTGTGAAGTTCTCAGCATATAAACTCTTCCACTAATCCAATCACAATGGCACATTGTAACTCTTCAAAGAGGTGAATTTACAGAGGTGTTCATTCTGTGTAGTTACTGTGATAGGATTACCAATGTGCCATGCAACTCCTAGACACAGGTGTTACTTGTGAGAGTTGCATGAATGGATGTGTAAAGTATTCTGAAACCTCCGGGGCACAGATGTGAGAACAGCATTGTATGTAGCAGACAGGTGGTGTTGAAGCCCCCTCCTCCTCTATTCAGGGATGGTTTTTCCACCTTGACATGAATCGCCTCTTTCATGTGTATTGCTAGGTTTGAAAAACACAGGGACGTGGTGTCTGTTGAAAATCCTCCTGAGTTTCTCTGACACTCCAGCCACATATTGGATGACTGCATAGTTTAAGGGGTTAAACTGCAGTGACACCACAGAATCTGCTATCAATAATAATTACATAAAAAAAGAAGAAGCGAAACAACTCCAGCTAAAAGTGTCAGCTGCCTTGTCAAGTGCCAGAACACCTCCCTCTAACCTTACTACACAAGAGAGGAGAGCTCTCAGTTCTCTAAATAAGGATCTGAACATCACTATCCTGCCAGCAGATAAAGGGTGATGCACGGGGCAAATTTGGGGCAAATGCCCATAACTTGTTACTTACCCCTCCTTTTAGGTCCTCTCCAGCAGAGTTCACGGTGCCATCTTGTCATGAGCAGTCTTCTTCCTGGATCCATCGGCGTCTTCTGGTGGGGGGGGGGATTTTGTTATTTCCTTTAATGCTATGGTTTATTAAATCATTCTGTGATATCTAATAGTCTAATATGAATCACATTAAAAATAAAAGAAATCTGTTTTGTCTCAAAAATGTTCCACATTTTACAAATTCTGCCATAGGTGTAATTTATGAGCACAACTATATGTTAACATAGCACAATTTCAAGTATTACAAGTATACTTCACTGTTTCACCTTTATTTTATTTATTTTTTTCTCCAAAATGTCTTATTCTATAACTATTTCTTTCTGATCTTAATTGTTCTGCTGTCTTTCCTTCCTTTGCTGATTTCTTTCACAGCCTCCCTGTGTTTTTATTTATGATCCCTATCCACTATACTGCCCCAGCATGTAAAGTTAATTAAGCATTACTTTTATTTAGGTCTGAAGGGTTTTTCACCAGACTGGTGTGAACATTTTTTATTTTTTTTCCTTCACAACAATATTTGAGTTGTTAAAAAATAATCTTAAATTCAATAATGTTTTCTCCATGTTTTTCTCCTATATTGTGAAAAAAACTCACTTGTGGATTCAATTTGTCCCTTGAACGTATGCACTGAGCAGAGAATTTAATTTTCTGTTTGTAGCCCAAGTATGTGCTAGGGTCACCTGGGAATGTTACGTAACATGGCATCACTGCTCTACTATTTTCCTATTCTGTTGATTTTTTCCCCTAAAAGGATCAGCAGACTAGAAAAGATACTTGGATTCACTGTGGGGTGCCTAACATATTGCCACTGAATCAGAATTTCTAGTCCCTTACAAGGAGGATGTTCACTTAATTTTAGAATGTTATAGAATGTTCAGTCTTGATTTTCTAATTTTTTTCCAGCTTTTAAAAAGGGGCTCACTGACAACAGCAGAAGAAAAAACTTGCTCTGATAGGCTACAGTTGTATTGTTATTGCTACTCTTTTATTACTTACTCTTTCTTTTTAGGACTCTGCTATTTTCTTCCAGCCTCTTAATTAAACCACTTACTGGTTGATGGGGTAAACTGGTCCATAGCAAGCAGAGAGCTGGTAACATTCCATATCGGAAAGCTGCTAAACAAAAAGTTGAAAAATTTTAAAAATTTAAAATATTCTAAAAATATGAATGTTGGCATCATACTAAAAATTATTTAAATGTGAATCACCCCGTTAAAAAAAGCTAAAAATACTTTTTCAGGGTCCAATTTGTTTTATTCTCTTCTGATTGCACCCCTAATTCTTCTTTTTATTTTTTCTTCCCACCCATTTCACTTCCCCTTTGTTCAGTTTACTCCTCCTTCTCCTTTGTTTACTTGTCTCCACTTTTCACTTTGTTGTATGTTCTCCACTTTTCTCTCCTTTGCCTGATTTCTTTCTTCTTATCCCACCTTATCTTCTGATCCTCATTTTGCGTTCTTCCCCTCCCTTTAATGTTTGCTGCTGTTCTTTTTCCATGACAATGTTACTGTCCTTTTCTTTTCATTTAAATATTCTTTCTTGTTTCTACTTCCACCTTTTTTTTTGTTCTGTACACTTCAATTTTTCCTCTTCTTTGCTCATCAGTCTATGGTCTCCTTAAATTTTGCATTATCTTTACAGTTTGTTTCCCCTCCTCATCATCTTTGTTTTGCCCCATTTATGTTCTTCATTTCTTTGCTCTTTCCTTGTTCCTCTCTGTATATTTTCTGTTCTGTTGTTCCCTTCATGTTCTTTTTGCCATTTTCAGCCCATGGGCCTAAGCAGAGGAGTAAAGCAAAGAAAAGGCATGGCATGGAGCTGCATCGAGCTTATTTGATCTAGCTTGGCATGGTACTCCTCTAAACGTCTGCAACTTATAAAGGGGCAGATATTTTGTTAGTTCAGGAATGTACAACATTATTCATATTGCTGTATATTACTTTTGGTTGTGCCCATCAAATTTATAGCTGAATTGATTCTAAAAATACATGACAACTCTGTATATTCCCCAATTTTTTTCCCAAATATCAAAGGTGTAATTTATTTAGGCACTGGACATAAGCAATCCAAAGGGCGCAATAGCTACCATTAGAGCTTATTCTTTCAGCAGTTTCAACCAGGACATAGCTGCACCTTGTGATGTATTGAAAATCCTGCGCAAGGTGAAGGGCATTGTGCTAGGCATCTGTGTAAGTAAATGCTCTATGCCGACTTGTGCAGGGCTGGGTGGAAAGGTACATTTTGCACTATGCCCAGAAATTATGCCTATTGTTTGGTTCATAGCAGCTCCATGCTAATCATTAAATGTTTGTGTTAGGGATGACAATATCCTTTCACACTAGCAAATGTCATAAATGGTGTTTCTGCTTCATATAGGGACATTTATGAATGCACTTTTATTTGCTGTTACTTTAAGGAATTTTGATTTTTATCTACAGAAATTAATCTGGAAATCAAATCACCAAGACATCAATGTATGTCGGATGAAAGGAAAGCAGGAGGTGGGAATTGCACTACTTATTCTTTCATCATTCTGTTATGTAAAAACACATGCACCTATACAGTATTACTTATGAAGCCCTTTCTAAAGTTACATATTGTCACCTGTCAAATATACTTGAATACAGTGATACAGATCTTGACTTGTGAATCTCTGTGGCACACTCTGCTACTGCTCTTTTAGCATGTAGACATACAGATGCAGTCACTTGGATTTTGTAAGCTAAATGCGCTAATTGAAGAAACTGTGTTATACAAAGTTATCTTAACTCATTTAATGCATTTAACCTTCTTTTCATTAGCATACCAAAGCACCATTGTTTTCAATGGTGAACTCTTTAATTGGATGGGATGCTGTGACACAATATTCTGTGCTAAGTGGGATAAATGGGTTAGATGAGTTAAGTCACGACGCATTTAACTTACAAATCCAAGTGACTGCATCTGTACTTTCTGGCAATGTGATACATATGGCCCACTAGACTGAATATTCTTCTTTAAAGGGGTAGTTTGCCTTTACAAACTAAGGGGGAGATTTATCAAGGGTCAAAGTAAAAATTAGAATTAAAAAAAAATTTTGTAGTAATTTTTGGGTACTTCGACTATCGAACAGGCCAAATTTCGATTCGAATTGCAAAAATGTGACTATTAGAATATCAAAGTACTGTCTCTTTAAAAACTTCGACTTCTGACTATTCTTCACCTTAAAGGGCAAGGAAAGTCTAAAATAGAATAAGGCTAGAAATGCTGTATTTTGTATACTAAACATAAACATGAACTTACTGCACCACAAGCCTAATCAAACATATGATTTATGCTTTCAAAGTTGGCCACAGGGGGCTGTCATCTTGTAAATTTGTTATACATCTTTGCAAGACTAGATTACATACACATGCTCAGTGTGATCTGGGTTTTTTAGGGATCATCATAAATTATCAAAAAACAAAGCTGCTTGAGTTCTGCATGGCTGGTAAGTAAGGCAGGGGCTCCCCCTGCTGTTCATAAGTATGATTGTTTCCCTGCCAGAAGTTAGGGACCGTCTGACAATTCCTATCCACAGAAGTAAATGAAGAGAGAATTTCACTGCATACAGTCAGGTTTCTTATAAAAACGGTACACATTTTTTAATTAAAAGTATATTGGAGATAGATTTCTTTTTCATTAAGGAAAGTAAAAATGGGATTTTATTTCTTTGCCTTTCCTTGCCCTTTAAACCTGCCAAATAGCTGTTTTAGCTTATGGGGACCTCCTATAACCTAAATGTAGTCTTTGGCTAAAGTTTGAGAAGTCGAGGTTTTTTTCAGTGAAATCGTTCCAATTCAAACAATTCGTATTCAAACTAAAACTGACCTATTTGATCAAAAATGGTCTGTTTTCATTTTAAATTTGATGGCCGAATTTCGAAGTAATTCACTTTGAAAATCTGCCCCTTAATGTGCTTTTTGTTCAGTTAATGCACAGTACTCATGCAATGATGTTTTGTTAACCATAGCCCTAAATACCTCTCTTTCCCTTGTGCAGCACCCCCTGCAGTCAAAATGTAATTGGCTGTGAAAGTACCTCTGCTTTGATTTCCACTGCACACCTAATAGTCAGCTATTTTATCTACTAAAAAAATGTTATGCCCACAAAACTTTTAACAATGTGAAGATGATAATTCATGTAATGTATTCTGCACATCAGTCCCGACAGTCAAAAGAACAATGAATCTTATCTGCCAAATAATTGGAACTGGATTATTCTGTTTGTGATCTGCTGTAGCTTGAGTTAACATCGCACTCAGTGCGGCCTCAAAATAATTTGGACAACCCAGTCAAGTAAAAACATAGCTGATCTGCCATATGATGTTCTGTCATTTGTCTAATAGGCAGCTGTGCTAGGTTTGCAGCAATTTATATGTGCCACCACTTGGCCCATCCGATTATGGCTCCATAATTTGTTATCTTGTAGTCCTCGAATAACAGCTCAGAACCAGCTAGAAAGAAGTGTATTACTGTTGCACAGATTAAACATGCTGGGGCACACCTCCAGGCTGCTTGTTGGACAGTCCTGCCTTAGACATGCATATACCTGCTTTTTCATCCAAATGGTACTCACCAAATGTCTCATATGTACATAATCCATACAGTTGCTGTGCTAAATGCTTTAGTAACCTAACAGTAAGGGGCAGATTTATCAAGGGTCAAATTTAGAGTTCATTGGAGTTTTTTTTATCTCCCATAAACTCCCATGAACCTAAATTTCAACCAATCAAAATTTATTAATAAATTTACATTTTTCAAACTCAAAGTGAAAATTCAAATTCCAAAATTTGAAATTCGAATCAAAAATTAAAATTTTCACTTCGACCCTTGATAAATCTGCCCCTAAGTATTGAAAACTACAAGTAAAGTTATAGGCTATGAACAAGCAAGTCATAGGCATTGAAATACATTGTGACGTATTTACAATATAGTGACCATAACCATTATAAAGATGCACACCCCCACACGTCACAAGATGTGCTGTATTTTCATAATGGAATGGAAAATAAACAAGAGTTTATAAGAGATCAAAAAGTGTGTTATGTATTAATGGAATCCAGTATTGTAATAGCCTGCACACACACTGCAGATGTTTTGGTGGTGGTGCTGGTGTTCCAGGATACCTGATGGGGTATCAGTACAGACACTCACTTGACAATAGCTTGTTGTAAAAAAGTTTTATCGACTGTTTTTAATTGACCACAGACAGTACAGCAGTGGCATAATCGTACTACTGCGCTCTTTGTGGCCAAATAGAACCAGGTGATAAAGCTTTTCAGCAGCAAACTGTGTGTGCAATTTCAATATTGTAAAGATATGTAATAATAGACTTGATTCAGACATTATTGTAACATTATTATTGAGATTTTTTTCTCTCCTAATTCAGTTCTACTTTTTCCCAGAGACTTAAATAGAGTTTTTAAGTGATAAACAGCGACATAAGTTTTTCTTATTGAATTGCATCTGGCTGTGTCTCATCTACAGGAATCTAGCCCAATAGGTGTAAAAGCTACACTGACCTAAATGTTTCACATAAATGTATTTTTAAAAGATTATTCTGTTTACCCAGTAATAATAATAATAATAATAATAATAATAAAGCATCTTGACACTTAACTTCACAGCTCTTTGCACCTAACACTCATTGTGTCCTGAATCAGTCACTTTGAACTCTTTCATTCACTGGTACACGTCCCAATCACTGGTCCCTCTCTTCCCACAGGACGAGTGCAGGAACTTTGTGAAGGTTCTTCTTTTGAGAGACTACCAAACTTTGTTCATTTGTGGAACCAATGCTTTCAACCCAGTGTGTGCTGACTACAGTGTACGTGAGATCCCCTTCATGCAGGAAAATCATTTGCATGCAAATATTAGGGAGCATTATTATTAACATTGGAGACAATCTCACTGGAGATTGAAAACTATATTAACCAGTTTTTGTTATTTAATTGTAGGTGACTATTCTATCTAATTGATAATTGGTTGCCATGGGCAACATCATCAGTGATGTTTGTTTCCAATGTTAAAGAATATGCCCCTTAGTGGCCCCTTCCTGCTTCATTCATCACCCCTCCTCTACTGCAAAATATTGAACTACTGTTTAGTCGCTTTGTGAGAAACGTGCTTCTACAGCTTTGCAACTGATAGTTGAAAGCTTTGCATTTGTTGTGTGCCTTCATTCAAGAAGCAGATCATACAAAGATTATAGAGATTTTAAAGTGATACTGACACTAAAAAAACCTACTCTTCAAAATATTAATGTAAATTATGTTAGCTATAGGTAATGTTGATTGTTTGTCGCTTTGTTAATTAAAGTTCCTAAACTGTTTTGCCAACCTGAGTGTCCCTTCTCAACCTGTCAACTGACATGCAAACAGACTACTGCTGAACAAATATGGCAGCACACTCATAAAGAAACATGGCGGATCAAATAGGTGATGTAAAAGTATTGGACAAATACTTTTATGGTAAAATTAGAAATAGCATGCACATGGTATGATAGCTGTTAAAAAAGGTTTAATGTTTGGTGTCAGAATCTCTTTCAGGATGAAATGAATTCATTGTTTATATAAAATGGGTCATTAAAAATGTGTTTGTCTTTCCCGACACCCACAGACTGACACTCTGGAGCAGGATGGAGACACTATTAGTGGAATGGCGCGATGTCCATATGATCCCAAACATGCAAATGTTGCTCTTTTTGCAGGTAAATTCAAAACTGGTTATTCTGAAAGTGAAACTGTGAAAAGAGGAATGGAATATGTACTCAGCTGTACAGTTGGATATAGACTGATTCCAGTAACATGCTCATCAAAGTCCTTACTCAGTATTCTCTTTTTCCCCCTCTTTTAGATGGAATGCTTTTCACTGCTACAGTAACAGATTTCCTGGCTATAGATGCTGTTTTGTATCGCAGCCTTGGCCCACGTCTAGCTCTACGTAGTGTAAAACATGACTCCAAATGGTTCAAGGGTGAGGGGGCACAAATGTATTTCCGTTAGAGTATAAAATTGTGGGTAAAGAAAGTGGGAGGAAGTAATCTGCCTTTTTGTTTTCATTGACAGTTTTGTTTTCTGCCCATAGATCCATATTTTGTTCATGCAGTGGAATGGAAAGAGCACATGTACTTCTTTTTCAGGGAGGTTGCAATGGAGTTCAACTACCTCGAGAAGGTGCCCATTTTATTTTCCTAAATAATATTTACCTAAATACCCTACATTTGTTTTATTACTTGTAACACCCCTATGTAGGTGTTACCTACATCAACCTAGTTCCTTACAAAGGTGTTCAGACCCTGATTAGTTATGTTGTTTAAAAGAGAATAAAAGGTGTAATTACTGGGTGGTATCCCAGTAATTATAATTGCCTGATTACCTGATACCCCGGGCCAGTGCTCCTGTTTGCTAAAAAAGTTAACTATCGCTTCTTTTGTCTTCTCTTTGTTCTCGCCTGGGCAGGATCATGCACATGCTTTATCACTCTACTATGCATATGCATGCCCTGGCCTAGAGAAAAAAAGGACAGTAGAGAAAGAATATTGGGATGAATTAGCTTCTACAGAAATACCCCACATTGGTTCAGTTTACTGCTAACAGAAGTAATCACTGGGGGTTTCCTAACATTTTGGAATCACCTGCAATGAATATACAATTCTACACTGTTCTCTGTGATATTTTAATTTTAAACTGAGGACACATGTGTGCTCCAGAAACCCCAGTTTTCTTAACTTTATGTACAACTGTGACAATGTTGAATATATATATTCCTCCCCCAGTCAAGACTTCACTTCTCACAATGCCTGTTGTCATTCTCCATTTTACAGGTCTTTTGATCACTAAAAATTGCTGTCATTATAGTTTACACGCCCTTTAACCATCGTCCTGCTAGGCAAGCTTTTTGAATAATGTATAAACTGAAACCTTAAAATGAGTCATGGCTGGCTGTCAGGTCCCTGGCTCCACAAAATATTAAAATATGGCAGTTGAACTCTTATGCATGCATAAAACAATGCCACATTAGAGAATTCATTTTGAGTTGCAATGATTTTAAATTAAGATATCACAGAGTAAAATATCAGTGTAGATGTGTTTTTTAATTAAAATTAAACAATTGAACAATGGTTTAAATGCTGTAAATGCCTAATGACTTTATAAGGACATACTGGCAATACTGGCAATTGGAATTGAAAACCAAGTAGACTGTTAAAATATTTATGCTAAGTAAAACTATTGTCATCATTTTAAAAAATAATTCAGTTCAGAAGTTATTGCTTGGTAAGGATATGCTAGTAATGCAATGAATGGAACTTAGTATCATATCTATTGATATAACAAAGCATTGCTCTTTATCTGACACTTTATACACATACACAATTCCCAACAAGGAACTGCTTTTTCCTTAATTTCTTTTAAAAACAATGCCCTTCATTATACTAGTTTATGTCTTATTTTCTTTGCACCATATTGCACCATATTACACCACTCCTTTTTGTATGCAGGTAGTGGTATCCCGTGTTGCACGTGTGTGTAAAAATGACATGGGAGGGTCACAGCGTGTTTTGGAAAAGCAATTCTCTTCCTTCTTGAAGACTCGTTTAAACTGTTCTGTCCCTGGAGATTCTCATTTTTACTTCAATGTTATCCAAACAGTCAGCAATATTCTGAGCATTGGTGGAAGGCATGTTGTTTTGGCACTTTTCTCCACTCCAACAAATAGGTATGGTCTCTTAAACAATTTTAAACTATTTCAACTGATATGATCTGTAATGATTTAAACGGGTTGATATCCTAGTTATATTACACATAACATTTGTCAGATGTCATAGTAGAAGTCACCTCGGAGTATAAGTATAGAAGCACTTGGCTTTTAAATGGTCATGGAGCTGATCAAAGATTTTGAAATTCCTTATAATCTATTGTAAGGAACTGTGACTAATATCCATATAATATATCCTTATTAAAGTACTCCTATTGCAAAATATGAGTTATTCACTATACAGTGTAGGCATTTTTTGCTATAGGCCAAACTGTAAATTATATCCTTATAAACAGCATTTATAAGCCATATATAAGCTAAGTAAGTAAGATATTAATATTTGTAATGTCTCTTCTACTGCTCCACTACCCCGCTCCTCCATCAGCTCCACCACCACAACTGCTTTGCCATTCACTGCCCACTGTGTATCTCACCCATCCTTTTTCTATCTCTCTCACTGCTGCTGATCTGGCATCCCAAGCCTGCAACCTGGTTTTCCTGCCTCACATGTCTCTGTCCTGACATCCCTCCATACTACCACTTTCACACTAGTTGCAGCCCCACATGCATAAACCAGCACAAATCAGCTGTTCCTGCTTCCCACAACTTTTCCATTGCCTTCTTTGTTATTATTGGGTAATATTTGGTATTAAGAGTCTAAAAAATGCAAAACTGTAAAGAAGAATGGGAGCAGGTGCTAGGAGTTGAGCTGTTGATCAGACTGCAATGGGGGGGGGGGTGGTATCTACAGTATATTGGCCTCAAGCTTTTTGTATAACTCATCAGTGACTTATAGTACTTTTTATAAATGACAGAAATGGGTATATTACCCTCTGATCATCCCAACAGACATGAGGGCATCCAATGAGTTTAGCAGAGAAGCAGTTTTATGAAAAGAAAAAAAGTTTTTTTTTCTAGTGAGAACTGTGAATCTGTGTTATCCAGGTACTGGATACTCCTCTGAGTTTCACTTGGACAGACAGGTTGAACTTACTTGACGGACATGTCTTTTTTTCAACCTTGTCCACTGTATTACTTAGTTATAATGAATCTATGCAAATTAAATTGCAAAATTGTGTATAATCCCATATTTTCCCTTAGTATTCCTGGATCAGCTGTCTGTGTGTTTGACATGGATCAAATAGCTTCAGTTTTTTCTGGAAGATTTAGGGAACAGCGCACTCCAGACTCTGTCTGGACTGCAGTCCCAGAAGAGCTGGTACCACGGCCCCGGTGAGTGAATTAACCCCCTAGAATCTATATACTATCATTAATAAGTACTGTGTGTGTGGCATTTCAAAAACACCCAGCAAATAAATACAGAACATTACTTATAACCGTATGTTTTATTGTCTTGTTTTTTGCACGCTATATTATATTCATGTAAAGGGAAACATTTAACAAAACAGTAAAAAATTTCATGCAAATGTATCTGCAGACATTTATTTCATCCACTCAATAGTAGATTGTTGAGAGATGCCCACAACATTATTAGACATGTTTCCATAGAAGGGAAATGTTAATACAGACATTTTTACTCTCAACAGAGACAACTTTCCAACTCTTCAGATCGGTACACTACAGTGAATATATATTTTTAAAGAAATTTTATATAAATGTTATGTTACTCTCATAAAAATGTATTCATCCTCCAGCCCAGGATGCTGTGTCGGAAACTCACAGCCTTATAACTCCTCACGCAGTCTCCCCGATGAAGTTCTGAACTTTGTAAAGTCGCATCCACTAATGGAAGATTCTGTTCCATCAGTTGGTGGATTTCCATGGATTATAAGGACTATGAGACGGTGAGAAAAAAAAATTAAAATGTATGTATTAAGTACCTCTAGGGCCTCAAAAAAAATGACAAATACAGCAAAATAAAAAAAAAAAGAGGAATCACAATTCATACAAACCACAATACAAAGGTAATTTTAGTAATCACAATTAAAGAATTGATAAACTGCTGAAATATTGTGCATTGATAAATATTATTGACTTTCAGGAATCAACTGACTCACCTAGCTGTGGATGCATCCTCTGGAGTTCATGGAAACCAGACTGTACTATTTCTTGCCTCAGACTCTGGAACTGTCCTAAAGTATCTACTGATTCCAAAAATGAGTGGATCTGAGAAAGGCACCTCAGCAAATCAAACTGTACTGTTGGAAGAACTGCAGACATATCCTGCAAACAGGTCTGTCTTAAATTTGCAGATGTATTCTCTGCAGTGGATTTTCAGTGTTGTCCTCTTTTTAACATGAAGTAGAGCTTCTGACCTTTATTTGCAGATGTGGTTGGGGTGAAGAGGACCAGAGAATTATTGGTATAGAAGTGGATAAAGGCTCTGGATCCCTGCTTTTGGCCTATAGCAGCTGTATAGTTAAAGTGCCACTTGCCCGCTGCCAAAGGCATGATGGGTGTATCAGGTTAGTACTAATGAGAAAACTGTCAGAAAAAAATATTTATCATATTGATTAGGAAAGGACAAAATTATTCACATTTAATGTGCCACAGTCATGCATATGTGTGTTTGAAGACAGCTCACTAGATATTTTTTCCCTTCTAGTAGGAATCAAAGGAATAACATCCCCAATAAAGAGCCACTTTAAAGTATGTATGTATGTATGTATATATATATATATATATATATATATCAGAGTTTGTGAGTTTCTGGTGGAAGCCAATCTAGCCAGTAGTTTCCCAGCCTTATTGCCCTGGTCAAATATTCTTTGGTCTGTGTACAACAATTGTTTCCTAGTTAGTTTAGTCTGGGCAAGCTCCAGGGTCCTCTGCATCTGAGTGAGGGCCTGGTATGAGGATGTGGTAGGTTTATGATTGTGTGCCTTCTCAGCTTCTGTGAAGGCTGATTTGGCCTCAGAGAACTCCTCTTTTACCCGTTTCCTTGCATTTGCTATTTCACTAATTAGTATGCCCCTGGCCACTGACTTGGAAGCTTCCCACATTATTTCAGGGGTTGCAGTAACTTGGTTTTAAGCCCAATATGTGATGTATTCCTCTTGGGATCGTTCTCTGACCTGGGAATTGGCTAACAAGAGTGGACATGGCCTTCAGCTTGCCCTGACGCCAACACCCAGGGCTAGTGCTAAGTCTATTCGAGAGAAGGAGGATTTCCCAGCAGAGTGGCAGGAGAATTGCCTTTCCACTGGGTGTTTCCACCTCCGCAGTTCTACCAGACCCAGGTTGTCTAACCAGCACTGCAGACCTTGGTTGTGGCTGCTAGTTTGGACAATTCTGTCTAGTTGTGGATCTAATGTGGCATTATAATCACGTAACAGACATATTGGGGAATTCAGGAAAGAGGAGAGAGCTGTGTAGATATGGTCCAGTAGGGTTAGAGAGAATGGTGGGAAGGCAATAAACCGTGGCTAGCGTGAAGAGCTGGTTGGCTATTTTGCAGTGCAATACTATGTAACGGCCATAGAAGTCTGTGCAGACACCAATGCATTCAAAGGGGGTGCCTTTCCTGACTAAGATAGAAACTTAGAGGATGAGGCATGGTAAGCATGCGCTACCCGGTGTCTCTTAAGCGACAGGAGTTTTTGTCCCACTAAGTGGCTCTCCTGCAAAAGCAGGAACGCTGGTTTGTATTTTTTTATGAAATTGAGAAGTCAAGCTCTTTTGTATTTGCAGTTTAGTCCCCTGGTATTTCAGGAGATGAGGGTTAGAGTTTGTATTGACATTGGTAATATATATTAATATTGTCTGCTGGATAATCCCATCTCTAGGGCACCAGCAATGGGATGTGGGATTTCTCGCTACTTGGCAGTTGACACCTTAGAGTTACCATATTGCCAGGGGGATTCAGTGAACCGAAATAAAACACACATGTAAGACAGTTAAACATCAACTCAAAAAAACCCAAAGCCCTCACTGCCCACTCCCCAAATGGGCCTATACCAATAACAATTAGACTCCTTAAGGGGAGGAGCAAAAGTAACTCCTAAATGGTGGCCAGCTAACCTGTTAGGACCTAAGGAAAGAAGGGAACAACTAGTTGGTAGCATTACAATGTCCCATGCTTACGAGTTCGATGATAAGGGCTGTTGCTGGGCCCAGCTGGGCATGTAGATGTCCAGTCTCTGTAACTAGCGGGGATGGGATCTCCGAGTTCTGGTCTCCAGCCATGAGATGACATCCTCCGGGCTAGTAATGAATAATGCTTGGTCTCCTTGTACTCGCAGCTTGGCCGGGAACATCATGGTGTATGGTAGATTATGCTGCCTCAGACGGTTTTTGACTTCCAAGAACTTCAGTCTGTATTTGCGGACTTCCATTGAGAAATCAGGGTATATGGAGACCTTGGCATTCTCATGGACAATTTCCTCCTTCCTCTGGGCCTCTATTAGAATCTTGTTGTGGTCCCTGTAGTTCAGGAGTCTTGCGATGAAGGGTTGAGGGGGGGGGAGCACCAGGAGGGGGAGGGTGCGTAGGAATCCTATGAGCCCGCTCCACAATGAATGTTGGCTAGAGTAGTTCACTGCCAAGCTTGTCCCTTGAGCCAACCCTCTAAGAAGAGTTCAGGAGTGTTGCCTTCTGCCCTTTCTGGCAGACCCACCAGCCTAATATTGTTCCTTTGCCAGGGTCAGACTGGCCCACCAGAATACCAGGAAAACTCCCGGTGGGCCAAGGTGTCAGTGGGCCCTCATGCTGCTAAACTTTTGGCCTATTTCATGGCCATTCCCTATTTCTATGAGAACAAAGAGGCTAAATAGATGGAATAATTGATTATATTATGTAAAGAATACAAACTAGGAGAATAGAGGTTGATTGAGGAGATGAAGAATATTAGTACTGAGAGTAGCCCCTGGTCTACAGTTTTTGGGTGGGCCCCTGGTCTAAGGTTTTTGGGTGGGCCCCTTGTGTCCCAGTCCGACACTGTCCTTCGCAGCCTATTTTCCATATTATCAGCCTTGGCCTCCATGACACGTATTTTCTGCGCCAATTCAGCAATGTTGTTTGGCAATGAGGCGATGGTATCTTCCAGCGTGTTAATGTGCCTCTCTGCCTCCACTGTGCGCTCTTTTATCTTTTGCACATCATGTTTCAAAAGAGCAAAGTCAGATTTAAGATCATCAATTTTGGCTATAGTAACTACATGGTTGCCGCTGATCAGTGTCATTATCAAGGCTGTGGCGTTGCCTGTGCAGACATGTCTGCCTCAGGAGTGCTGGCTGGGGAAGGCATAGGGGAGTTATATGGGGAGGCTTGGGGTGAGTGACTGCTGCAACCAGGCCCAGACTGGCAATCTGTGGGTTTGGGCAAATTAGATTCAACTTTATTGTCATTACACAAGTACAAGTACAAGGCACGAAATGCAGTTTAGGTCTAACCAGGAGTGCAATAAGCAGTGAGTGCAGGATAAAGGTATAAATGATAAATTATAATTGATATGTGCAAGAATAAGCTGCATAATATTTACAGAGAGATTTACAGTCATATGAACATAATATACAGTTTGTGTTAGCTATAATCAGGAGTTACGAGCAGATAAACAAATATACAGGTTGCTACAGTAATTATGTATATGCAAAGATATGAACAAGATTTATAGGTATTATTTATAAGGGGTTGACATATGTCAGTAAAGTGCAGAGACAGTAAGGTAAGGTGCAGAATTCAATATGGAGACAGCTCTGGGGAAAAAGCTGTGGGCAGGGTGAGAGGAGTCCTTAAGAACACTGCGTGCTCGACGAAGACAGTGCTTCTTCTGGATGTCCTCAATGGATGGAAGCGGAGTCCCTGTGATGTGCTGGCCAGTTTTCACCACCCGCTGCAACACCTTGCGCTCAGCAACAGAGCAGCTCCCAAACCACACTGTGATACAGCTGGTCAGGATGCTCTCAATTGTGCAGCGATAAAAGTTTACCAGGATGGCTGAGGACAGCTGGTTCTTCTTTAGTGTTCTCAAGAAGAAGAGCGCTGGTGAGCCTTCTTGACCAGTCTGGAGGTGTTGGTGGTCCAGGACAGGTCCTCCGAGATGTGGGTCCCCAGGAACATGAAGGATGACACAGGCTCAACAGCCATACCGTTAATGAGGATGGGATCGTGAGATCCTCTTCTCCCCTTCTTCCTGAAGTCTACAATGAGCTCCTTGGTTTTGGTGGTGTTAAGGAGCAAATTATTGTCTGTGCACCAAGTGGCCAGATGCTGGACCTCCTCCCTGTAGGCAGTCTCATCATTGTTGCTAATGAGACCAATCACTGTGGTATCGTCTGCAAACTTAATAATGGAGTTAGATCCATTTACAGGTCTGCAGTTGTGGGTGTAGAGGGAATAGAGGAAGGGGCTCAGCACACAGCCCTGTGGTACACCAGTGTTGAGTGTGATGGTAGTGGAGCAGATGTGGCCTGACTTGACATGCTGTGGTCTGTTGGTCAGAAAGTCCATAATCCAGTTGCAAAATGAGGAATTAATGTCCAAGGCTCTAAGTTTAGTGATTAACTTAGAGGGTATGACAGTATTGAATGCTGAGCTGAAGTCAACAAACAGCATCCGTGCATAAGTGTGGATGTGGACTAGGAACGTGCTCTCTATAAACATGTAAAAGAGGCTTCCAGTGTGCATTTTCCTTCTGGCAATCAATTCCTGAGACGTGGCGTGACCAAGTATGGTGGCCACTGCACTACCCTGCATTCTCAGCTTACATATGTGGCAAGTGAGCAGTTGCAAGGGGAGCATCTGATATGGTTCTTGATGGGGAAAGAGGCCACTTATGGAGCACATAGGCAAAGTGGATTTTGACACACACTAAAAAATGAGACCTTGTTTGACCAGCCACTAATAAGAAGAAGCCAGTTATGACAGATGATTAATTTAAAAATCCAAGCAAACATTCTGTGGCCACGTTTGGATCTTTAGGACAAGGGCACATGCAGTAGATAATCCGCTTGGGTTTTGTACACTGTCAAGCGCTCTTTCTGTAGCTCACAGACATGCATTGGCCTGTTTAAAGCTGTATTGGTGAGAAATATGCATTTTCACACAGATTTATGTATCCACTCCAAGTAGTTCTACACAGACTGAAGCTGTGCCTCACAATGGAGGAAGGAACGCATGACAGTGGATATGCTTTCCTTTCAGAAGGAAGAAAGCAGATAATACACTGTGTGTGCCCTTGGCCTTAGTTGCAATCAATATGGCATTGACTTTGCATGCATACTGTTATTATCATCCTTTATTTAATTAGAGCCAACATGTTAAAACAGTGATTTTTACAGTGCCTGTTCTGGTGTAGCTTATAGTATAAGGTCCCACGCACACCTAAACTAAAGTGAATTTCATAAATAGACAATTAACTTGACTGTATGCTTTATAAGTGAGGAGAAAAGATTTCCCAGATCAAATTCCCTGGTAGGAACTAAACTCACTGCTCTACCATGGTGCCAAGAATATAATATCAAAAGTCCAATATGGTTTACTTAAGCTGGCCATAGACGTAAAAATTACGATCTTTCTCGGAAAAGATCTTTCCAAGAAAGATCGTTCGTTTCAACACACACGTGTAGAGCTGAATCGTCAAATATACAGGTAGAAACAATAGAATTCTACTTGTATCTGACGATTCAGCACTAACAATGGCCGATGTTCAGGGTGCTTTCAAAGGCATCCGATCAAAATTTTCCGTCCAGCCCGATCAACCAGCCGACAGATATCTTAATCTTCTGACGATGTCGGTCGGCTAATTTCCCACCATACACGCACCGAATATCGTACGAAAATTCGTTTCGTGCGATATTATCTGTGTGTCTATGGCCACCTTTAAAGGGGAATTATGAAGAAAATTTTTATTTAACATGAGCTGCAGCATACTGAAACAAGAAATGTTCTAAATATAATGAATTAATAATGCTGTATTATTTCTGAAATAATCACGTTTATCTTCACTATTCCTCTCTCAGCATCTGTTTCTCATCATTCTGTTTTCATGCAGGAGCTGGGTGTCAGATATCATTGACAGTTAAATCCAATTTATCTTATAGGGGGGCTCCTTTTGCCTAGAAGATATATTAGAGCTCACTTTATTAAAATCACAAGACATCATGTCTCTCTACATGCAGAATTTGTGTGAAAGTCAGGAAAGGATCCCCCCTATAAGATATATTGGATCTAACTGTCAATGGTTATCTGACACCCAACTCCTGCATACAGAGAGAATGAAGAGAAACAGATGCAGGGAGAGGAATAGTGAAGATAAACTTGATTATTTCAGAAACAATACAGAATTTTTAATTCATTATATTTAGAAAATTTCTTATTTCAGTATGCTGAAGCTTATATTAAATTTTCATTTTCGTGATAGTTCCCCTTTCAGTAAACCATATTGATACTTTTGATATTATATTCTTGGCATCATTTTTGTGATAGTTCCCCTTTAAAGGTGAGACAATATATTTATGTGCTTAAAAAATGTGTTTGTTTAATAGACAACCTAAATTATTTATAGCAATGGCACAAGCATTAATTCTGGGCATATTGTTGACTGACTGCTGGGAGGCAAAAACCCACTATTCTCTTTAATGGCAGTTGCGTAGACTGAACGCAGTACAGGTAATTGTCATTCAAAATGTAGTAGTCAGCACATTTAAGTGACCCTAACCTACAATTACACTGTGCCAATACAGGCAATTGCCACTGAAGTAAATGAGACGTGATTCCAGGTGTTGGCTAGAATAAGATGGAATACTGAATAATACTGAATAAAAATACTGAATAATTAAGGTCATTTTTTAGGGGTTTGTGATAAAAAAACTACCCCTTCCCCCTAGAAAACACATTGTTAAAGTCTGATATAATCTAAAAATGCTAGTAGTCCATTTCAGCATTTCCTTCTTTTTCACCCAACAGAAGCTGCCTGGGGACACGTGATCCATACTGTGCATGGGACCCTGTGAACAACCTTTGCACATTTACCCCACAAGGAATCAGGTATTACTAAAGTTAATAAATATTAATGCAATTATATATTTGCATAGCTTAAATCACAGGCTTATCATAAAAATGGTACCATAAAAATACATGTATATCACATTTTCCACATTATCTGGTTAATATATCAAGTTAAGGGTCCTACCTAAAAAGCAACACCAACCAACTGGACATCAGTAAATCCTATCAATATTTATAGTTTTAGAGTATTATTCAATTCTTTTTTTATCTTACTTTTTTATTGATGCTTCCCCCCACTAATAATATTACTGCTAAAATATAAGTATATATAAAATATATATATATATATATATATATATATATATCTAAAATATATGTTTTTATTACAGTAATAGGCATGTGATGCATTTAGCCATCTGTGTATCATTTGAGCTTTCATAAATTCCAATGCCCTTTCCTCCTGCTTTTGCACAAGGATCGTTTCACACTCAACATTTCCCAGAAATAGTCTGTTTTCTTTATGAAGGTGGATACTTATAAACATTCATAAGCCTTTAGTATGTTAAATATGGACCCATTCTTGGCAAATTGTCAGTTAGTCTTTATTATTTATTTTGTATGCTCTTCAATTATTAGTCTTCTTATAAACCTATTCCTCCTTGCAATTAATAATGTAATATGGTTGTCGGGATCATTAAAAAAAATCACAATCTAAACACTGAAGACAGATTGTCTTAGAATTCTTATTTATATGTATCACTTAAAGTCTGAGGCTTTATTAATCCTTTAAAGAGGATGTTAACATAAAAATAAAATATTGTCTGAAACTAAATATAATTCAATTTATGATATATGCATGCACTGCCTTGTGGTGGAACACATGAGAGATCCACCAAAGGGGAAAGCAGAGAGATTGCCCTTGTGTAAAAGCCCTAACTTATAAATGACAGAAGCAGAATTCATATTAAAGGGGAATAAATAATTCCATATCCTGTTTTATGATGTTAGTCAAGCAAAAGGAACTTCGCTCATACTATATAAATTATTCAAATTTTTTTCTTTTATGTCTTGGAATTCACAGTCACATCAAGAAGGCAGGTGTCATTTTGTGGACACTGTTATTAAAGGAACACTAAAAATATTTATGTAAAAAAATCCCTTCTACCCCCCAACCATTAACACATCTGACATTGACAAAGTTAATGATCTACATCTTAAAAGACACTTTCCTTAGGTTGACTTCACCTCACAACAAGGTATTGACTGTACTAGTGTTTGCTTCCTTGACTAAAGCCAAAGTACTTACTGTGGTGTTAATAAAAATGGCCTGTAGATGTCACTGTGCACATGAGAACTATACTGTGCATACACTGTACCATCTTTACTGCTTAAGGTGCTAGAGTTGATGTTACTGTTGTGTATCGGCTGCATGAACCTGCTAATAAAGCACTGTTATACGCTGCTCATCCTCGGCTATCAAAACACAAGTTGGCGACGAGATGTCTCTTCTACCTCTGCAGCAGCCTGCAGTTTTTCTCCCAAACCCTGGTGAGCCTACCAAGTGTGTTTACTTATTCACTGCATGGGAGCAGAGGGACGGTGTATATTCTATACATTACCATTACCTGATGAGACTTAGGAAACTGCCCTTACTGCTATAAAGAACTTTTTTGTGCCAAGAGTAAATGTGGTTGTTGAAATATATAAATTCCACCAACGTGGACAATGTAATGGCAAATCCACAGGACAATTTGTAGCAGCTTTGAGAGAGCTGGTTACCTGTGAATTTGGAAATCTAACAGATGAAATGCTAAGAAACTAAATAATGGAAAAAAACAAATTCACCAAGCATTAGAGACAGTGACTGCTCCTAGAGCAGGATTTAAACCTTGCAAAGGCTATTACAGTTGCTAGCCAAATTGAAACAGCAGCTGTAGAGACTAAAACTCTCAGTCATGCTACTGCTTGGAGTGTACAGATTGTGAATCCAGTACTGTGGCCTGATAATGCACATACTGCTTTCTCTGTAGTTCAACACAACACACTGCAAATTATGCTACATGTCTTGCAAAAGCTGTACAGTGCCGCAAATGCTAAGATCTGCCATAGTTCTGCTAAAGATGTTCATGAAGTCACTACAGTATTAAGTGTGGCTAAAGCTGGTACATTTATTCCAGACAAGTTTATATGCACTGCAGGCCCGGACTGGCAAGTCTTTAATATGTAAATGAACCAATCACTTTAGAAATGTAAATGAGCTGTCCATAAAAGCCAGCCACAGCTAAGCTGATGCGTGCATTTGTTAGTGCTCATGATAGGCATATTGGTGGAACCAGGAATTCTGACCAACTTCAGTTAGTAATATTAGAGTTGCTTGCTATATACCCAATCCCTTATGCTTATGATAGGTATGTGTGGAGTTTTTATATATTGCTTTAAGATTCATACGGTTAATTGTTACTGTTTATATATTTGTCCAAATGCTTTCCTACTATAGGGGCAATATGTGGTGTTTATACAAATGGCCTGCAGGTGGCACTGTGCATACATAGGACTTTCTGTACAACTTGAAAGTGAAAGTAAGACTTACTGCTGTTATGTAATGGCTGCATGACCTGCTAATAAAGCACTGTTATACTCTTCTCATTCTCGGCTACCAAACACAACAGTATGCTGGGAACAGGAGAATCCTGGATCAGAACAATCACTTCAGCCTATATATGGAACACTGTGATATGCAGCATTAATTGCATTAGACATTTAATTAAAGTATGCCACACTTTGGCCCTGTGATACATGTGGTAATTAAAGTGCTCTTATCTGCCAGGGTACATGGTCTAGCTGGGGACACATAAAGGAAAATTTAGAATATACTGTAAGTATAGGGTCACTAATTCATCAGATAGAATAGTTATGATAGAAACTAGGGTGAGATATCTGTTGCAAGGACCAGTTCCAGTTCATAGGGTATATAATATTGCTGGGGATTATATGGTGATAGACTCTTAAAATATCTATTAATAAACACTAGTTCTAGTTAACTTTGGGATTGGAAATATATATCATGCTTTTCATATGCGTGAATACATGGGCTGCTTTGATACTTTTGCTAGGGTGCTTTTTTCTCCCAGTCCGGCCCTGATGTACTGTCAATGTCAATACTGCTTCTGCTAACAAGGGACAGCTGTTTCTATGCTACCAAAGGAAATTTTCTTGAAATATTTTGCAAAAGATACGCTTGTTGCACCTGCCCTGAGATTGTTCAGTTACTTAAAGGATGCACTCCCTTTGCTTGGTTGCTTGCCATTTACTGTACAATTTGAATCAAATACAGCAAAATGTGACTTTTACATTGTGAATAAGGGCACTGCTATACTTTGCACAAAGTTGAGTCCAGATGTAAAACCAGTACGCCATAAATTGAGACGATTGTCCTACTCTATAAGGGAGACTGTCTCAAAGGAACTAAATAAACTGGTAGAGCAAGATGTGATTGAAAAATGGGTTTCACCAATTGTTTTAACAATGAAGAAAACTGGAGGTATACCATTGTGTGTTGATCTCCATGAACCTAATAAAGCAGTTGTTATGAATAATCATCCCTTGCCACACATAGAAGAAATGTTTTCAGAACTCAGAGGAGCAAAATTATTTTCTACACTGGATCTTCAGAGTGCTTATCATCAAGTATTACTGCATGAAGAAAGCCGAGACCTCACTGCACTTATCACCCATGATGGGTTGTTTCGGTTCAAGCATATACCTTATGAACTGGCTTCAGTACCAAGTTGTTTTCAAAGACTGATATCTTCTATATTCCATGACATACCTGGTGTACAATGCTACTTGGATGATATAATTGTTTACACTCCAGGAATGGATCTTCATGACAAGTACCTAGAAAAGGTTCTGAAATGCATTGATTCTGCAGGACTGAAACTGAACCTTTCCAAATGCCACTTCAAACAAACTCATCTGTCTTTTTTGGGTCATATAATTTCTCAAGTGGGATTACAGCCTGTCCCTGACCATGTCCTCGCTGTTACGCAAGCACCTACTCCATCTGATTTCCAGACCTTAGAAGCTTTCTTAGGTCTTACTTCATGGTATTCTAAGTTTATTCCCAGCTATGCTTCAGATGTGGAGCCACTTAGAGCACTACTATGTGGAATTTCAAGTCTGGTTTGGTCAGAGACTGCTCAACATAGCTTTGAAATAGTGAAACAGTTAATTGTGAACAGTCTAGCACTAGTTTTATTTGATCCTGTACTACCCACTATGGTTACTACAGATGGTTCAGACTATGGCGTTGTTGCATTTCTCACACATATCCATGCAGATCATTTAAAGAAACATTTGCATCCAGAACACTTACAGAGACAGAGCATAATTCAACTGTTGAAAAATAAGCTGTAGCATGTGTTTGGGCAACAGAAAAATTAAGAACCTACCTATGGGGTAGAGAATTTACCTTATGCATGGTTCATAGCCCTTTAACTACACTGCTTACAGCAAAGGGACTAGGAAGCACTGGAATGCATACAGCTAGATGGTCAGCAAGGCTACTGAATTTCAACTACAAAATGTAATACAAACCAAGTTTCTGCTGTTTGTTTGTTGCATTTACCTTTACCTGCAGCTTTTGATACACTGGATGTGAGGACATAGAAGTTGTAGCCGTGACTGATTTAATGTCATCTACAGTTACAGCTACTGATTTTAAGCAAGCTTGGCTCACATGTCCAATGGCTAAATGCTGATCTTTAGTGATGGGAGAATCTCACCCGTTTCCAGCGAAATTCGCGAATTGCCGGAAAAATTCGCGAAACGAGTCGCGCGCCGTTTTTGACCCACATCGCGTCGCTTCCGACGCGCGTCGCTTCCGACGCGCGTCGCGTCATTTTCAACGCGCGTTGTGTCTTTTTTAGACGCATCGCATCAAAAACGACGCGAGACTCGTTTTTTTTTTGGCTAATTTTTTTGGCTCATTTTTGCTGGTGTTTCGCGGATTTATTCGCCAGCGGCGAATCGCGGGAATTCGCCGCGAATTCGCCCCTGGCAAATAAATTCGCCCATCACTACTGATCTTCAACCTTATTACAGGATTAGACATGAACTGTCATTAGCAGATGGCTGTGTTGTCTATGGAGGTCACCGCTTAATGGTACCAGAGACCTTGCGAGAAAAGCTCATACAACTTGCAGAATGGATGCCAATGTAGTAACAACTGCCATTCATTATTGTGTTACTTGTCAGAATCATGACAAAAAGCTATCACACATACACCACCACTTCAGCCAGTGCCATTCCCATTCAGCATGCTCCTATAGACTGAAGATTTGCTATAACCTTGATAGACTATTACAGTAAATGACTTGAAATTGCATTTGTTTCTCATATAACATCAACTACAGTAATAACATTTCTGTCTTCAGTCTTGAGTAGAGAGGGTAATCCAAAGGAGTTAACATCAAACAAAAGACCACAGTTTGTCTCATCTGAGTTTGAATTCTTTCTGAGAGAGAGAGGAATATTGTGCATAAGAAATCTTCAGTGTATTACCCACAAGCAAATGGAGAAATCAAGCGATTCATCAGAAGTCTGAGAGAAGCACTACAGACAGCAAACCTTACTGGGAAATCTTGGAAAGTATTTACAACAGAGTTCCTACATAACTACAGAGCAATGTGCCATGCAACAACCCAAGCATCTCCAGCTGAATTACTACATGGCATACAGATGCACACTAAGTTACATGTTGCAGACATCAAACGTACACAAAATACTGTTCCTACAAAATCATCTACTGCAGACATTGTCAAACATCAACAAGCCAAATGCAAGGCTTATACGGACAGAAAACGTGGTGCAAGAGAAGTGCACTTTCAGCCTGTATCTTTAGTCAGAATTAAGAAACCAGGACTAGTGAAACAAGGACAATCTAAATTTACTACACCACTTGAAGTGAGACGCCAGCGAGGACCATACACATATGAACTATCTGATGGACGCATATGGAGTGCAAGTCTTCTTGTGCCTGCTAGATGTGACTTTGGAGACTTCCATTTGATGAAGGACATTTTCCTACTCCTGATGCCAACTGCAATAGGCCTGAAGAAAGTGAACCTATAAGGCGTACTGAGAGAATCAGAAAACTACCTGCATGGACTAAGGACTTAGTCATGGGAAGAATGTATATTATTGCTTTAAAATGCATTTTTGTTCTTTATTACATTTGCCCAGACACTTTCCTAGTCCTACTATAGGAGGAATATGTGGTGTGCACATGAGAGTTATACTGTGCATACACTGTACCTTCTATACTGCTTAAGGTGCTGGTGCTAGAGTTCATGTTACTGTTGTGTAATGGCTGCATGAGCACTGTTATACTCTGCTCATCCTCGGCTATCAAAACACAAAACTTACCCTGGGGGGCTTATCAATATCTGAAATATTGTATTTCGTATTTGTAGTTTATTTGTTACAGTCTGGTAGGGATGTGTGAAGTGGATAAGTTCTGGTTCCATATGTTATCCCACCCAATGTTATCCCACCCAATGGAACTCTTCACCTTTTTCTTGTCCAATTCCTAACTGTGCACTGATGTGTTACCCTACCTTACCCTATTCTGTCTTGGTCTACTTCAAACTAAGTGACCTGACTGAATCCAGAACCCTGGACTATTTACATCCCACACTAATTACGTTTATTATCTCTACAACTTATCTCTATAACTTTCTAATGTTTTGCCCATAATCCCCTTTTTAGTGATGTAACCGTATATATGATGTGCCTGTCCAGCTTTCATATGTATTTTGCCTGACAAAGGTGCCTGTGTGCTCGGAAAGCTTGCAATTTTTACTTATTCAGTTAGCAAATAAAAGGCATCATCAAACTTTTTCTTTATATTTGTTTGTATTGCACTTACTCCCTGAACCTAAACCGTCAGAAATGCTAACAAGGGAGAACAATGCAGACTCCTTGAAGCCAGAGAAATTAATTTCCGCTTCTGACAAGAGAGTTGGCTATCAGGAGACAGGTGTGTGCATGCAAGAGCTGATTCAGTGCTTGTTGCCCCATCACCTTTTACAAACACAGCAGTACAACTGGAAGAGGGATTTTATGTCATGATTTAGGCATAAAACAATAAAGATTATGCACTTTTTCAAGGCCGGATGTGTTATTGGAGGGGGGTAGAAGGGAATTTTTAGTGTTCCTGTTATTTTAAGGCAAGCTTTGCATCATGCTAAAATCTTGGTTATATGCCAGAAGGGACCACCTGATGCTCATGCTCATGCATTGGCTACACAATGAGATGATGAGGAGGGAAGAGGAATATGGAGAGGAAGTGCAAAATTTAAAAGTGCATAGCAGAGGGGGAGATTTTAAACAAGCTTATAACAGGTGTGAATGTTTTAATAAAATAATTTTGGCTTCTTGTTTAATTGAAAAAAACGATTTTGTTATACAGCTTTTTGTGTCTGGGAGGTAGGCCCCATTTAATGAAGGGGAAGCAGTGCATTCAATTCTTGGAACACAATAACTAAGTAATCTGTATTTTTACAGGGGCAGATATGAGCAAGACCTTAATGGATCATGGACTTCTGAACTTGGGGACTGTGAGGGTATGTGTGAGCTTCATCAATCCTCTTTTGTGAAATGTAGAATTAAATTATTATTTGACCTGAAAAAATGGCCATGAATTAATACCCATAGCTCTTACAATACAATATATTTGTATTTCTTGTTTATTAAAATCCTTTGTTTCTTTTAGGCCTGGTAACACAGAATTTTGTTGAGCAGAGGGGAGAGGAGGTATCTGTCAATGTCCTGGTTGTCTCGTCTGTGGCAGCATTTGTAGTAGGAGCCATGCTTTCAGGGCTAGGAGTGTGCTGGGCAAGTTCACAGAGGAATAAAAAGCTACAGTGTCGACACAGAGAGCTGGACACTAGTCTGATGCAGGGAGGTTCTGTGCAGAGTGTGAGCCGAGAACTGGGCCAACCAGAACATGACCCTCTTCTTACTTCTTTGATACAGCGTAATTGGAACCCAGGACGTAGCAAGGAACATACTGGTGGTATTCCTCCAACCCCTGAGCAGACACCACAACAGCACAAAAAAAGCATTAGCACCCATGAATATATTTCTCACTCCTTGCAGGACCCAAATATCATCTTAACGCAACCAGAGACACCCCAACTCTTATCTAAACACATGCTATCAAAAGGAGAGCATGGTCCACAAGAACAATGTTATTTGCAACCCCATGAAGAAGACCCCCTGTACTTGCCTTTGCATGGAGGAGATTGCTTATATTTACGCCAGCATGGAGAGGAACCCTGCTTTATGACCCAGCATAGAGATGACATTCGCTATATTCCCCCAAGTGTAGAGGGGAAACGATATTTATCCCAGCATGGGGACAACCCTTGCTATGTGTCTTCACAGGGAGAGGAAACACGATATTTGCCTCAACATACTGAAGAGACACACTATCAGCCATCACAGGGGCAGGACAGCAATTACCTTTCCCTGGATGTACCCTCCAAATCATGGATATCCAGTGAACGTAGACGAGTGGTGTCTGCCCCAACATGTGAAAGGTTTTACCAGCCAACCTCTCATGATAGTCTTCTCCAACCACCGTATCTCAAAAGAAACCTGACTTTTAATAGCGGGGAGAGCTGGTCCCATCCCCGTCATAACTTCTACACAAGGTCAACATATACCCGCAATGGGACTTCTAACTCTGACTTCAGGCTAATGTTGCATTTTGGGATGCCGAGGACCCCAACAGCACAGTGACACAAAACATTTATTTGAAGCATACAGGCAATCATTATATGATATGGTGGATTCTGCCTCATCCACAATGACTCTTACTGCAGAATTGGAGTTTCATACAGTCTCGCCTCAATTTTCTCTTCTCTGCTTTAAATTGTTTTACTTTACATTTAAATGAGGGTATTCTCTAAGACTGATTCAGAAATTGTGGTTTTTCAAAAAAGAAAAGGTTGGGGGTGGCGTCCGTCGTTAAGAGAAATCAGCAAAGCACAAAATATTCAGATAAATCTTTTATTAATGTTTGGTTTTATAAATGTTCTGTGAAGAGGACTGAAGCAGCATGACTATAAGTATGTATGTCCTGAGTGTGAGGATAGTGAATGTATGGGTACTGCTACTGCTGTGGATAAGGTTACCAGGTGAACTGTACACTGCACACACTCTCATATGCAGTTCTAAATATGATATGAAGAAATAACACACCACCACACAAAAACCTGATGATAACCTAACATGCGAATTTTGTCAAAGCTAAATACTGAATTTTTAAAAATTAAAACAAAGCTCTTATTCCTAATTATAAGCAATATATGTATGTAAATTGAGATGGATTCTAGGGAACAAAAAGGATAAAAAAAAACTATTTTAAAACAATAATGGTTGGATTCCATGAAACAAGGAAAAAAACCTGTTTACAAATTCAATTAAATCTGCACTTTATAGGTAATACAGGTGATATCTGTGTCCATGGCATACTGTGTCATCAACAGTCTACCCATGGTATCAGTGTCATCAACATGATTAAAGGACCAGTGCCACTAAAAGAATGAAAATTACTTATGTTGACAAATGAATTCTGTTTATTACAGTTGCTTATTTCCCTGATGTTTTAAGAATCTGTTGCAGTCCCTTGTTTGGTCTCAGGTCTGTTATTGGAGCTTAGTACAGGTATGGGACCTGTTATCTAGAATGCTCAGGACCTGGTGGTTTCCGAATAAGGGATCTTTCCATTATATGGAGTGTCATACTTTAAGACTAGTAGAAAATCATATAAACATTAAATAAACCCAATAGGCTGGTTTTGCTTCCAGTTAGAATTAATTACATCTTAGTTTGGATCAAGTACAAGGTACTGTTTTATTATAACAGAGAAAACGGAAATCAGTTAAAAAAATTTGGATTATTTGATTATAATGGAGTCTATGGGAAGCGGCCTTTCCGTAATTCATAGCTTTCTGGATAACAGGTTTCCGGATAACGGATCCTATACCTGTCCATAGTCTTAACATTTTTATTTATTTATTTTTGGTGTTACTAACCTTTTAATGACATAAGTACTGCAGTGATGGTAAAACACATTTTAACCGAAGAACAGACCACACATGCCAAATGGCATTTTTAACTTAAAACATAATATGAGCAAAATGGCATTTGTCCATCAATATCAACCTTTCATGTAATTCCTACATAGCTTTTAGCTGATCCAAAGATAAGACTATGAAAATGTTGTTTTGCAGGACAACAGTACAAACCGAAAGCAAGAATGCTACAAAAGACATACTGTAGTTTCATAGTTTTCCATAGTAAGTTAGGTTGAAAAAAGACACATATCTATCAAGTTCAACCTTTAAGTCTATATAAATATAATGTGTCTGACTGCTAGTTAATCCAGTGAAAAAACCCCATTTGAAGCCTCTCCAATTTGCCTCAGAGTGGGAAAAAATTTCTTTCTGACTCCAAGATGGCAATCAGACTAGTCCCTGGATCAACTTGTACTACAGGCTACTTCTCTGCACCCTTTCTAATTCAATAATATCCTCCAGATCACAACTGCTCCCCCACTGTCCGTGTCCGGCATCTTACATACCTCATCATAAAAAGCAATCAAATTTGTCAGACATGACTGATCCATCCGAAAGCCATGCTGAATGCTGCTCATAATGGCATTCACTAGGACAAAATTTTGAATGTGATTCCTTAACAAGCCTTCAAATAATTTGCGCATCACAATTGTCAAACTTACTGGACTATAATTGCCAGGCTGATATCGTAATTTATTTTTAAATATTGGAATGATATCAGCTTTCCTCCAATCCATAGGTACCATACGAGATGAAAGCATATCTGAGAAAATTAGAAATAGAGGCCAGTCTAAATCTGAACTAAGCTCTCTAAGAACCAGGGGGTGTATGTTTTCTGGCCCTGGTCACATTCATTTTTTTTTTTTTTAAACCTTTATGAACCATATTCTGAGTCAGACAGTGACTAGATTGAGCTGAGCCAACAGTGCAGCTGTGAAGTGAGCCTTATCTATTGTATACACTGCACTTAGTGTACAATGTTTGTTATTCAGGTTCTGCAAGCAAATTACAGGACAACACTTTGTCACATGTACACAGAGGCAGGACCAGAATATGGGGCCCCAATGCAGGGCCCTCCGGGGTCACTGCATTGGGGCCCCATATTCCCCCCCAGGCCCCCCACACACACACACACACACCCCTACCACAGCGGTGAAGACTCAGATACCTCTGGGTAGTAGTAACCTGTAAGTGGGTAACTTTCTGCTCAGACAGCTGTAATGTCTGGGTGACCGGGTTCTATCCTGTATTGCAGGACTTCTGCTTGCCAGGCTGTATGAGTGCAGATTGAAGGCCGGTCAAGCTGACTGTCAACCAGGTAGATGGGCAGGGAGCCAGTGGGCCCACTGGTACTCGCGCAGCATCTGGCTCTGGCACAGGATGCGCTGCACCACCAATGTAATTAGAGGTCCTAGGCCCACCAATGCTTGGGCCCACCGGCTTGTGCCATGGCAGGCCAGTCCAACCCCGCACAGAGGTGACTGTACAAAAAGACTACTGTCAATTTTCAGGCATTTCTAGAACTATTTTTTACACTTAATTTATGCCTATGATGTCTAATTTCAGTTATAATTAGGCTACTTTCCTGGCCATCCATGATCAGTGTAAGTGCAGGTTGGATAGTGACCAGAAGATGATTCTAACCCTAAAAGGTTAAATGTAATAAGCTAGCCATTAGCCCATCATTTCTCCTTGTGCATTTTTAAGTGTATTTTTGTGACTCCTCTGTCTTTTTTTTTTTAACTAATTTTCAATGTTTGCTCAGTTCAGCTCAGCCCTTTTGCTTTGAGGGCAGCATAATATGAATCATAGCAGCATGTTTAGCAGCTGACAAATTCAGCCCTTCCAGGGTTGTAATACTTGTGCATTTCTAAATAGATTGCGCATGTTGTTTGCTCAGAATGACTTGAATAGATGTCATTGATTAGGACATTTAATGGAACTAAAATGAGAAAAGGTTTATGGTGGCAAGTGGAAAGTTGCTCCAGCTCCACATGTTTTGATGTGCACATTGCAAATTCAAATTGGATGTTGTTCCATACAACAATGTGTTCCATACTCCACATTTCAGTGCTTTCCTGCATTTGGCATGCAGTCCGTCTGCTTTTACTGGTAGTTTTGCCATTATAGTTAGATTTGTTTTACAGTCATGTTTTTGTTTCTTTCTTTTTCGAGGGTATAGATTTTGTTTAATCTGCTTTCTATATAATGTTTTTTTGTTAATTGCTTTCAGTTTTTTTCCCTCTGCCTTCCATTATTATGTATCTGGCACAAAACCCTAATTATTCTTACTTCATGTAATTCCAGGATAAGATGTTATCTAATATGATGAATAAACACACTATTTTTCAGGGCCAGATAAAACCTGAAATCAGCTGTCAATTTTATATGTGGCAGTTGTGAAGGTATTCTTCCACCATAAAGTTTGCTTGATTTAATAACACTGCACAAATGTGAAGGAACTGTAACGAAGGATATAACCTTTGTTATGCTAGTGAGTTCTTTATTAACGATTATTTATGTCTCCATCATACTCTAGCCACTAACCTAAGGAGTTTGACAAACTAATGAACTGCACTACTAAACAGTATTGCTCTCAAGGTGCTGTGCCAATAGAGATAGATTTGGCATGTACAGCTAAATTATGTCTGGAGATTTTAATCAGGGATAATAGCAAGCCAGGATAAAAGTGATAATGCTGTAAAGTTGTTCTAGAGGTCATTTTCCATCAAATCTTGGTCATTACTCTGTGGCTATTCGCACAGTTTTGCACATGCCCCAATTCTAGTGGAAGACTTTCAAAAGTATTGATCATGATCAGACTACTCTGTGCATGTCTACTGCTGTATCACAAGTAGGGAGGCAAAAACCCCATGAAACAATACCTTCTTAATTCTGGTCTCAGAATGCTCAGAGTTACACAGAAGAGTTGAATGTGATGGACAGATGACTTTTTTTCAAGCTTAGAAAAAAAAATGTTAGTATAAAGCCATGGAGTACAAATCTGAAGGCTAAATCTCTCTGAAAGGGCTGAAGTTTTGGGATGATACTATTGCTTACAGCTCACATCCAGCATTACTTGTTATGGGTTTTTTGTTTGGGACTCATATGTGCCAAACAAGAGCATCCCACAACCTCATCCAGATCATACAGGAAACCCACCGCAGGACATGCAAACCAGAAAGGGTGTAATACCAGACCTCCATGTGCCGACTACTTCCACTTTATATTGAAACACTGCAATTTTAATTACTAGTCTCTGTCTCTCTAGCTTGTAAGCACTGTGCTCACAGACAAACCAAGAGCATACAGCAGAGCTATATTCCACACTTCCTGTTATAACTTGAACCATTAGGTTTTCTTGTCTTGGTGGTCAGTGAGAGAGTATACATAACTTCACAGAATAGCAACTCAAGGTAGAACATGTAAAAGGGCAGTATTTACTGATTTTTTATGCCCATTTGAAAAGATTTATAATAGGACATAAATTATCTGTTTAAGAACATATAGTTCTCCTTTACCTTTTAAAATATTCTGTATTACTTCTGTATTAAGAGCACTGACATTTCAAGATGTGTCATGTTAAGAATATATCATCCAGATGAGGATGCTGTTCTATTTTGCATTTTTTGGTGTACTCTATCCTGCCACAAGGAGGAGTTATGGTAGAAGTTAGATTTATGTATACATATGCTTATTTATGCTCTGCATGTTTTCTCTCACTGTAATTTTGCAAAAGCACTTTGCTTATGTATTTAGGCTGCCAGGGAAGGGCCAGGGAAAAAGATCATGCCATGACATACAAATGGCATACCCAGCCCAATTTAGACTGACAAGATCTGTATTTTGGAAGAGATAAAATTCTAATTACTGAGTTAATCAATTATTTAGTGTAAATAGTTCTCTAATACCTTGAAATTTGTTACTGTGGTTTATTCATTGCCTGAGATATAACTTACAGCACTTAGAACAGTTGCATGGAATACATGGTTCTAGAATAAGGGGGTTGTTTCTCCAGATCTTTATGAATTCTTAGATTAACTGTCCCTATGAATTTTCATGAAGTTCAACCCGAAAAAAAAATATAGTGTGTCTAGACCCAAAGTGACAGATTTGTATCACTGCCTTACGTTATATTACAGCTCCAATTGGTGTTTGTTGAAGGAAAGAATGGGGGAAAATATAAGGGGGTACAAAAGACAGAAAAAATCAGGAGTGAAATGTAAAAAAAAAGATTAAAAAAAAAGATTTACAGTTTACACTGTGTATAAGTTAATTTAGCACATATATTTGGGAAATATATAACCTTGGGATTGGGGAAACATTTTATTTTACAAAATTGTGCCATGAGGGTGCCTGACTAAAGCTAAAGGCATATGGCAGAGAATCTGATACCTTCAGATAAAATATAGTATTACTTTTTGTGCCTAAATCTGCTTTATGTGCACACACAGAAGGCAGCAGATTCACTTTCCACCACTGGTATTTACTGTACTTGCTAGCAAATGACCCATGTGCAATTATTCTTAATGTTGAGCTACGAAAGGGAGATTACTGTTGATTTGCTTAATATAGATGGCATGAAAGATGGTGCAAATTACTATGCAATCCAACTGACCAGTCAAAGCAAGCTAAGATGTTTTTTTAACACTTTCATCCATTCCAGTTGCACAAATTAAAGTGGATGCTACTTGATATGCATTTATGCAGGTATTCTAAGAAAAACACATTGTTTTATGTAAGTACATTGTGACTTGTGGCAGGAGTTGCATAATTAGTGATTTAAGTGAAAAAAAAACTCTTTTTTTATCTAAATGAAATGTGCCTAGTTGCCAGTTAATCCAGAGAAAAGCATTAAAAAACTCTATATGAAGCTCTGTCCAAAAAGTCCCTTTTGAGCATAAGAAAACAAATACATTACTTACCAAACATTTCTATGGCTAATTTACTAATAAAGAACCCCATTAAAACCCTATTCCATATTCAAAGCAAAGAATGTACCACTGACAACCGCTCATTATACACAATTAGCTAGTTTTCTACAAAAAAACATTATTATTAGACCTTCATTTTGAAAGCAGTTGTTTGTGTAACACTGCATAAGATTTTGCCAATCCTTCTGTAATGAATAAAGGTTACCCTGGTGGTCCAGTGGCTCTCCCTGGTGGTCTAGTGTCCGACAGGGGCACCCACCACATCTCCAGTGGGACCACCTGCCGCATTGGGTCCTGTTCCTCCTTTGCCAGTATCTTCCATGGCGCGCACTTCGGGGTTTCATATGCGCATTGCGCCGACGCGATGACGTCATCGCACAATGGCGCGAAGTTTAAATACTATTTAAAGGGTTTTCAGTATACAGGACATTGCCCGTTGTTAGGCTCTATTTGACTAGTTCCTGGGTGTGAATCCTATTGATCTCCTGGTTATTGACCCTTGATTTGCCTGACTATACCAAATTCTGTATCCTGACCCTTGCCTGCCTACTGACCAATCCGATCTCTCCAATCCTGGCTTGTCTGACCATTCTGCTTGTGCTGGCCCAGCCCGCCTGTTCCATGCTGTGTTGGCTGGTCTGCCATCCTATTGGCGTTCCTCCATCTAAATCCTTGGTGAGACAGTCGTGCCCCTTTGCTTGTCCAGAACCTTTTGCTTTGCGCCCCTCTTAGTAAGACCTGGTGGCATCCAATTAGCCGTGAAAGGCAGCTGTTATAGGCAGAAGCAAGAGCCAAGACCAGGGAGCCTAGCACTGGTTCTTGATTTAGGGTGCCATTCATGACAGTACAACAGGCCCATGAAAAAGAAGAAAATGGACGCCATAGGTCACGCTGCTGCTATTCTGCAAACCACTGAGCTGCTTTACTCAACCCTCCTCCAGTGCCTAGATGAACAAGAGGGAAAACAGGACTATATAATTCAGGGTCTGCGATCTTTCTTTGAAAGGCTGGATGCAGTTCAGCAATCCTCTACTGTGATTCCTGATGGGTCTGTCATCTACTCTGGGTAATAGAGATTTTTCCTATGACCCCAAAATCCCCTTTCTACAAGTATAGTGGGGATAGGAGTACTTTTTTTTGTTTTTCAAGAGGCATGTAAGTTATACCTCAGTTTTTTCCCTCACAACTTCCCTACTGGTGAGGATGAAGTAAGGTTCATTATGACCTTACTACAAGGTGACCCACAAGTCTGGGCACTAAGATTATCCCCCTCTGACCCTACCCATCTCTCCCTTGAAGCATTTTTTGCAACTATGGCCATGCTATAATATGACCTGGATTGTGCTAACTCTGCTGATTCTGTGATTTGTAAACTCCACCAAGGGAAAATGGTAATTGAAGAGTATTGTACAGAATTCCGCCGCTGGTCAGTTGAGGCGGGGTGGACTGATACATCTCCTCATAGCCAATTCCAGGTGGGGCTTTCTAGCTCAATCAAAGACAGCAAGGTTAATTACCCTCCTTCTTCCACTTTGAATGACCTCATAAGGTTAGCTATTCAAATTGATAGGAGGCAAAGAGAAAAAGACTGGCTGAGAAGGATACAGATTTCCCTATTATATGTAATGATGTATCACCAACTCCCTTGTTTCCTAACCCTCAGTGGGAACCCAGGCAATTGGGGGCTACACACTTGTCCCCTGAGGAAAGAACCCGAAGGTGATCCCTGGATCTATGCATATATTGTGGGGATAAGGGCCATTTCCTTAAAAATTGTTCCAAGAGGCCTGGAAAAACCTCAAAACTTACAGTAAACGGAGAAGGGGAGCTCCATTTGGGTAGAGAGATTTCCTCTCCCCGATTTGCCTCAAAAAATTTAGTACCTGTTGTTTTGTCATGGCCTGGGAGTTAAGTTCAAGATTTAGCCTTGGTGGATTGTGGGGCTGGGGGAATTTCTTAGATGCTGTCTTTGCAGAAAGGTATAATATTCCCCTTACACTTCCTATGAAGGTTTCTGCAATTCATAAAAGCCCACTGGGGTCAGGTCTGGTAACCCAAAAATCCAAGGCATTATCCATGTGTGTAAAAAATATGCATTGTGAAACATTAGTTTTTCACGTTCTTGATGGCTCTTCATCCCCGTTAATTCTGGGGTTACCCTGGCTACATAGTTCTGGGGTACATAGTTCACTTTCGGCAGTTACATCTACTCAAAGAAGAGCAGCCGATAAGCCCCGTAGGGAGATACCCAAATATCAGGTTGGGGACTTAGTTTGGCTATTCACTGGGAATATCAAGCTTAAAATCCCATTCCTTAAGCAGGGGCCCAGATTTATTGGTCCGTATCCTATTGTGGAGATTGTGAATCCACCCTCTGTTTGTCTCAAGTTACCTGATATGTTTAAGTTATCTAACTTGTTTCATGTTTCTATGTTGAAACCAGCCATACAGGTCCACCAGCAAGATTGTTCTTCTCCAGTGTTGGTAAAGCATTTGGCCAAATCTGATATCAGGGCTGACCATTTAAGGAGACAGTTCCATCCAAGGTCTCCTGGTAAGCTTGAGGGTCCAGTGGCCCCTCCTCGAAGGGTGGTAATGAAACTAATAAAGGTTACCCTGGTGATCAAGTGGCTCTCCCTGATGGTGTGGTGTCCAGCGGGGGCGCCTGCCGCATCTCCAATGGGGACACCTGCCACATGTCCTGTTCTTCCATTGTCGGTTTGCTCTATGGTGCGCGCAGCGCACACTTCCGGGTTTCATAGGCACATTGTGCCAACGTGATGATACGCAATGGAGTGAAATTTAAATACTATTTAAAGTGATTTCAGTATACAGGAGGCCTCTGCTTAAAGGGATACTATCAGTTAATAGTGCTGCACAAGTAGACTTCTGCACTGAAATCCATTTCTCAAAAGAGCAAACAGATGTTTTTATAATCACTTTTGAAATCTGACACGTTCTGAGACATTTTTGAAATCTGAGACATTTTGTCAATTTCCGAGCTGCTGGTCATGTCACTTGTGCCAGCACTTTAGGAGGGAACTGCTTTCTGGCAGGCCGTGGTTTTTCCTTCTCAATGTAACTGAATGGAACGCAGTGGGACACGGGTTTACTATTGAGTGCTGTTCTTAGATCTACCAGGCAGCTGTTATCTTGTGTTAGTGAGCTGTTATCTGGTTACCTTCCAATTGTTCTGTTGTTAGGCTGCTGGGGGGAAAAGGGAGGGGGTGATATCACTCCAACTTGCAGTACAGCGTAAAGAATGATTGAAGTTTATCAGAGCACAAGCCACATGACTTGGAGCAGCTGGGAAATTGACAATATGTCTAGCCCCATGTCAGATTTCAAAATGAAATATAAAAAATCTGTTCTCTTTTGAGAAATGGATTTCAATGCAGAATTCTGCTCGAACAGCATTATTAACTGACAGTATCCCTGTGATATAACTTGTGTCAGCCAGCAAGACTAAAGTTCATCATATACACAGGTATCGGACCTGTTATCCAGAATGTTCAGGACCTGGTGTTTTCTGGATAATGGATCTTTCTATAATTTCTCATTAGAAAGATATATATAAAAATATATAGTATAAGGATGATCAGCACTCACTGTTTTCAAAGATGAAAAAAATATGTTTTTATTCAAACAAATTTACATCATAATCTGACGCTTCAGACCCACTTTGGGGCCCTTTTGGGGCCACTCATTGTGTATGAGTCTTATGCACAATGTTTGTTGTTTATTTATATTTATTGAAAAGTATAATTTATGAATACAATGTTTCTTTTATGGACACTTTTTAGCACCGAGTGCTCACAATGACACCAGCTGGTGCAAAAATGGTATTACACATGGACACCTTTATTGAATTTAATGCAGCTGGAAAAGACTGTGTTTGACACCTCTGTATGGACTTATGAAGTCATTTTTGGCACCAGTTTTCACTGATTGGGGGTGGATATTTAATGGTTACACCATCATTACACTATACCCTTGAGAAAGGTCAGAAACATCAGATTATGATGTAAATTCGTTTGAATAAAAGCATCTTTAGTCATCTTTGAAAACAGTGAGCACTGATCATCTGTATGATTATCATGCACAACTGGAATCACCAAGTATTGAGTGCAGGTACTGTCGGACAATATATATACCAGATATCGGTAACAACTCAAGTAATCCACACATGCAAAGAAATCAAAACAAATAAGTCCATCAATTAAGTTATGTATAAAGTATAAAGTAGAATAGCACAAGGAATACTTAATTGAGCACATGAAGAAAATGAAGTGCAAAAAGGCATGGAAAGCCAAGAAACCTGCTGATATCTGTCACTATTTAGAAAGCAATACTGCCCCCCTACCAGTACAAATTAATATCTGCTGGTTTAGTCCTAATTGATGATTTATAAAAAAAAAATTTGCCACGGTATCACACTTTGGTGGGAGGTGGGAACAACATGGTGTGGAGCTGTTTTTCAGCATATGGTACTGGCAAACTTCATATAAGTCAAGGAAGGAATGGAGACAGGGCCGGGCCAAGGTAGTTTGGCACCCTAGGCAAGGGGTACAATCAGCGCCCCCCCACCCCCGTTATCATTTCCCACATATTCACTTTTTCTTAAATAAAGAAACACATTAATGAATCAAACTGTACGTGTGCCAGCAAGCCCCTAATCTGTACCTGTGTCACCAGCATCCAAAATATTGCTCCCAATCTGTACCTGTGCCAGCCAGTAGCACCCAAAATATTGCTCCCAATCTGTACCTGTGCCAGCCAGTAGCACCCAAAATATTGCTCCCAATCTGTACCTGTGTCAGCAGCACCCAAAATATTGCCCCAAATCTGTACCTGTGCTGCCAGCATTGCCCCCTAAGTCTGTACCTGTGCCATCAGCCATGGCCCCCCAAGTCTGTTCTTGTGCCACCAGCTGGCCCCCCAAGTCTGTAACTGTGCCACCAGCATTGCTCCCTAAGTCTGTACCTGTGCCACAAGTCTGTAACAGCCATTGCCCCCAAGTCTGTACCTGTACCATCAGCCATTGCCCCCAAGTCTGTACCTGTGCCACCAGTCTGTGCCAGAGCAGCAGCAAAATTGCCCTAGATCTGTGCCAGGCAAAGGGCAAGTAAGAGGGAGGTGGGGATTGAAGTAGAGCAGAACACTGCTGCTGGAGACAAAAACATTATTTCCCTTCTAAATTGCGCCCCCCCCCCCTATGACTGAGCCCTAGGCGGCCGCCTACTCTGCCTACCCCTAGTTCAGGCCCTGAATGGAGACATGTTCCAGGACATTCTTGATAATAATCTGATGACATCTACCAGTATGCTGAGGATGAAACGAGGGTGGACATTTCCAGGGGAGTTTCAGGGGCTGCTGCCGCCTGAAGCAGCAGTCCCAATGCCGCCCCCCATCCCGCTTCTAACTTGTAGCGTCGGAGCAGGTGTGGGAGGGGCCGCATCGCTAATGCAGCAAGCGATATTGCACTTTTAGAAATGGAAATTCAGCTCTTAAAGTTACCAGAGGCGGCTTTTTGCCACCCCTGGTAACTGTTTCTCACCTTTCCTCATGGCCAGAGTGGCCCTGGACATTTCAGCAAGACAATGATCCCAAACACAAAGCCAAGGAAACTCTCAACTGGTTTCAAAGAAAGAAAATAAAGCTGGTAGAATGGCCCAGACAATCACCTGACTTGAATCCAATTGAAAATCTATGGAAAGAACTAAGAACTGAAGAGAAGAGGCCCCTGGAACCTTCAAGGTTTGAAGAATGGGCCAAAATCCAACCTGAGTAACGCATACGACTAGTTTTTCCATACATAAGGCGTCATAAAGCTGCCATTAGCAAAAAAGGCTTTTCTACTATGTATTCAGTAAGCGTGTTTAATACTTATTCTCTGTGTAATTCCACTTTATTCCACATAATTTAATGTATGGATTAATTTGTTTTGATTTCTTTGTATGTGCGGATTAATTAGATTGATACCAACATCTGATGTAAATTCCATATCAACAGCCCCATTAGAAATATATTTACTAAGAAAACCATTGACATGTTCAATACTTATTTTCCCTGCTGTAAATATAAACAGACCAATCAATGCACTCACATTTATAAAATTGTATATACACATACCTAAACAAATGGGAAATTATGCTTGTCCAAGAAGTAATTGAAGCCATATACTTCTCTGGTGAAAAATATAAGTGCCACTCTCACTTGTAAAGCTTTAAGAAGAAATGTGAAGAAAAGAAAATCAAAGTATCTGTTATCTTCTGGATAGTCTTGCTAGGTATGTGTTCCTTTAACAACCGTAGTAGAAAATAAAGATGCCCCACTGGCAGTATTTATAATAAACGCGAATGCAGAACTCTCTATTTTACTAGAATAGTTAAATCAGAACCATAACAAATACAAAGAATGTCTGTAAAAACAGAGCAATACAATAACATGATTTATTATCCCTTTGATGCACCACATGTAACTGAGAGTTCAAACCTGCCTGCTTGTACACTTTACTTTGGTGCACAACTATCTGTAATCCATAGTGTTACATTCATGAAATCCAGTACAATGAGTTTGTAATCAATACATGGATATCAATCCAGTATTCCCAGGGATTGCAGTGTCCAGTTTATAGTCCTGGCTCCCCTCTTGGGTAGAATTGGGTCACTAGTTAAAGAGAGGCGTCTAACCTGGGGCTCTAACCTAATCTGATGGGCCTAATTAATTAACCTGGTTCTTATGAAATGATTCTAAGTCCCCGACTAGGCCCTACAACTACAATACTTGAAGGCCTTTTGGAACAGAAACCTAAATTGCAAGTCCTTCCTTGACTAATACTCACTGACAAACAAAGGTGAACCTGCAGTTGGTGCAGCCTCCCCTGCACTTTAATAACCTTGCATCAAAGGAGGATCTCCCTCCCTCTGTGCCCGCTCTCCCCTTGCCTTATTACCTTGGCTTCCTCTTCTGCCAGATAGACTATTAATTCTGATGCAACAATATAGTTATCTGTTAAAGTAAGGCAGAGGTATAAAAGAAATAATGATAAGGAAAATAAGTTATTGACCTGGTTGTTGCTTGCTATGTGCAATAGTTCTATTCTCTATGTCAATAGCACTACTTAGCAGCTGATCTTTGAGAATGTATTTTGCTGAGATGCAGGTTAAAGAAACTGTGGAAAATAACATTAACAACAATAAAAAAACTGGAATCACAGAAAAAATAACATTTGCTATTGCAACAAAAAAGGATTTGATCCAAGTGATAATTTTAAAGGGGGTGTTCACCTTTAAACATTAGTCCAAATTTGAACAGCTACTGTCAGAAAAAATATTTTTGTAAATCATCTTTATTATTTTCAATCTCTAGTTTTTAAGCTACAGACTATATAAGCTCCTGCCGTACCTTTTACCCCTCTGTTTCTTTCCGGTGCACAATAGCACAATAGCGTGTACCGCTGTGTCAACTGACCGTGGCACACAATCTCAATAAACTAATGCCCTTTGATTGTCTGAATGACACTCAGTCCTCCTTTCTCCATTCTGCTATGGTGGGTTCACCATAGCAGAACTGCTCACGGAAAATAGGGAAGGGGGGCATGTAATTGTTCAGCAAAATGCAGTGTCCAGAATGCAGAGATTGAATAAGCTGGTCCCAACCATATGTGACTCCTACTCTCAAAATATATATTTTTATTAAATAGCCTTCTATTCAGGTCCTCTCTGAATCTCATTCAAATCACTGTCTGGTTAGTAGTGTAAATTGGAGTACAGCAAAATGATTACTGCTTAAATTTCAAACTGGAGAACTGTTGAACAAAAATTTAAAAAAATAAAAAGTTAACAACAACTGCAAATTGACTCACAATATCATTGTCCACATCATACTAAAGGTAATATAAGGGGGAAGTACCCCTTTAAATATTCATAGAAGCTTCTCTTTTTCTTGTGTTTGTTGAGGTAACTCCAATACAACTGTATTAATCAGACAGTAAAAGGCTACTCATTATGGTATTTAGCAATCTATATACCATTACACTGTATGTCATTGTATAAATAAATAGACATTGGATACAATTGTTCTCTATGAGCACATCTGTACTATATCATGTTCTTACTACTATCATCTGCTGAGTGTGCACTGTCTTGTCCTGTCCCTGCACTATGCTGTCCTGTCTTGCAGTAGTTGCACATTTTTGCACTTGCACTTTTTGTCTGTTGTCCGGTACTTCTATGTTGTCTGCAGCACCATGGTCCTTGAGGAACACAGTTTCGTTTCACTGTGTACTGTACAAACATATATGGATGAAATGACAATAAACTCACTCTTGACTCTAGTTGGGGGGGGGCTTGGCTTTCCGATGGATAATTCTTAGTCTTAAAGGGGTGAGCAAGTGGTATTAGTCTATAGCTTCAACCCATTTCCCCCAAACTTTGTCATATTTGTGAGTTTTAAGATGTAGTACCATGGCTTATCAATATTCTTTGCTTTACAGGTCACTATTCGGGTTTGCAGTTTATTTGCCAACTGGTAAGGGTGTGTGAAGTGGATAAGTTCTGGTACCAAATGTTATCCAACACAGTGGAACCGTTTCCTGTATCTTCACTTTTTTCTTTTCCAATTCTTAACTGTGCACTGTTGTGTTAATCTTACCCTATTCTGTCTTGGTCTAGTTCAAACTACAGTATGTGATCTGACCCAGACCCCTGGACTATTTACAAACTCACCCTAATTACTTTTATTCCCTTCTACGAGTTATCTCTGTCTGTCTGTAACTTTCTAATTTATTGCCTAACCCTTTGTCTGTGATCTAATAGTAATGTGCCTTTTCAGCTTTCATTTCTTTTTTGCCTGACAAAGGGGCCTGTGTGCTCCAAAAGCTTGCAATTGTTAGTTATTCTGTTAGCCAATAAAAGGTATCGCCAAATTTTAAATTTTGATCATCTTGCCATATAGGTAAGTTGTATTAGTGGGAGGTGAGCCCTGAGAAGTTTGGGCCAACTGGTATGTGTTAGGAAGGAGTGTGCCATCCGTTGAAGAAGAATAGAGGTGCTTAAGGGTTGATATGATAACTATGTATAAATATATAAGGGGATCATATAATAATCTCTCTAATGCTGTATTCGTCTTTCCAGCTGACACAAGGTCACCCATTCCGTTTAGAAGAAAAGAGGTTCCGCCTAAATATTCGGAAGGGGCTTTTTACAGTGAGAGCTGTGAAGATGTGGAATTCTCTCCCTGAATCAGTGGTACAGGCTGATACATTAGAAAGCGTTAAGAAGGGGTTTGATGGCTTCTTATACAAGTTGATCCAGGGACTAGTCCTATTGCCATTTTGGAGTCAGGAAGGAATTTTTCCCCCTCTGAGGCAAATTGTAGAGGCTTCAGATGGTTTTTTTTGCCTTCCTCTGGATCAACTAGCAACTAGGCAATTTCCTAGCATAAAACAACAGGGTTCTAAAAAGAATATGTGTTGCTGAATCAAAAACAATATCATCTACAATGCCAAAAAAGCTGGTCTTGGGTGTGAGTATTTTAGATAGGGAGATTTTGTTCTGGATGTAGTCTAGGACTCTTCCCCAAAGTGGTATATATTCGTGGGCATAGCCATGTTAGATCATCATAGGAATCAGGAGCGCCACATTTAGGGCAACAGGAGGAGTTACACATTTCCATACAATATAGCCATAAGGGAGTCAGGTGGAGCCTGTGGGTGTTTTTAAATTGGATTAATTTGTCTCTCATGCAAATAGTAGAGGTGATAGTAGGCAGCCTTGACGGGTGCCTCTGGATAGAAAAATGCTGGGGATAGGTGACTACATTACATTGATTCTTGCTGTTGGTGATTCATATAACATTCCCACCCATTTAATAAATTGTTCGCCAAAGCCAAAATTCTCCAGGAATTTAAGGATATATGGTCATTTGACTGTTGAGTATCTAAATGTGTCTATGGAAGCCACGCTCAGGTGGGTCCTTCTCTTTTTTAGAAATGGCTACAATGACTGCAGTGTTAAAGGAGGGTGGTAATAGTTTGTTCTCTGTTGCATCAATTAGGGATGCACCGAATCCAGGATTCGGTTTGGGAATCGGCCTTTTTCAGCAGGATTCTGATTCGAACTGGATCCGAATCCTAATTTGCATATGCAAATTAGGGGTTGGGAGGGAAATCACATGACTTATTGTTACAAAACAAGGAAGCAAAAAAAAAAGTTGAAACTTGAGTGAGGGGGGCAACTTGGAAATAGGAATAGAGTCAAGGTATTCCATAAATTGTAGTGGGGTGTAATTAACCTTGGTAGTATAAAGCTGTTGGTAGTATTGTGCAACAATATTAATTATCTGAGCTACCTCAGTAACTGTGTCCCCATTTACAGAGTTAATCTTAGTAATATCGTTGGAGGGGGTCTGGGCTTTGGAAAGATAAGCAAGAATCTTCCCATTTCTTTCACCTTGGTAAAATGTTCTCTGTTCTCAACCTTTTTCATGTTAGTTTAATCCTGGTTTCTTCTAATGCAGTTTGTACCACTTTAAGTTTTTGTAGGGTATCTGGGCTTATATGGGCTATGTACTTTTCCTCTGCCTCCACCTCTCTGTTTTGCTTCTCCTCTAATTTCATTTTTGCGGTATGGGAGGGCACCCCTGAGAGTGGCTTTCCCTGCCCTCCCATACCACACTGGGAGGAGCAGTTCCCGGGTTAAACTCCCAAAGTTCTGTTGGAGCTTTGCCATTAGCTTCCCTAACCATTTAATGCATCAGCCACAGCCACAATGTTTTGCTGGGTCCTGTAGGGTATCAATCTGTAGCATGTAGCAGTTAGGCAAGTAAAAAAAAAAAAGAGGCTGCACTTTATGGACGTGTGTCTTTTGTCAGCCTAACTTACTATGTTACTATGATTGGGTATTGATCAGAAATTTCCCTGGTTACAGGATACAGCCTTACACGTATTATAGTAATAGTGGGGAGCACCTTTACCTAGCCATATTGGCTAGAGATGGCCCATTATATGTGTCTGGCATGTGAAAATGTCAGTGGTATTAGGTTGAAATATATGGTCCTGGTACGCTAAGTATAGGCAGCCTCACCTGTTAAGTGTCTTTTTCCATCCTTTGCGTTGTTATTAGTTTTGTTGTTTGGGACTAGCCCTCAGGAACAGGGCTCCCTGGGCCTCTTGTGGCGTCACAGTTTGGCCAGGTATATCATGGCCTTGCAGAGTCAACATTTGACTGCTTAAAAGGTTCCCATTGGCGCTGTAATTCCACAAATGTTTGGGAACTCTGAGACTTTTCCATCCACCATGACATCTGGGTTTTGGTGGACTGCCTGGAGGATTAAATTGCAGAAGAAGATTGCAGTTCTCCTCCAAAGTGGATATTCTGTTTTCTGTTTCCCAGATCTGTTTTCTTTATATCTGCCTGCGGCAATCTGTAATTGCATCTAGCATTAGTTGAGTTGCAGCCTCAGGCTGGGGTGTTGGAAGAGAAGGTTACTTGGCTCAGTATGAGTTCATTTCGGATAAGTGCCATTTTGGGGGGGATGTAATACAAATTCTTCCAGTCTAGAGGCTGCGTCCACCTTTGTTTTCTGTGTTTTACTGCCACCCATTGTCTGGTGCAGATATATAAACGCTAAGGTAAGTTAAAACTAATTTATTGGAGACTGCTAAATCCTGCTAAATTCAGGATTGGGAACGCAGAATTTGTTTCAGTTCAACCATTTAGCATGTCTTCCCGGTCTCATCACCATTCGTTGCAGTGTTGATTTTTATGGTTTCCCATTTCCAGCACTTGTGTTGTTCTTATGTTACTGTAAATGTTCGATTTGATATAGAGCTTTTTTCACCCTGAATCTTGGTGAAGCCTGGAGTCCTGCAGTCAATAGTAGTATAGAAGTTGCATTAATTCTGCAATATATGTCTCTATAGTCTGTTGTTTCCTTTATATGCAGCAGGCTTTGCTTAAGGATGGTCCTGTATTGGTGTGATAAGGCCTGGTTAACAGAGCTACTTGAGGTATTTTTGGGTTAGGAAGGGAGCCCCAGGGTCTTGGGGTCTGTCCACCCCTCCACTATCTCCCTGTGTGCCTTTTTCCAGCTTTAGCAGGTACTCCACATTGAGCTGGACCGTAAATCACCCCCATGTTACACGTAACGTTTTAGACAAAATCATCGCAGTCCTTTAGCAGTGAAGATCCATGCCTCCAAATATGCCCTGAGTATTTCCTTGTGTTCTTTTGTGGTGATTCACAGCACATGCTGCTAGGCTGCTGTCAGTTACCAGAGTACCACATACTTGAAACAAGTATAATATAGGGGCCATTTACAATGACCACAAGCTGAATGATGTATAAGTTAGGAGAAGGTTGGGGGATAATGCATATGAGCCTCCTCACTCCCACCCCTCATCAGTTCAGTGTTTCCAAATGCAGGCAGCATTTTATTCATGGGGGTGGCCTCAGGTCTGAGGCAATTCAAATAGAGTGGGGAAAATGTATGACTTCCACAACATAAATGACCCCTTATATCTATATTCAATATTTTGTTTTGCTTTCTGTAGCCCACATTATTTAGTGTTGTTTGTTCATGTTATAATAGAGTTTTACTGGTGCATTGACCCAAGGCCATAGGTCCACCTCTAGCTGTGCTTGTTATATCTAATATGACACAAAATCTGATGTTTCTGGTTGGTAATATTCTACTCTGTTGGGGTCCTATCCCTTAATGCAATAGTGGGGTGCAGAGGACATTATTCATTATTTCTAAGAGGATGCAGTGCTTTACATCATTGTACATCTATTTCTGCCCCTACTGAGCAGAATGTCTGTGTTTCATTAAAGACAGTTTTTAGAATTGATACAATAGTTGCTAATATTTCACAGATGCTGCTAAGAAATGTATCAATGTAGCAAATTGTATCAGTTCATAATCTACACCTGGATTACTGAGCTGCCAGCCTGAAACACCAGAGACAGGAACATTAAACTTTCAATTTCAATTTTGGAAAAACATTAAAAGAAAAAAAAATAACGCAAAGTAACTGAAAAAAGTCTTTATTTTTGATGAATATTGTGAAAACAACTGAACTGAAAAAAGAGTTATAAAGGTGAACAAACCTTTTTAAGTTTAACAGTACTATTAATATTATCCATTATTTAAACAGCATCAAAATATTCTGCAGTACTTCATAGAGAAATTATTCTTTTTTGCAAGTCAGTTAACCTACCAATATGTTTTGAACTATGGAAGAAAATTGCACCAGTTTAAAAAAAGTCCAAACAAATGTGAGAACATTGTTCAAATTATTCGTATTCGTATTCCATAATTAAAAGCAACAGTCAAAAAGAACAATAGGAAGGTAATCAGATAACAGCTCCCTAACACAAGATAACAGCTGCCTGGTAGCAGCACCGGGCAAGCACGGCCAACGGCCCTAGGCAGCCTCTATGGTCGGAGTACCAAACAGGTGTGTGTGTAAAAATGCGTGCATGAAAAACCACTCACACGTGTGCAAAAACCCCCACTTGAAAAAAACAATCAGGGACCGGACTAGGGGGTAGGAGAGGCAGTGAAGGTGTGTGCCTGCTGCCCCCCACGCTTTGTGCTCTAGGCACGTGCCTATTCTACCTACCCCTAGTTCCGGCCCTGCCTGGTAGATCTAAGAACAGCACTCAATAGTAAAAAGCCAAGTCTGAGACACATACAGTTACATTGAGTTAGAGAAACAACAGCCTGCCAGGAAGCAGTTCCATCCTAAAGTGCTGGCTCTTTCTGAAATCCCATGACCAGGCACAAAGACCTGAGATGGCTGCCTACACACCACCAATATTATAAATTTAAAAACACACATGTTCAGGAATTATATATATATATGCATGGTAGAGTGAATTATTTACAGTGTAGACAGTGTAATTTAGAGATTAAAAAATTACACCATAAAAAGCATGACAGAATCCCTTTAAAATGCGACCCTGCAAATGTGACATTTGCCCATTTTAACCTTTTTTTTATGTAGTTTCCACTGTTTTTTTTACAGGATAACCATGATTTTTACATACACCCCCCCTGCCCATTATTTTTACCTGAAAGTTTGGGTTTGACTGTAGTTTTTTTATACAAAAAAATACTGTGTAACTGAAGCATTTGAAAACCATAGCATATACTGGGCCAGATTCAGTTCCATGAAAAGTTGTTATATTATGGTATATTACATGAAATTTAAGGGCAAGATTAAATTTCCCATAGACTTAAATGTGACTTAAAGGAACAGTTCAGTGTAAAAATAAAAACTTAATAAATAGATAGGCTTTGCAAAATAAAAAATATTTCCAATATAGTTAGTCAGGGAAAAATGCAAACTATAAAGGCTGGAGTGACTGGATGTCCAATATAATAGCCAGAATCCAACTTCCTGCTTTTCAGCTCTTTAACTTTGAGTTAGTCAGCGACTTGAAGGGGGGCCACATGGGACATAACTGTTCAGTGAGTTTGCAATTGATCCTCAGCATTCAGCTCAGATTCAAAAGCAACAGTTATTGCCCATGTGGCCCTCCCTCAAGTCACTGATTGGATACTGCCTGGTCACCAGGGTAACCAGTGGAAAACAAGAGAGCTGAAAAGCAGGAATTTGGATTCTGGCTATTATGTTAGACATCCAGTCACTCCAGCCTTTGTACATTACATTTTTGGCTAACTAACTATATTAGAAACATTTTTTATTTTATGTTGCCTATCTATGTACCAAGTTTTAATTTTTATACTGAACAATTCATTTAATGTTTGTTTTGACGTGATAAACAGCGAGAAATTTTTTTATTTGACTTGTTTCTGGATCTATGGAAAAATCTGGAACTGAAGTAGGTGATAAGTTTTTATCATCAAACTGAATCTGGCCCATCATGTGTCACATTTTATTTCTAAGATAAAACAAATTATATACAAATATAAAAAACCCTGATCATTAAAATCACTGCATGCAATTTGCATGCTGACGTTTCAGATCAAGGGTCCAATAGTACAAGGTACATTACTAAAATGTACCATAGTCGGAATGTTAATTCTCCATTAATCATTAATATGTGGGATTTGGAAATCACTTGTTGTCATGTACCAATTTCAAAAACATAAATTAAAGGACAAGGAAAGTCTAAAATAGAATAAGGCTAGAAATGCTGTATTTTGTATACTAAACATAAACATGAATGTACTGCACCACAAGCCTAATTAAACAAACGATTTATGCTTTCAGAGTTGGCCACAGGGGGCTGTCATCTTGTAACTTTGTTACATTAATATGTGGGATTTGGAAATCACTTGTTGTCATGTACCAATTTAAAAAACATACATTAAAGGACAAGGAAAGTCTAAAATAGAATAAGGCTAGAAATGCTGTATTTTGTATACTAAACATAAACATGAATGTACTACACCACAAGCCTAATCAAACAAATGATTTATGCTTTCAGAGTTGGCCACAGGGGGCTGTCATCTTGTAACTTTGTTAAACATCTTTGCAATACCAAGACTGTGCACATGCTCAGTGTGGTCTTGGCTGCTTAGGGATAGTCATAAATTATCAAAACAGGGAAACAAACAAAGCTGCTTGAGTTCTGCATGGCTGGGAAGTAAGGCAGGGGCTCCCCCTGCTGTTCATAAGTATGATGGTTTCCCCTGAGGGACAATTCCTATCCACAGAAGTAAATGAAGGGAGAATTTCACTGCATACAGTCAGGCTTATTATAAAAACGTTAGACTTTTTAAAATTAAAGTATATTGGAGATTTTTTTTTTTTTTGCCTTTCCTTGTACTTTAAAGGGCTAATTTAGTCCAAATTCATTGCAAGTAATCAATAATAATAAATAATGAGAATTATTAATAAAGGTAACAAGAATATTAACAATAATTACTACATATTATTGTATTTCAATGTGTTAATAGGAACAGTGGGTAAACAACATAATACTAAATAAGTAGACTGTTTCACATTAATATATTAAGTAAAATTTGGAGTCTACAAGGAAAAAATTGTTGCTGGGCCGCACCACACTAGTGACAAAGGCGTGAAAATTCAGGAGATAAAATGTAGTAATGGCTACAGAACTGTTTAAATAATAACAAGAATACTGCTAAAATAAGGGTCTCTTAACCCCGTGACTGAACAGTATCTGACCAACTGAAACATTTATGGACCCATAACAGACACTAACAACATCTGACTAAAACCATGAGGTCCACAGAGAACACCTTTACATTGGCCCTTTCTGTGATCCTATTGCTAAATGCTTAAATGCCTGGGTACATTTAGTTTAGCATGCAAGATAATTGAACAAACTGGGAAAATATCAACTCATTTGGTGACCAAGGGAAAATGATACTACTCATAAATTAAAATCTTAGTACTTTATTTAATCCTTACAAATGTACATGCTTGCAAAATAGGGTTTCAAAAATGTTTCAAAAAGTCACTTTTGTGCTTAAATATCATGTTATTCGTGTGGCTTTCCTTTCTCCAAAATGGAACAGTTTCATGTTTGATGAATGAAGGCCATGCATGGATAGAATCAGTTTTGCTTATTTTGACCATACTTCCTAAGGGTAAGAGGGTTGTTTCAGCTCAGACACGCCTTCCAGGCAAAGTTTCACAACCTCACCCCAGCAATTGCCATGGTCAACCTAGAGAGCACTCTCATATCCATCTCCTGCTAAGCTATTGTCCAGACTATACCAGAAGTTCATGGTAACGGTCAAAACCCTTTTGATAGAGCCTGCCTCCTGCCATACCTGACCTCAATCAAGAGCAGTGGGAGGAAGCTGTAGACACCTTACAGCTTCTTAATTTCAATAAGGTACAGACTTATACAATACAAGGATCCTAATCAGGTTTACATAACCCCTTAAAGGGCATGTAAAGGCAAAAAATATAAAATCCCATTTAATCTCCAATATGCTTTAATTAAAAAATGTGTACTGTTATAATTAATTATAACAATCATACTTATGAACAGCAGTAGGAGCCCCTGCCTTACTTCCCAGCCTTTCAGAACCCCAGCAGCTTTGTTTCCCTGTAGAGCAGTCAGCAACTGTGTAGAGATTTGTATTGGATTTTATTTTAGACTTTACATCCCTTTACTGATTCCAACTCCAGCTGCAGGGACAAAGATCATGGAGCCAGATTTAAACAGATAAACTGGGATTCTATTTGGAGTATTATTTTGCTGCAGCCACTGGTTCTGCAGAGTTGGAGAAAGTGTGTATTAAACAAAACGAAAACGATACGATCCACATTAAATTACATGACAACACAGGACATAGTGCAGTCTGCATATTCTGATTATTAATCAGTCTTTCTGTATCGGCTTGTGGCAGATATTATTTGACTTGTGCTGTTTTGATCATTTATGACAGTCCCTAAGCAGCCCAGGCCACACTGAGCATGTGCACAGTCTTGGTCTTGCAAAGACGTTTAACAAAACAGCCCCCTGTGGACAACTTTGAAAGTATAAATCATTTGTTTGATTAGGCTTGTGATGCAGTAAGTTCATGTTTGTGTTTAGTATACAAAATACAGCATTTCTAGCCTTATTCTTATAGACTTTCCTTGTCCTTTAAACTGAAAAAAATGATGTATACCTGATGTAGATCCCCAGGTGCCAACTTTATTCATATGATCTGATCCTGTCCCCAGTGAAGGAATTCTTGGCAACTGTAATAGAGACTCTAGCCACCAAGCTTGGCGCACCACAGATAGTCAACCCAGTGGTGTGCCTACTGGGAGTGGTTGATGGTTTAATACCTACCAATGTGGCCAGAATTTGGCTGCATGTCCTCGTGTTCTACGAGAAACACGCAGTGATCATGCACTGGATGGGGAATAATCTCCTGACCATACCCTTCTGGAGACAGTTGGCAGAAGGAGCTCTCCCAATAATCAAGCTGATGTATGAAACAAGGGGGGCAATAGACAAATTCAACAAGGTATTAGGGGGCCTGGTGTGACCCAGACTCACTAGGGCACACATGACTTGCACTTATCTGTGTTGAAATTTCCATCTCCAACTAGGTACTAACTGATCACAATAGATAAATATTTTTTTGTTTTGAATTGATTTGTCTTGTTTTTGTTAAAACAAAATAAAATTTACCTTTAAAATAAAAAGTAATGATATCATGTTATACTTTTATTGCTTTTGTTTATACTTTTATTACTTTATGTAAATCAGTCAGTCAGCTTGGGCAGAATCAGTCAGTCGGGCAGGTTTGAAAATCCCATCATACAAGGAGTGCATCAACACAATGTGGAATCCTGGTGATCTGACAAATAGTTCTGGATGCTCTCTTCTTGACTTTTATGCTTACAAATTCTTATGTCTGGTAAATTAATTGAAGCTTCCAGGTATCAGAGTATCTGTTCAGCTCTGATCTGTTCCACACATATCAGCTAGGTTTTCTTAATTTCACAATGAACAATGTTGCACAACTTGACCTTCTGTTACAGATAAACAGAGATTCCCAGTTGTGATCTAAAATGTTCCTCCTTTCAAGCCCACTACTTAAACATTACTAATGTAATTCTGACAATCTATTTTGCCCATGGCACATCAGCTCAAACAAGACTTATCGACTCTTACCTACAGCAACAACAGACCTAAAGGCATTCACAGACTTTACTTAGGTAAGAAAATTTTAGACAGCAAAAGAAATACAGTTTATTATTCACATTTGTGTATTTAGAAAAATATTTAGAAGTAGAAGTATTTAGAAAAAAGAGATGAGAATGGAAAATAAAGAGTAATGTGAAGGGTAACCCCTAAGATAAGAAGCATAACGTGTACAAAGAAAACCTGAGCATGTTTCAATTTTGACAGGCTACACAATACATGAGTATATTTTAAATTGTATTCCTTTGTGGTTTCAACAGGAAAGATGATTAATTTATCACTGCCTGAATAAGATGAAATGTAAGGGTACCATAAACTACTTAAAAATGTGAGATTAGCATTTAAAACAGAAAAACTTGCCCACTTTCTATTCAATCCTATGGGATTTTAACAAGCCTATTTATTAAAGGGGTTGTTCACCTTTGAGTTAACTTTTAGTATAATGTAGAGAGTGATATTCTGAGACAAGTTGCAATTGGTTTTAATTTTTTATTGTTTGTGGTTTTATAGTTATTTAGCTTTTTATTCAGCAGCTCTCTAGTTTGCAGTGTCAGCAATTTGGTTTCTAGGGTACAAATTACACTAGCAACCCTGCACTGATTTGAATAAGAGACTGGAATATGAATAGGAGATGGACTGAATAGAATGATAAGTAATAAAAAGTGGCAATAACAATACATTTGTAGCCTTACAGAGCATTTGTTTTTAGATGGTGTCAGTGACCCCCATTTGAAAGCTGCAAAGAAACAGAAGAAAATTGCAAATGATTAAAAAACTATGAAAAATAAATAATGAAGGCCAATTGAAAAGTTTCTTACAATCGGCCCTTCTACAATATACGAAAAGTTAACTTAAAGGTGAACCACCCCTTTAAATGATGAGCGCTAACTTTCACTCATTGAAAATTTCACTTCTAAAATTCCCACAGGAATAAATAAAGTGGGTGATTTTGTCTGTGTTGAGCTCTAATATTTTGATGAATCTGCTCCTAGGTATATAGTCTTTAGGGCTCATTTACAACTGAGAGTGCAGTTGTAGTATTGACACACCTGCTTAAGTGTTTAAACATGCATCTTGCACTTCCATATTGAGCCATGTGCAAGCGTGTGCATTGATTGTGGTAGCTGGTGGTAGCACCATGGTTTCACCCTGGACTAAATTAATATGCCTAGCACACTTGCGGATAATCATGCACAAACACCATTGTGATGTAATCCAGACTTTTACAACTATTACACAAACACCATTAGGCAGTATAGGAGAACAAAATGTTTGCATGTGTTATTTAGTTTTTTTTGTTTGACCTAAATCTTGTTTCATCGCCCTAATACAAAAAAACCTAGGGGAGCATCAAGTAGTCTCATATATATCATAAATTACTTGTTTCAAATTTACAATTCTGTATGTGATAGAGATGCCTAGAAATGTCCTGTAAATATTTTTTTTTCTTTTTTATGTACATATACTCATGAAATCTGTGAAAACATTCAATGTAATTAGAAAATCGAAATTGAAGAAAGAAATCCTTATCAAGAAAATCCTTCTCAAGAAAGTTCTGAATTACTGGCCATCTACCATACAGTTAATTTTAAGCAAATAATTTTAGTTTTAAAAAAAAATAAATCCCTTTTCCAAATTTCAGAAACATCATTCACCTGGAAACTCCAGATACAAAACATTCTAGATAATAGATGTATAAAATAAGGACAGAGTTAGAGAGATATATAAAGCATGATAAAGACACAGACTGAACAAAATGCTTGTGTTTTTGCAGGTATGTCTCTCATTGTTGCCATTGTGATCTTTCTACCATGTGCTTTGGGCTTAACAAATCAATGTCCTTCGGTCTGTAATTGTACATCTTCTCCCAACATCTCTGTGGTTTGTATATTGAAAGAACTAGACTTGTTCCCCTGCAGCTTCCCTCTACCTACCATTTCAATCTCTGTTGAATTCACCAATATTACTTCTCTCTGTAATGGTTCTCTCTCAGAGTTGCCAAGCTTACAAGAATTGCATCTTTCCAACAATGCCCTGGAATCTCTTCCTAACTATTTCCTCACCCCATTAAACAGTTTGCACACCCTGGACCTCACTAATAACCTCATTAAGTCTATTTCCCCAACTTTGTTCCTGGATTTCCCAGCTCTCCGTTTACTGGTGCTCAGGGGAAATTTACTGACAAATCTTTGGATATCAAAAACTCCAATACTGAAAAACCTGAACTGGTTGGATTTATCCCACAATCATCTAAAAGAAGTGAATTCTATTAGCTTCTCCTCTCTTTACAAATTAGAAACTCTTGACCTCTCATATAACCAGCTGCAGCAGTTGCCATCATCTTTGCTTAAAGGACTGCCTTTCTTACAGCGCCTAAACCTGGAGGGAAACAATCTCTCCTCATTAGCCCCTGATTTCTTTGCAGCTACTCCTTTCTTAAAACATGTGTTTCTGGCACGAAACTCCCTGCATTTTTTACCCGAAGGTCTTCTGCTGCCAGTTATCTCTCTGAAAACTCTTGATTTATCAGAAAACATACTGAAATCACTTCCCTCTGGCTTTCTACAAGATGGCAAAGGATTGGACGACAGTATGGAACAAACTCTGGACCTTTCGAATAACCCTTGGCATTGTGATTGTGATTTGTTATCAATGCATGAATGGGTGACTGAGCACAAGAACAATCTATATTCCACAGAGAACACACAGTGTGCAGGACCTGGTGCTTTAAAAAACTGCACTCTGCATGAGGTGAAAGTAGTAGAATTGTGCCAAAGCTGAACTAAATACTAAATCTAAAAAAACAATTGAAACAAAAATTATAATCCATTTAATGTGTATGCAGCCTATAAAGTACCAGCAGATCTGAAGGCAGTTTCAAGGCTATGTATGTTATAAATGCACACAGGGGAATACATAATGTCAACAAATAAATGGGTGAAGGCTCTACAACTAGACCTAGGTGTGATTATTTAAATAAAAAATTAATTAATTAAATTAATTATTAGCCCTCTTTGAGTGTTTTTTATCACTGTCTATAACTAATATCTAAATGGGATAAGCATAGTACAGCATTATAGCAAAGCATTACTGAGGAATTAAAAGACCCTTATCTGACAAACCACCAATGAAGGACTTGGACGTTTGCTCTGTAACCCTGGGCAATGTGCCAATAACTACTGAACCCAATGTTCAAAATGAAAAAAGGTCACTCTACTCTTTTTTGCCAAACCTTGCTCATTGAATTTTTACTGGTTTGCACTCCTTTCTTCTGCAGAGTAAAGAGAACATGGTGTTTTTGTAGGGGATATATATCTAAGAAACACTAAGAAAGTAATTTATCAGTGTAGATGAGGGGCCCATGTACATTATCCTAAAGTTTCATTGTAGGCAGTCGGTGAAACAAATAATGGAGATGACTGATACACAACAGAGGATTTTCACCACAACTAGGCTTGTAATATCAAAGTTACTTTACAAATTAAAGAGAAAAGAAAGTCACAATGACTGGGGATTGCCAGTGATTCTATTCACTTACTTGATACCCCTGTACTGGCCTTCTTCCCCTTCTTCTTCACTACCCTGGGGCCGATGTATGCACAGTAGTAAAAAACGTTCCCTGTTTTGCTAAAGGGGTTGTTTGCCTTCAAGTTAACTATTAGTATGGTGTAGGGAAAGATGTTCTGAGATAATAATGCAATTGGCTTTCATTTTTATTATTTGTGGTTTTTGAGTTAGTGCTTTATTCCAGTTTGCAATTTCAGCAAATTACCACTTACCAGTTCGCAATTTCACCAAATTACCCTAGCAACCATGCACTGGTTTGAATAAGAGACTGGAATATGAATAGAAAAGAGCCTGAATAGAAAGATGAGTAACAAACTGCAGCAATAACAATACATGTGTAGCCTTAGACAGCATTTGTCAGAATAAGAAGTCAAATAATTCAAAAACTATAAAAAAGAAGAAACAAGGGTGAAATGAAAAGTTGCTTAGAAATATCCACTAAAAGTTAAGGTGAACAACCCCGACAGCATTTGGTTTTTCAATGTGCAAAGAAACAAGAAGAGGATTGCTTCATGGAGCTCACTGAGAAGGGTGTGAGAAGTTTTTCACTTGCAGGAGCACCATCCTGGGGTATCAGGTAAGTGAATACAATCACAGGAGGAGTCCTAGCTTTTGGCCCTGCCCTCAGTGATTGTTGACTTTCCTTCTCCTTTAGGTATATTTCTTGCTTAGTCTGTAAGCAAGTGCTAGCAGTGTTTGAATTGTGATGAAAAAGGTAAAAGGTGGAGGGATGTAGGAGGGATATAATAAGCCTCGCCCACCAACACATTCTGGTTTCAACCTACCGCAAAGCAAAATTATTGTGCTGAAAAAAAAACACACTCCTGTTCCATAGTTGGAATGGCAGCATTAAACACACAAAACGTCACACGCCAGCTCCCGTCATTTGTCATTAACTCCAGTCCCAGTAGCCAGTGTGGTGCAGCTTGAGACTGCATAATCAGGTGCACAACAAAGTCTGTAAAATCCCCATAAATGTGTACAAATGTACGGTATGCCTGCATAGATATAGATGGTTAGATACACAGGTACACACACAAACGTATCAATCAGATTTTGCCCCAACATTTCATAAATAAGAAAACCAGCACACCACTTTTATAGCTTTCTTTGCCTTTCTTCAATTGGGTGTAAGAAATTCATGCTGTTGCTAGAAGCCCCCAAAATTCTCTTTCTTACCTTTGGACTCCATCAGCAGTTGTGTATTACACAATCATTTTAACATAATCAAGACCATGTAGTTCATGAGAAAAAGGTATGAAAAAGTTTGGGAACCCCTCTTAATTCTCTGGAGTTTTGTTTATCATTGGCTGAGCTTTCAAAGTAGCAATTTCCTTTTAAATACATAACATGCCTCATGGAAACAGTAGTTTTTCAGCATTGACATACATTTATTGGATTAACAGAAAATATGCAATATGCATCTGTAATAGGGAGTTTTATTAATAATGGCTTTGTAAGACTTCAATACAAATATGGTGCTTTGATGGGAATGTGACAGGGAACTGTTCTACTGTTGAACCCAATATGGTATGTTGAACTCAATATACAAGACAGCTTTATAACCTATAATTATGTATAAAGAAGCTTTGTACCATAGTATACAAGACAGCTTCATAACCTATAATAATGTAAAACGAAGCTTTGTACGAGCAAAACTATTGAACCCAATTAGTCGATGACCTAATACTTGTTCCTAAAATGTTTCTAAGTTCTGATAGAAGAACCTAGTAGATAAGATCTCTGCTTCAGATGTGCTTTTTGGGAGCCTGGCCAGCACATGGAAAGCAAGAACTGTTGCTGACCAAGTTGTTTAATGTATGAGCTCATTGTTTTTGAGCATTAAAACAGGGAATCTCCATATGATTAGCTGAGATTTCTACTGTGGGGTAATGTGCATACTGCCCAGGACCTTGTGGACCGTTTAAGGCTTCAATCTGCTGACTCTATCGGGATCTCCCAGTCTTGGTTGCAGAGAGGGGTGCTTTGCTCACTTTGCTTATACGTGGCTATTGTGTGTTAATTGTTTCAGAAAGACTCACTGAACCTCTAGTAAAACAGCATCATAACAAAATTAGACAGGTGACTAAATCTGGGCACCCCAAACAGAGATATTACATCAATACTTAGGGGCAGATTTACTACGAGTCAAATTTCAAATTTAAAAAATTCAACATTCAACCATCAATTTTTTTTTAAAGGCTATTTCCGATCACAAAACGAATAGGTCCGTTTTCAATCAAATCGAAATTGTTGGAATCGTTCGAATGCATTGTTCGATTAAAACGATTTCGAAAAAATCCTTTGATTTTCTAGGACTCTAGGACTCAGTAACGGTTCTAGGAGATGCCCCATAGGCTAAAATAGCAATTCAGCAGCTATAAGGTGGCAAAGTGTTGAATTCGAAGTTTTTTTAAAGAGACAGTACTTCGAAATTAGAAGTTTCAAATTTCTCAATTCAACTCAGATTTTGAGCTATTCGATAGACGAAGTAGCCCAAAATTACTTTGAAATTCAAATTTTTTAAATTCGAATTTAATTTGAATTTTCACTTCAACCCTTAGTTGAGCCTCCTTTTGCAAATGTAACTTCCTGTAGACACCTCCTATAGCCTAAAGTTCAGTTAAATTTGATGACTGCTGAGCATGGACAGCCTGCTTCAAATCATCCCATAGATTTTCAATGATATTCAATTTGGGGGAGTGTGACGGCCATTCCAGAATATTGTACTTCTCCCTCTGCATAAGTGCCTTTGTACATTTTGAAGTGTGTGTTTAGCATCATTGTGACTGATGCTTGAACATTATCCTGAAGAATTTGTTGCTATTGGGTTGAATTCATGTATATAAACATACATGCAGATTGTATACCTGTATATATAGGATCTGGAAACCCATTATCCAGAAAGCTGAAAATTAAAGGACAAGGAAAGTGTAAAATAGAATAAGGCTAGAAATGCTGTATTTTGTATGCTAAACATAAACATGAACTTACTGCACCACAAGCCTAATCAAACAAATGATTAATGCTTTCAAGGTTGGCCACAGGGGGCTGTCATCTTGTAACTTTGTTATACATCTTTGCCTGACACTGGCACTGCACATGCTCAGTATGGTCTGTGCTGCTTAGGGATCGTCATAAATGATCAAAAAACAAAGCAAAAAACAAAGAAATAAAATCCCATTTTACTTTCTTTAATGAAAAAGAAATCTATCTCCAATATACTTTAATTTAAAAATGTGTACCGTTTTTATAAGAAACCTGACTGTATTCAGTGAAATTCTCCCTTCATTTACTGCTGTGGATAGGAATTGTCAGACTGTCCCTTACTTCTGGTAGGGAAACAATCATATTTATGAAAAGCAGGGGAAGCCCCTGCCTTACTTACCAGTAGGGTTGCCACCTGGCCGTTTTTTTACCGGCCTGACCGGTATTTTTGATGGCTGATCCCAATGTTATTAATAGGAAGAAAACCTAAATATATAGGAAGGCCGGTATTTTTTTTGAGAAAAGGTGGCAACCCTACTTACCAGCCATGCAGAACTCAAGCAGCTTTGTTTTTTGATCATTATGACGATACTTAAGCAGCCCAGATCACACTGAGCATGTGTATGTAATCTAGTCTTGCAAACATGTATAACAAAGTTACAAGATGACAGCCCCCTGTGCCCAACTTTGAAAGCATAAATCATTTGTTTGATTAGGCTTGTGGTGCAGTAAGTTCATGTTTATCTTCAGTATACAAAATACAGCATTTCCAGCCTTATTCTATTTTAGACTTTCCTTGTCCTTTAACACTTCATAATTTTCCTATTCAATGTGCCCTCTGTATCATTCACGAAAGATGTTGTATTAGATCGTGCAACTAATCCTTATGCGGTAACTACCATCCCGTTACCACTTTCTAATTTTCGTGTCTAATATGCCATTCATATCTTGCAGAATCACTATTGCAATTCATTCATGCAGCAACTCGTTAATAAATCAATTATCTTGATAAAATATACAGTTAAACGAATTCAAACATGTGTGTGCTCAAAAAAGCAGAGTCAGCTTCTTTCAGCCCCGGGTGCAGGCTAGATCCCCTGCCAAGGATTACTTACATCAATTCCACATAGAAAAGCAGCACTCCGGTTTATTTTGAAAAAGTGAAAACTTTACTCAAAGTGCATACAGGCAACGTTTCGGGCTCCACAGGCCCTTTCTCAAGCTTGAGAAAGGGCCTGTGGAGCCCGAAACGTTGCCTGTATGCACTTTAAGTAAAGTTTTCACTTTTTCAAAATAAACCGCAGTGCTGCTTTTCTATGTGGAATTGATAAAATATACAGTTAATCCTTCCTCATATAACATACAAACTGGAAACCATACCGTAAACATTATACCAAAATCATATCAATTATAATCGTTAAACTCAGAACCTATGCATGTGTTTGTGCCTTTATATTTATAATGATTAATTCAAATATTGTGGTCCAGTATCCTGTTGGGACACCTGAACACGTGAACAATGTGTCCACTGATTACTTAAAAAACTGTGCATACCTAAACCGTTCGTATTTGTATACAATGTTTAATACATTTTATAACGAGTGATTTATGCACTGAGATCTTAAGCACTATTATCAGGACACGGACCACTTGTTCTTGCAATGTCCCCTTACCCTTACTAGGGGTTGATAAGCTATATAGAAACTGCTTCTGCTCTGTGACGCCTCTTTCCGTCACCAAGTGTAACTCCGCCCCCTCTGACACATCAAGTCTTTAAGTAAGGGGATGAAAGGAGGGGCTGAACTTACAAAGAGAGAAGACGAGTGTAAGTGTAGTGCAGGCATTAGGAGGCCACATACTCTCGTTCTTTCTCAGTGTGGTGGTGGGTTCTGTCCAAAACCATTCTTGTTATGCGACAGCTGTGCTGGATTGGGGGTGGGCATCGGTGTAATTGTAATTGGTGGGGGATGGGCTATTTTTGCTGTTTTGCTCATATATTGGTGTGGTTCTGCTCTTTGCCCCCAGGTAAAGTACTGAGCTTTGTCGCACAATGTCAGAGAACGGAGCTACGCCAATTGCTGATGAGGTACCCGAGCAACAGGTAAGCAGCTGCGGAGGGAACTCCCATTTGTGTGTTGGAATTTGAAGTGCTCATTATTTTAGACGGTACTGGGGAATCCGTGTGTATAATGCTTGACCTGGTGTCCGACTGTACCTCGTGATGTGCCCTTTACTACCTGTTAGTTGCCTAATCTGCCTTGGCCAGCCAATCTATGTGCCCCACTGGAGTTTCCCCCTGAAACAGGACAAAAACAAGTGCCCCAGGTTCCTGTAATAGTGTTTAAGATCTTGGCTTGTGCTGATTCTGCATCTCTTTCCTGACAAAACTGCAGGCCTCTCTGGCAGTTGCTGCAGATTGAAACTGCTAAATCTGTTTGTTTCTTGGTTATTGTCCGTGAGAGACTGAATGTGAGTTTGTTTGCAAATGTTTGTATTCTAGTATAGTAAGTTGAAAGTATGGCTAACTTTGGCAGACTGCTCTATTTATTCTGTGAGAAGGTAGCTTTTACTGTGTATATATCTTACCCCTAACGTTTCTGTCACCCATTCATTGGCAGCACTCTTCCTGTCTGTCATTCCTGCTTATGAGGTACTTGTCCCAATATGTCTCTCTATATAAACACTTATTGATTATTGAATATGCTTAGAATAGTTCCTGGCCACCCCTTTATGTAAACTCTCTCATATAACTGATCTAATGGGGTTTTAGGCTTTTATATTATTTGCAGCTCATATTGCCTCTAAAGTAACGGTTTGCTTCTGGTAAATTGTTTTTAAAATAGAATTACATCATGTTAGAATTTAAGGAAGAAATATTACTGCCTTATTATATGTTATTTTCAAAGGCTTTTCTTGTGCTGAACAGAAGCCTAAAGGATGCAGCCAGGATGTTTCTGACCTTTTTTAGGCTACAATGTATCGGCTGATTGGGCCCTCTGGCTAAAGCTGTGCTCAATGTAATGTCATTTATTATGATGTACACCATATGAAGGCAGCAAACTTGAGGCAGATTCAGATGGTTAAGGTCAGATGGAAGATGGCAGGTTAAATCGGACTGTTGGATGATGGAGCAGACTATCTTACAAATAGAAGAGTGCATTATAAAGTGTGTGTAGCACACTTGTGCAGTGTTTGAAGGTTGACTACTTATACAGTGCAGGTGGAATTCCTGATTGTCTCTGTGATCTCTTGAGCAGTTGTAGGTCATTTCCCCTTATACTTCACCTGCTTTCTTGTCTCTGGTCCAGTTTCCAGAATATTTACATGTATTTCATTTCAACAGAATGCAGTGAGCCGGGTGACTAATCTTCCTCTGGTTAGTTCAGCATGCAGTGTTGTTGGTGCAGTGTACAGCTCCACCAAAGAAAGTCACCCCTACATCCGCAGCGTATGTGATGTGGCTGAGAAAGGTGCAAAGACTCTTACGGAGGCTGCAATGAGTGGAGCTCAACCGCTTCTAACTAGGCTGGAGCCACAGAGTGAGTGATAAATTGAATTTACTGTAGTATGGAGGATAGTGTATTTAAACACCTTTTTGCTAGCTCTATATAGGGCATGTGACCATGATCCAAAAAACGAATGATAACCGTAAAAACTGACTAAGGATGTATGCTTTAAAAGCATGTAGTGTGCCACAGCATAAAGCAGTTGTATAAATGTATGTTTACTCAGAACTCAGGCATTTGTTTTTAATGACACCAGTTTTGTTGTGGGATTGATATAAATGTTCAAACTCTATTAATCTTCCTATTTTACAGCAGGTTCCTCATCTCTGTCTTTATAAAGTTAGGCCTCAGCCGGAACTTTTTACAGCTAGGTCATAAGGACAACCCTTAAAGTGGACCTGTCACCCAGACACACAAATCTGTATAATAAAAGTCCTTTTCAAATTAAACCTGAAATCCAATTTCTATTTTTCATTAAAGCATTCATAGCTGTTGTAAGCTCATTTAAAAATATCAGCTGTCAATCAAATATTGTGTGCCCCTCCTCTATGCCAATGGCATAGATGCGGGGAAAACAATTACTTTCACTTTCCATTGAGCACTTCCTAGATGTCACTGCTCTCCACACATTCCCCCATTCTCTTCACTGTTTGTGTAGCCAGGACATGGGGATGGACATTGGGTCCCCCATTCTGGTGCACAAACAAGATTCTATGATGATATGCTTGTCTTAATAACAGTGTCCACAAAATGGCTCCTGCTTGCTATAATTTTGAATTCCCAGACTGAAGTAAAAAAGATTCAAATAATGTATATAGTGTAAATAAAGTTAATTTTGCTTGACTAATGTGATATAATATGACTGAATATTTCTTTTGGGTGACTGGTCCCCTTTCAGTTTTTGTGCCTATGACTTTATGCTTCTTTTTCTGTTTCCCTCTTCTAGTTGCAAGCTCAAATGAATTGGTCTGCAGGGGCTTAGACAAACTAGAATCCACACTCCCCATTCTTCAGCAACCTACAGAGAAGGTACATTTATTGTCCAGGAAGAACACCCGTTTTTTCATACCATAAAACTAATATCTTCGTATGTCCCTGTCCCAGATACAGGTAAAGTATGGCAAAAAAAAAGTGAGGAAACAATTCTGTCGATTTTGACAGTTTTATATATATATATATATGTTCGCTTTACATGATGCTAATACACTTCTCTAAATCCTAGAACATGTAGTATCACTGTAAAAACAGCAACAATGTAGTAGAACGTTTTTACTAATGCCAGGCATCCACTTTCCATCTTGGGGCAAAGACCAAATAGAAAAAGTTTCAGCCTATTAGCTGTGTGCCCCACCTCATGCCCAACATCACAGTTGTAGAAGACTTGTGTAAAGGAATGTCTGGGGCTGATTTGAATATATTGGTGCTAAATTGCAGTCAGTCTGCTGAAAGTAGACATACACTAGCCAATCTGGTACTTCAACTTTCTCTTATAAATATTACATGTCCACATACGAGACCCCTCAATTCTAAATTACCAATCACTGTTTTGAGGGAACATGAATACTAAATCTGAGATTGTTAATGTGTTTAATTTTTTGCAGGTTGTGTCTGATACGAAGGACCTGGTGACTGGTGCATGTGATGCAGTGACAAATACAGTGACTGGAGCTCGAGATACTGTAAAAGGAGCCGTGTCTGGTGTAATGGGTCTTGCTTATGGGGCTATGCAGGGAAGTGTTGATATTACTCGGGCAGCAGTATCCTTGGTAGTGGGTACACGCATGGGACAGTTTGTAACGAGCAGTGTGGACACTGCTTTAGGAAAGTCTGAGGAACTTGTGGACCATTACCTCCCAATGACAGATGAGGAGCTAGGTAATGATTCTTCAGTAATACTTTCTCCACTATTTTATCTTGTGTGGGTTATATTTCTAAAATGTTATGTCATGTACCTAGGCTGCAAATTTAATATAAGTTATAGATAAAGGGGCACTGCTTTTGGTGAAAGAAGATTCCAAAGTCTTAGAAATTATATTGCATAACAAGCACTGAGAACTGTGAGGTATGTTGCCATACATAAACATGGTAATTTGACTTTAGTGAAGCAGTTATAGCTATTTGTGTTGGTCACTTGCTAAAGATGTTTTGTACATGACGGCCTTCTGAAGGGAGGACTAGTAGTTAAAAAGCTCTAACTATATTAAATTAATTACACTGTAATGACACACAAGTTTTGGGTATTAATCTGAAAGTAAAATGCAAGAAAGAATCCATGCCAACTGAACAAAAACTGAACTGGTCCTCCTTCTATATAAATTATCCAATTCATTATTGCTTGCTGCTAACGGAATGTTCATAGTATATTTTGTCAACTGTGCTAAATCTCCTCTAGTGAAGGTGACAATATGTCAGAAAATAACTGAATATAAGTTAACCCATCAACCATGTGAACCTCTGGTGCATAAATATTTGAAAAGTGTAGTTGCTGGAAATTGCCTTCTCCTATATTGACTTCTTTTCAAAAGTATTTTCTGAAGTTTTGCTGCCTGTGATGGAGGGAATTTAGTGTGGGGCCACATGTAGTGCTAACTTAACAGGCTGTGTGGGGGTAATCTTTGAAGCTTCACCAGGGTTGGAATACTTGCAGTGTATAAATATTGGCAAAGAGGCGAACAATTATCCTACAATCATCCTACTGAATAGTTTTATGAAAAGTTTTTTTCTACCTTGTGGCAGGCAAAAACTTGTTTAGTCTGTAGCATGCATAATTTATGAAATTAATCACAATAACTTATTGTCTGTTAACTGACAATTCAGTCTAAAATAAAACTTTAAATCCTTCTCGTGGATAATAGTAAGTCATATAAAGAACTTTAAGGGCATGCTGAACTTGCACTGAAAAAAATTGATTTTTTTTTTTAAATATGTTAGAAATACAATGAATGTGTTCATTCATTGGGGCAGTTTTACTAAAGGGCAAAGTGACAAAATGCTGCCAACTATTCACCAGCATAACCGCTTTTAGGGATTAATGGGTGCATTAATAGTGTTGCTCCAGCAGAATTCTGAATTGAAATCCTTTTCTCAAAAGAGCAAACAGATTTTTGTATATTTCATTTTGAAATCTGACATGGGGCTAGACATATTGTCAATTTCCCAGTTGCCCCCAGTCATGTGCTCTGATAAACAGGTAAATTAGCGTTGTCTGAGCGAATTTTCATGTGGCAAAGTGTTGTGCTGGAGAATTTTAGTAAATTTGCTAAATTGTATTTATGGTGCTATAATCCTCCTCACTTAAATTAACTACAAATAATGAATGCTTTATCATGGTTTCCTGTGAAAAATAACTTTACAAAATCCTTCTTTGACTTTTTAAACTCTCTAGATCACTTATGTCTCCATACATTTATGTACAAAGTTACTGTAGGCACTTGCACACCCTGAATGGAAGACACGATACCTGGTGCTCTTTGGTAGAGGCACGGCCACCTCAATGCTGCATAGAAGTAGAAAAATCCAAGGCACTCAGGATATAGCAAGCAAGGAACACCTTGCACGTTTATTGCGGAAGTGAGCAACGTTTTGGGGTCACACCCCTTTGTCAAGCATACGGTGGTTAGTTCAATTAAACATTTATAGCCTAAACAAGGCAATGATTGGTGCAGTTTGAATACATTCGTTTGCATAGTTAAGTGGAGAAATGAACTAACATTCAAGGCCTAAGCAAGGCTGTGATTGGTCCAAACTGAATGCATTCATATACATAGTTAAGTGAAGCAGTGTGTTAAACATGAACTTACAAAAAATCTTTATAAAATTCTTAACAAAAATTCATTATCCAAATTCATTATAGAAATTCATTATACAAGTGAAGTCTTCAGAATACATACTCCGTATCAACACCTAATAAATGGAAAAAACAAAAATAAACACCTAATACGTACAAACTATACAGAAAAAGCTGATTAAAAAGTTAAAATTTAGTAATTCTTACCCTATATATATATATAAAGATTTTTTGTAAGTTCATGTTTAACACACTGCTTCACTTAACTATGTATATGAATGCATTCAGTTTGGACCAATCACAGCCTTGCTTAGGCCTTGAATGTTCGTTCATTTCTCCACTTAACTATGAATGTATTCAAACTGCACCAATCATTGCCTTGTTTAGGCTATAAATGTTTAATTGCACTAACCACCGTATGCTTGACAAAGGGGTGTGACCCCGAAACGTTGCTCACTTCCGCAATAAACGTGCAAGGTGTTCCTTGCTTGCTATATCCTGAGTGCCTTGGATTTTTCTACTTCCATACATTTATGGCCATCTCATTTGTTACTTTCAGAGGCATTGCCTGCTCACACCACCCACGTCCACTGAATTGTTACCCTTATAGCGGACCCGTCACCCCAAAAAAATATTCAAAATCTTATTTTATCACATTCGTCAAGCAAAATGAACATTACACTATATAAATTATTTTAATCTTGTTTTCTTCAGTCTGGGAATTATAATTATATCAAGCAGGCAGGAGCCATTTTGTGGACACTGTTATTAAGGCAAGTCTTGTATCCTCTCAGAATCTTGTTTGTGCACCAGAATGGGGGACCCAACTGGGGGAATGTGTGGGGAGCAGTGGCATCTAGGAAGTGCTGAATGGAAAGTGAAAGTAATTATCTGCCCCGCCTCTATGCCTGAGGCGATAGGGCCTCTATGCCTGAGGCGATAGGGCCCAACGATCGGATCAGTACGGGCGGTCGGATCGCGGGACCGCATCAATGAACAGATGCGGCCGCGAACCGACGGGATTTTTAATCCTGCCCGATCGACATCTGGCCGACTTTCGGCCAGATATTGATCGGGAAAGCCCGTCGGAGGGCCCCCCACACGGGCCGATAAGCTGCCGACAGTCTGTCGGCAGCTTTTATCTGCCCGTGTATGGCCACCTTTATGCTCTGGCAGGTACTTAAGATCTAAAACTGTAGATTCTACATTTTATTGCAGACAAGGACTTAAGCATATTTGTCAAACAGTAGATTTCTGACAGGGAATACTTCAAATAAGGATTGGTAAGAAGAAGTCCGAAAGGGTGGCAGCAGATGTTTAATAGATTTTCGGGGCAAAGTATGCCGCTAAACTTAGTATTTCAATTCATTATTTAATATGAACCGAGGGAAGAATGGTTAAATAAAATGCTTTCTACTCCAGCTGCAGTGCACACAGCCTTGTATGATAATTAAACTACTGCAGTCTGCAGAGACTGGATTGACCAGCATCTGTGAACCACCTTTAGGCTGTAGTATTCTCTTTGCAAATCAGTCTGTTGTAAGCCCATTCGTCATATGAAGTAGGGTCCAGCATTACCACTTCTGTGTGTTCTGATAAGCTGGCTAATTGGATTTACCCTTTTACACTGTTTATCACAGCTCACCTTGCATCATCTGTGGAGGGGTTTGAAGTAGCACCATTGCAGGACCAGAGGAAGCAGCAGAGTTACTTTGTTCGCTTAGGATCACTGTCCACACGATTGCGCCACCGTGCATATCAACACTCCTTGGGCAAGGTGAGAAGTGCCAGGAACAACACTCAAGAACTTCTCACTCAGCTACACCAGACCATTGACCTGGTAGGAACTCTGAAAATGTCTGTCCAAAATGCCTGTAATTTAGTTCCTTTTTTGCTCATTAGTTTTTTGACATTCTTTTATGGGCCACAGGCTATTGAACTTCTGCCTTTAATGTATTTAAGGGAGTAGTTCACCTTTGAGTTAACTTTTAGTATGATGTAGAGAGTGATATTCTGAGACACATTGCAGCTCTCCAGTTTGCAATTTCAACTATTTGGTTGCTACAGTCCAACATACCCTACAAACCATGTATTGATTTGATTAAGAGACTGAAATATGAATAGGATATAGCCTAAATACAAAGATAAATAATAAAAAGTAAGGGATGCACTGAATCCAGGAATCTGTTGGGGATTCAGCCTTTCAGCCGAAGTTGAATCCTAATTTGCATATGAAAATTAGGCATGGGGGTGGAATCGCATGACTTTTTGTCACAAAACAAGGAAGTAAAAACTTATACCCCCTTTGCATATGCAAATTAGGATTCGGTTCAATATTCGGCCATCTCTTTCGTTAAGGATTCTGGGGTTTAGCTGAATCCAGAATAGTGGATATGGTGCATCCCTAAAAAAAAAAAAAACGCAAACTATAAATGTGTAGCCTTACAGATCATTTATTTTTCGATGGGGTCAGTGACAGTCAAATGAAGGCAAATCATTAAACTATAGATAATAAATACTGAAGACCAATTGAAAAGTTAGTCTTGGCCATTCTATAACATACTAAAAGTTTACTTAAAGGTGAAACTATCCCTTTAATCCACAAGCCTTTATTTCTTTCTCATTGCCTTTATTCAGATGGATTCAGTAAAACGTAGTGTACATGGTGGTCAGGAGAAACTGCACCAGTTATGGCTGGAGTGGAACAATAAACATCCAAATACTAGGTTGAATGATGGAGAAGAAAGATCACAATTTGAGGTAACGATTTTAAAGACAAATTAAGACTTAAAAACATCTTTGCTAAAAATAAGCATTTATAGCATATACCTCTCCTTTCAGATGTACCTTAAAACTATTTAATAAGATTGTAACATTCTGATAACAAAATTAAAATTGTCCTGTAGCTCAAAAACCGTTAAAACTACACATTTTATTCAAAATTTAATACTAAATTTGCTGTGGGGCTCAGTAACATCTAGTTACACCACTGACTAAAAGAATATACATACAGACCCCATACATGTTTCATACCCTCCGGTACTTAATAATTGGCAATCTGGACTATATTTTTCCAGCTGTGTGATTACTGTAGTTCAACGTTGTAAACCCTTCCGAATATTTAGGCGGAACCTCATTTCTTCTAATCGGAATGTATGACCTTGTCAGCTGGAAAATAAAGCATTAGAGAGATTATTTTATGATCCCCTTGTATATTTACAACTGCGCTCCTACATACCCTAGCAGAATTTATGAATGTGAATGATAAAACAAACTTTTTTCACTCATGTTTAGTGGTTGGCTGAAGCCATTTATTGTCAAACTACTGTGTTTACAATTCTTAAATCATAATCACTACACAATTCTTGGACATTCCAACATCACTGATCCAAACACAAGGCCAAGTCGACCTGTCATTGGTTACAGCAAAATAAAGTGAAGGTTCTGGAGTGGCCATCTCGGTCTTCTGACCTCAATATCATTGAGCCACTCTGGGGAAACCTCAAACGTGCAGTTCATGCAAGACAGCCCAATAATTTATGGGCAGAAGAAAAAGAAAGCCAATACCTTGTCTGCTACAAACTGAGGCTTCCTATACTTTATTCCATGGTGCGCACAACACTTGATCAAAAATTTCAAGACCGCATGGCCCTTCCTCCATAACCATTGGCAAGAGAGACTGCAAAATTTCTAGGCAAAACAAGTGTGACCCCTAGTTGTATATAAAAGGTTAAAAATAGTTTTGTATGCACACATGACCACCACTAGGAGTCATACTTGTTTTGCTTATAAATTTTGCACAGTCTCGCTTGCCAATTGTCACCAAGGAAGGGCCATGCGGACTCGAAACGTTTATTCCATGGTGCTCAACACTTCAGTAATCAAAGTATGGGAATCCCCCATTTGTTGCAGACCATGTATTGGCTCTTTTTCTTCTGATTATATTACTGGTGAGTGGCTAGGCCATTCCCTCTACCTATATCCCCTTTATTGGACTTTAAGTAGTATCAAGAATTTATGGGAACTGGAGGCTTTTTGATAGGAAGAATGGGCATCTTCTGAGAAGATAAAGAGCCTCATCCACAACTACCACAAAAGACTTCAAGCTGTCATTGATGTTAAAGGGGGCAATACATGCACATTTTTAATCATGGTCATTTGGGTAGCTTATATAGTGATTATGATTTAAAAAGAGTAAACACAATTGTTTGACAATAAATGGCTTCAGCTAACCACAAGTGAAAGAGGTTTTTGTGATATCATTCATATTCTCTGAAAAATGGTTAAAAAATCATAAATTCTGCCAGGGTATGTAAACCTATGAGCACAACTGTATACATAGTTATCATATCACCCCTTAAGAGCCTCTTCTCCAGTGTGAACAACCCCAATTAGGCCAGTCGTTCCTCATAGCTAAGATTTTCCACACCTTTTACCAGCTTACTTGCCCCTCTCATTATCATCTCTAATTCAATAATGTCCTGTAAAGCACTAGAGACCAAAGTTGTACTGCATATTTTAGATGGGCCTTGCCAGTGCTATATACAGTGGAAGAATGACCCCCTCCACTTGTGAATCTGACCCTTTTTAATACAGCCTAAGACCTTATTTGCCCTTGATGTCGTTGACTGGCATTACTTTCTACAGACAAGTTTATTATCTACAAGGACTCCAGGGTCCTTTTCCATTGTGGATTTGCCAAGTGCAGTCCCATTAAGGGTAGAAGTGGCTTGGATATCTTTACATCCCAGGTTGGGTGCCACTAATATGGAGGGTTGTGTAGTGCCGGATTTGCTGGGTTGGGCGCCCATAAGTAGAGCGGTCCTAGCATTTGGCCTTAGCGCCCACATTACCTCCAGCAGGTGCACAAGCAACGGATCACTGGTGGTGGTTTAAAGGAGAAGGAAAGCTACCAAGGTTGCCAATAGATAAAAGTGCAAGCTTAAACACAATTTTTATTCTTTAGAATGCTTTTTCATACCTGAGTAAACTGCTCGAGACATTGTAGCTGTTTGTTTAGGATAGCAGCTGCCATATTGGCTTGCTGTGACATCTCTTCATGCCTGAGTCTTTACCAGTGCTCATAGCTCTAAGCTCAGATGACAGCAGGAAGGGGAGACGGGAGGTTGAGAGGAGAAAAATGAGCATGCTCAAGCCCTGTCAGTTTAAGCTGAAAACAGGAAGTTTGATACAGAAGTCCATGTGTACACGATAGAAGGACTGAAATGTAGTCTTTTTTCGATAGCGGACGCTGAGCATCATTACTTTGAAAGTTTACTAGTGTATTCAGATAGACTTTTTTTTATCTATCCACTTTTAAGTCTTGCAGTAGTCTTGTAATGTATATCTTTTTATATTTAAAAACTACAAATCTGTTTGGACAAACTGCATTTAATGAATATAAACACACTAATAAATGTTGTAAATCGGCAATCTGGAAGGCAAAGAAAGGAAATGAAGAGTTAATTGCGGCACAGGCGAAAAGTAATCCTAAAAAGTTTTTTAAATATATTAAAGGAGAAGGAAAGGTTAAAACTAAGTAAGCCTTATCAGAAAGGTCCACCTAAATATACCAGTAAACCCTCAAAGTAATGCTGCTCTGAGTCCTCTGTCAAAAGAAACACAGCATTTCTTTCCTTCAGTTGTGTATACATGGGCTTCTGTATCAACTTCCTGCCTTCAGCTTAGACTTCCTTGCCCCGGGTGTGAGCATGCTCAGTTTGTTCCTCTACCCCCTCATCCTCCCTTCTCTGCTGTAATCTTGAGTCCAGAGCTATAAGTGAGCAGAGAGATTCAGGCAGGAAGTGATGCCACACCAAGCTAATACTGCAGCTGCTATCCTAAACAAACAGAGAGGTCTAGAGCTTTTTAGTCAGGTATGGTAAAACATTCTACAGAATAAATATAGCATTCTCACTTGCACTATTGCAGTTAATATATTGGCAATAAAAGGCCTCTGTAGGTTTCCTTCTCCTTTAATGGTAAAAAGATGCAGGTTGAGCGTGTTGCTCCATTAAATAATGGTACCAGTATGGTTGTAACAGATACAGAAAAAGCAAATGTGCTAAATAAGTTCTTTTCTTCAGTGTATACAATAGAGGAGTCTGAGTTCCCAGGCTCTGTTCATAGCTGCACTAATGACTTGCTCAATCTAGTCAGTGGCTGACTCAAGCTTTAATAAAAATTTATGTAAACCAGGGCCTGATGGCATACACCCATGGGTTTTAAGCGAGCTTAGTTCAGTTTTAGACCAGCCCCTATTTCTGATTTTTCTCAGATTCGTTTCCATCTGGTATAGTGCCTATGGATTGGAGGAAAGCTGATGTCATCCCAATATTTAAAAAGGGATTACGATCTCAGTCTGGCAATTATAGGCCAGTAAGTTTGACATCTGTGGTGGGCAAATTATTTGAAGGCTTATTAAGGCATCACATTAAAAATGTTGTCCTAGTGCATGGCATTATGAGCAGCAATCAGCATGGCTTTATGAAGGATAGGTCATGTCAGACAAAGTTGATTGCTTTTTATGATGAGGTAAGTAAGATGCTGGACAGTGGGGGGGCAGTAGATGTGATATATTTGGATTTTGCCAAAGTGTTTGATACCATGCCCCACAAACGACTGCTTTCTAAACCAAGGTCTGTTGGGCTTAATAAAGTCGTTTGCACATGGATAGGAAACTGGCTACAGGATCTGGTACAGAGGGTGGTTAACGGTACTTTCTCTACTTGGAGTAAGGTTCTTAGTGAGGTCCCTCAGGGCTTGGTATTTGGTCCACTTTTATTTAACTTGTTCATTAATGACTTGGGGCAGGGTGTTGTAAGTATTGTATCAGTGTTTGCAGATGACACAAAACTATCCAGCCCAATAAATTCCATCCAGGATGTGGCATCCTTGCAACAGGATCTTGGCAATCTGGGCAGCTAAGTGGCAAATAAGATTCAATATTGATAAATGTAAAGTCATGCAACTGGGATGTAAAAATATTCAAGCCACTTATACCCTTAAAGGGACTGCACTAGGCAACTCAATTATGGAAAAGGACCTTGTAGATGATAAACTTGGCTGTAGCAAGCAATGCCAGTCAGCAGCATCAAGGGCAAACAAGGTCTTGAGCTGTATTAAAAGGGGCATAGTCACAGCAGGAGGGGGTCATTCTGACACTTAATAGAGCACTTGCAAGGCCACATCTAGAATATGCTGTACAATTTTGGTCTCCATCACTCAAACAGGACATTATTGTATTAGGGAGGTTCTAGAGAAGGCCAACTAAGCTGGAAAAAGGTATGGAAAATCTTAGCTATGAGGAAAGACTGGCAAAATTGTGGAGAAGAGGCGCTTAAGGGGTGATATGATAACGATGTATAAATATATAAGGGGATCGTATAATAATCTCTCTAATGCTTTATTCACCAGTAGGTCTTTCCAGCTGACACAAGGTCACCCATTCCGATTAGAAGAAAAGAGGTTCCGCCTAAATATTCGGAAGGGGTTTTTTTACAATGAGAGCTGTGAAGATGTGGAATTCTCTCCCTGAATCGGTTGTACAGGCTGATACATTAGATAGCTTTAAGAAGGGGTTGGATGGCTTTTTAGCAAGTGAGGGAATACAGGGTTATGGAAGAAAGCTCATAGTACAAGTTGATCCAGGGACTAGGCAGATTGGAGTCAGGAAGGAATTTTTTTTCCCCCACTGAGGCAAATTGGAGAGGCTTCAGATGGGTTTTTTTTTTTTTTGCCTTCCTCTGGATCAGTGGTTCTCAACCTGGGGGTCGGGACCCCTTTGGGGGTCGAACAACCCTTTCACAGGGGTCCCTTAAGGGGTTCCAGGAGCAGGTTCATCTCTCTCCCCACTAGCCCTGGGGCAAGGTTGTAGCTATCTGGGTGTTGGTGCTGGGAGTTGTAGTTCAGTAACCTTTGTAGGGAAGCCAGTTGCACTAAAACTTTCTATATCCACTTAGTAGGGACTGCCATACAGCTCTCCCTGCCCATTTTAAAATTTGTAAAATTAACATGGTAATTGGGGTGTAGCCACAAAATGGGTGTGGCAAAAATTTTTTGCTACACTACGCACGGAAAACAAACCTTTATGCAGTCACACTGCCTCCTGTACTTTCCTAACAATCCGCTCTGGGCTGGCAACCAAAATATTTTAATATTTTATGGTTGGGGGCCACCACAACATGAGGAACTGTATTAAAGGGTCGCAGCATTAGAAGGTTGAGAACCACTGCTCTGGATCAACTAGCAGTTAGGTTGGTTAAAAAAAAAAAGTTAAAAAGTTGAACTTGATGGACATGTGTCTTTTTTTCAGCCTAACTTACTATGTTACTATATGGTGCCTCTTGTGTACTGTAACAATACTGCGATGTAGACACAAAAATAGAGTTCAGTTTTAAGAGACTCAGGAGGAGAGGTTCCTGTCTTGTATAGCTTACAGTCTAGTTCTGTAGTTTTATGAACTAAGGCCAAGTTTTCAGTCTTGATGAAAGCTGGTTGTGGCAGCCAGAATGGCTCCTCACAATCAGCCCGTTTAGAATATGCAAATTTTAAGCAGTGTAGCAAATCTTTGGGTCTGCAAGTTCAATTGAGTTAAACGTTTGAACTTAATGAGTGTCTTTTTTTCAACCTAACTTACTATGTAAAGGTATCTTATACTTGCAGTAGACTAGCCTGTAAGATTCCTGGCATTAGGAAATTTAGTTAACTTTGATGTGGTCCTTGACTACAAACATGTAGAACTTCAAATTGGATGAAAGTTTGATATACTGTATATGACAAAGAAGGAAAACATTTTTAGGGGAGGGGGGTTTGGCCATTTTAGACACCCACCAAATTTCTAATCTTGGACTCCTGGAAAAGTGGCCCTGGGAGCTGCAAGAGACTGCTGGGAAAATACCCATTCACCCGTGAAATTTGTCTTTCATTGTCATGCCAGCAGAATTTGCATTTAATTTGCACACTGTGCCAGACAGTTTTGAGCATTTTGTGCGGTTTCACTTTAGGGTCAATTCTTTGGGGGATTTTTAGTTTATCTAGGAAAACTATACATTGTTTTTTCAGGAGAGCGAGAGCTCCTGCTGATTGTGCCCCAGGGGCCACTTTTTCCACGTTCCACTCAGTTCCTATTGGCTTCTGAGCAAGTGAGTAAAGAGAGCATGGCATTAAAAGCCACTCCCCTGCCTAGAAGTGCTGCAGAATCTAAAATCTATGTTCTATGGCACATAGGTACTTTTATCCACATAATGTAAATTTTACAATCTGTCCAAATGACAGGAAATCCCAAGCCACAAAATTCCAGATAATAGATTCCATACCTGTACCTAGTTATTTGTGGTCAGGGCCAATATATGTTAATTTGGGACCCCTCTAACTATTTTGTAGGATTGGTGTGTGTTTTTATGTATGTATTGTATGTTTAGTTCATGCACCCAATTATTGCACAGCTCTGTGGGCTATGCTTTCTCTTTATATATACATGTTGGTAATAATAATCATTTGCAGCTTTTGGAATACCGAACCTTCACCATGATGCAAAGCCTCACAGCGCAACTGCAGACCACTTGCTTAAGTTTGGTGGCTGGAGCCCAAGGTCTTCCATCTCACATTGAGGAGCAGATGCAGAACCTACGGTTAAATGCCCAAGATCTCCACTCCTCTTTTTCTAATATTTTCTCCTTTGGGGACCTCTCCGCATCGATCCTAACACAGAGCCGTGAACAAGTAACAAAGGTCCGTGATCATGTGGATGAGCTGTTCTCTTATGTAGTTACCAACACTCCCTTAACTTGGCTTGTGGGACCCTTTGCACCTCAGTTGATTGAGAGTTCTGAAGAGCAGCCAATGACCCAAGAATCAGACAGGAGGGGAGGTAGAATTCAGAAATAGGCCTTCTAAATATGGCACTTAATCCACTACCCATTACCAGCTTTTGAAAGTTGTAGCATGTACAGAGATCTGTTTTATTAATAGGAGAGAAGATGAACATGCTACTTCTGTGCTATTTCTTGGCTTCATTAGTGCTTTGTGTTTTTTCTATTGGAAAAATGCTTTCCCAAACCTGTAATGATTTACTAAGTTCAAACTTGTAATACTCGAATAATAAAATGCTATCAGTTATATCTGTAATAAAACTTACCTTAGAAAATGGTTAGGTCTTGTGAAAGCATTACAATTTTACACATGCCAGTTTGTGTACTTTGTTCTTGAACTTCCTTACAGTCTAGTTTATACATGGATTTTACATGAACAACCATAAAAATCTGATCTGAACTTGAGAATGCCTGTTTATTTTCTGCATATTGTTGTATGACTACTGGAATGTGTGAATTGCTACTCTAGTAGGGCCCTGTAGACGACCCAAGGCTCAGCTGAAAATCTCCATAGTACTATATTTAGTGTATTTAAGTTTTCCATAATCGGCACTCTGACCTCTTCCAGCTGAATCGTTCTAAAAGGACAGTTGGGGTTATAGTTGTTTGCAAGACCCAGTAGAAAGATACTGGTGTCTGTCCAATAGGGGTGCACTGAAACCAGAATTTGTTTAAAGATTTGGCCAGTGTTCTGTCTTTCTCAGCAGGATTCAAATTCACTTTTTCAGCCTGGCTGAACTGAATACAAATCCTTACAATCATGTGACCTTTTTGTCACACAAAAAACTGAGTGAAACATTTTTTTTTTCAAGCATATGCAAGTTAAGATAAAATAGTTAAATTGGGTTGAAAAAAGTCCAAAGTCGATCACACACGCCTCTCCGCGCCCACACACGCTCGCGCCTCTCCGCGCCCACACACGCTCGCGCCTCTCCGCGCCCACACACGCTCGCGCCTCTCCGCGCCCACACACGCTCGCGCCTCTCCGCGCCCACACACGCTCGCGCCTCTCCGCGCCCACACACGCTCGCGCCTCTCCGCGCCCACACACGCTCGCGCCTCTCCGCGCCCACACACGCTCGCGCCTCTCCGCGCCCACACACGCTCGCGCCTCTCCGCGCCCACACACGCTCGCGCCTCTCCGCGCCCACACACGCTCGCGCCTCTCCGCGCCCACACACGCTCGCGCCTCTCCGCGCGCACACTGTATATGCCCATAGCTATACTAACTGTAGTGTTTATTATCAAAAAAGCCTTTGATATTAGGTCTGTTCAAAAAATTATCCAAGCCACTTTTAAAAGCATCAACAGAATCGGCCATCACAACATCACCCTGCAGTGCATTCCCCAACCTCACTGTGAAGAACCACCTATGCGGCTTCAAATGAAAGTCCTTTTCTTCTAGTCTGAAGGTGTGGCCTCTGATGCGTTTATCCTCTTTATGGGTAAAAAGGTCCCCTGATATGTCTATAATGTCCTCTAATGTAATTGTAAAGTGTAATTATGTACCCTCGCAAGCGCCTTTTTTTTTTTTTTTTTTTTTTTTTTTTTTTTTTTTTTTTCCCCTCCACCCCTCTAACTAATTTAGTTGCACGTCTCTGAACTCTCTACAGCTCATTTATATTCCTCTTAAGGACTGGAGTCCAAAACTGCACTGCATACTCCAGATGAGGTCTTATTAGGGATCTATAAAGAGGTATTATTATGCGTATGCCCTTTTTTATGCAAGACATAACTTTATTTGTTTTAGTAGCTACAGAATGACACTGTCCATAATTAGAAAACTTTATCTATAAAAATAAAACCCAAGATCTTTCTCATTTAAGGTAACTCCCAAAGCACTGCCATTTAGTGTATAACTTGCATTTATATTATTTTTTCCAAAGTGCATAACCTTGCATTTATCAACATTGAAACTCATTTTCTAGTTTGCTGCCCAGTTTCCCAACTTGGACATCACTATGCAGAGTGGCAGCATCCTGCATGGAACCTATAGTTCTGCACAATTTAGTATCATCTGCAAAAATAGAAACCGTACTTTCAATGCCCACATCCATTAATTAACAAGTTGAAAAGCAAGGGACCCAGTACAGAGCCCTGTGGTACCCCACTGGTCCAATTAGAAAATGTTTCATTTTGTAGTCTATCTTTTAGCCAGTTCTCTAGCCAGGTACAAATACTATATTCCAGGTGAACATTCCTTAATTTAACCAGTAACCTTCTGTGTGGCACTGTATCAAATGCTTTAGCAAAGTCTTAATAAATCACATCCACTGCCATCTCACAATAAAGGTCCTTGCTTACCTTCTCATAAAAAGAAATTTAGTCTGGCAAGATCTATCGCGCATAAAATTATGCTGGCACAAACTCATAGTATTATTTGCGATGAGATGTCCAGTATCCTATCCTTTATTAATCCAAGGTCAGACTAACTGGCCATAGCGGTACCACATTAGCAATTCACCTCTCTCTCTGCACCATGCCAGACCTCCATGAATCCTGAAAAATTAAGTATAGAGGTTTGGCAATCACAGAGCTAAGCTCGCTAAGTACCCCCCTCTCATAATAAAGGTCCCACCCTTTTCTGCTTCATTTTTTTACTATTAACGTATTTAAAAAAAACATTTTTGGATTCTTTTTACTGCTTACTGCAATATCCTTTTCCCTATCGATTTTAGCTTGCCTTTTTTGCATGTTTTATTGGCCTCCTTGTACCTTATAAATGATTCCAGCTAACTTGAAAGCCTTTAACGCAAGTCTTTTCTTACCCACCTCAACACCAACACTTATTGAACCAAAAAGGTTTTGCTTTGCAACGACGTTCCTTGCTTACAAGCGTAATATACTGACTTATATTTATTAAGCAGCATTTTAGACTTCCCATTTCTGTTCTGTGTTTAACCCTGTTAAAAGCATTTCCCCCTTAAAGTGGACCCGTCACCCCAAAATAATATTCAAAATCATATTTTATCACATTAGTCAAGCAAAATGAACATTAATTACACTATATAAATTATTTTAATCTTGTTTTCTTCAGTCTGGGAATTCATAATTGTAGCAACCAGGCAGGAGCCATTTTGTGGACACTGTTATTAAGGCAAGCCTTGCATCATCTCAGAATCTTGTTTGTGCACCAGAATGGGGGACCCGATGTCTATCCCCATGTCCTGGCTACACAATTAAATGGTCAAGAGAACTGGGGGAATGTGTGGGAAGCAGTTACATCTAGGAAGTGCTGAATGGAAAGTGAAAGTGATTATCGGCCCGCCTCTATGCCTAAGTCAGACAATATTTGATTGACAGCTGAGATTTTTAAATGAGCTTAAAACAGCTATGAATGCTTTAATAAAAATTTGAAATTGGATTTCATGTTTAATTTGAAAAGGACTTTTATTATACAGATTTTTGTGTCTGGGTGACAAGTCCACTTTAATATGTTGCAGAGTTGCCCTTATACTGTCAAAGTTTAGACGCCTGAAATTCAATGTTTTAGTTACTCCCTTATAGAATTGCCTCTGCAACAGAATCTCAAAGGAGACCATGTTATGATCACTATTCCCTAAATGCTCACCCACACAAATGCTAGAGATGAATTCAGTATTATTAGTTATTACAAGATACAAAAGAGAGTTATTCCTAGTAGGTTCTTGAAAGAGCTGGGATAAAAAGTTGTCATTTAGCATATTTACAAACCTACTAGCTTTATCAGTCTTGGCAACCCCATTACATCAGTCATGTCCGGATAATTGGTCACCCATAATAATAACTTGACCTACTTGTGAAGCCGCTTCTATTTGTAAAAGTAGCTGGGCTTCATAATCGTCACTTATACGAGGTGGTTTATAGCATACACTAATTATAATTTTCTTTATAACCTTTTGCTCAGTCAAAATCTCTATCCAGAGGGATTCCACACCCTCATAAGTGCCAGCTATGGTTATTTCTTTAGTGCATGGCTTTAATTCAGGCTTTACATACAAACACACAAAAAGGGTGTAACCATTTAAATTCACAGTCCAGTCACATGTTTCATCCCACCATGTCTCAGTAATACCAATGATATAATAATTTTTATAGCATGCAATAAATTCTAGGTCTCCCATTTTACCTGACAAACTTTGTGGATTTGCCAGCATACAGCGAAGTTTACTACTTTTACATTTTAAATGTGCATTACTTTGAGGAGAATTCTATGCTAAGTTAGTATTAGTCTATTTTCCTTGTAACAGAGGGGCCTGTTTTCTTTGTAACAGCGGGACCTCCTTAGGTGGTAAACTGTATGCCCCCCTCACTCCTCCCCCATGACCTCTTACTAATCCCACTACACCATCTACCTTAGGGTTCAAACGGATCTTTCATGAAGGATTCTGGATTTGGCCAAATCCAAAAATAGTGGATTTTGTGCATCCCTTCTGTCCATTCTATGAACAAAAACAGTAGCTATCTAAACCTATTGTACTGAAATTTTTACATTTCCCAAACTATCATGAAAATGTAATAATTTATTAATTTCATTTCTAAATACTTTCAATTAAATTCTGTATTGTAGGCTTCACTGTCTCCCTTTCAGCAACCTGTCATTTTCTTTTCATGCAGAATTAGGAGTCAGATTTTGATTGACATGTCTAATACATAATTAGTCTAATACAAATGCTAGGAAAGGGTGCCCCTCTAAACATATTAGACCAATCAGACCCTAATTCCTAAATGGTGCAACAGAATGCTGAGAGGAAGCTAGGGAAGCGTTTATTCTTATATGAAATCTGCACTTTTTGTGATAATTGTTTCTTTTTAAAAGAAATTGAAGTTGCTGAAAAATATTACTCGGCGGAACTTGTTTCATATCAAAAGTACAATATGCCATTATCCCCGGATATAGACTACATTTCTTCTAGTGTTCAATACGTCCTTCAAAATAAATGTGATCCTGAATGTCTTGTGTGATAAAACAAGCTTTTAATCTGGGGGGGGGGGGGGGGGGGGGGGGGGGGGTGTCAACTGTATGTTAGTTGCTCCTAACTGCTTCAACAAATGGTATGTGTATGACAACCTTTGCTCCCTTCCGTGAGGGCAAACAAACCAGAGCCCTCTGTTACTCAATACCCATAGATGACCCAAAGAGCTGTGTACTGTCTGGATCCTACATTCAGGCTAAACTGGGCATGCTCACCAAATGGCACCCCATTAGCCAAAAAGTATTAGCCGTGATTGGCACCATTATAATTTATTGTCGGATTGGTCCCTATAATGGCCCACCTGGCCTATTATGTAATTGGCCCTTGTGGAAGCTGCCTTTGTGGTTGGCATAAGGAATCAAACCCTGTACTGCATTTCCGACGGGCTGTTCCCTTTCTGGATTACAAAGGTGGCTATTAAGAATTCCAATTTGTTAGTCTTTTTACATACATGGAGGACAACAGACACTACCCGGTTGTAAACCATCACAGCTGTACCAACATGCTCCAGTAACCAACAATAGCAGTGCTCCACCCTGGCATCATCCGTAAGCAGAACTACTGAATGCCGACTGGCTACCATCTAAACCTGTGATTTGACATTGTCATGCTACAATAAAAAGCTGCATTCCCCAAAGGAGTTGTGTTGTGTGAGTCCTGCCCTATGTCCACGTCTTCTTGCGGCAAGGTGTTGTGACACCTTGCAACTTTCAGGTAACTTTGATACCTGTGACAGAGCAGATACAGTTGAACTGCATGACCCTTTCATAGGATGCTCTCCAATATCATGTGAATTTCCAATGTTCTGTGATGTCTGTGCCGCATTCCCCTCCATTGAACCCATGCATGGCAGACTTTAAAAGTTTCCCTGCCCAGTATTACCCAGAGCATATTCCTCAGCCTATTTGATCTACTGGCAAGCTTTACATATGGCAAAAATGTTTTAAAAAAATATATACATATGTATCTAATATGCCTACAGCAATGATCCCCAACAAGTAGCTCAGAAGCAACATGCCACCCCCTTTGGTGGTGTTCCTATTAACCCCAGAGCAGATGGTCATATATTAATTTCTGGCTTAGAAGCATGTTTTAGAGGTATACTGATGCCTGTACTGCTAAACAGAACCTCCTGGAAGTTGGAAGGCCTCATGGCATTCATAGTACTGAATTGGTGTTTTGCTTCCCAATACTTTATACAGTGTGTGGCTCATGAGTAAAAAAAGTAATCTGGTAAAGAAATGCATTATAACTTTACACTGCAGATCTTAATTCCACCTTTTGCATCCTATGAGGCACTTTGATCACACACCAAGGGCATATATACACGCTTGGTTACATAACCAATGAATGGACAGAGTGGTCTTTCACTCACACATCTTCCTGTAACCAATTTAACTTCCTGTTACATGAACAGTGAAGCAGCCCATTCAAGAAGAACATCACAACATGGTGTCTCAAGGTAAAAGATTTAAAAGCAAAATATTGGTTTATACATGCAATTTGGTAAGATTCTTTTGTCAGGAATTATTGCAAATATCCAGGATGCAGAATCCTTGCAACAGGATCTTGACAAACTGGCAAATGAGATTTAGTGTTGCTAAATGTAAAGTCATGCACCTGGGATGTAAGAATATCCACGCCATTTACACTTAATGGGACTGCACTAGGTAAATCCATAATGGAAAGGGACCTTGGAGTCATTGTAGATAAACTTGGCTGTAGCAAGCAATGCCAGTCAGCATCATTAAGGCCAAATAAGATCTTTAGCTGTATTAAAAGGGGCATAGATTCACAGGAGGAGGGGGTCATTCTTCATCTGTATAGAGCACTGGTACAGTGCTCAAACATGACATTATTGAATTAGAGAGTATACAGTGATGGGCAACTAAGCTGATAAAAGGTATGGAAAATCTTAGCTATGAAGTAAGATGGCCAAGTTGGGGTTGTTCACACTGAGAAAAGGTGCTTAAAGGAACAGTTCAATGTAAACAAAAACTGGGTAAATAGATGCTGTGCAAAATAAAATAAAAAAAATCTAATATAGTTAGTTAGCCAAAAATGTAATGTATAAAGGCTGGAGTGACCGGATGACTAATGGAACAGAAGCCAACTTCTTGTTTTGCAGTTCTCTAACTCTGATTTAGTCAGTGAATTTAAGGGGGGGCCACATAGGACATAATTGTTCAGTGAGTTTGCAACTGATCCTCAGTGTTCAGCTCAGATTCAAAAGCAACAGTTATGACCATGTGGCCCCCCCTCAAATGTTTTTTTTTTGTCTTCCTCTGGAGGCAGACATTTCTGAAGATTACCTAAAAATATTGCAATTTGCCACATTTAATTCCTTATGTACATTGGTAAACCACCCTAAATAAGAGAGCCATGGGTCTACTAAACAATTTGATGCCCAGTATGCATAGATATAACAGATATAAGCAATTGGCATGTTCAGACCCCAAATAAAAATAGTGCATATGAATTTTCTTGGCTCCCAATTTGCCTTCTGTGAACAAAGGCCTGTGATTGCATATTATGTGCCACAAGAACCTCCTAACAGCACAAAGACCCCACAAAATCATATATTTTTATTAGGTACACATTCTAACAAATACAAAATTGATAAAAATATGTTTCGACTCCAATCAAACTGCAAAATTATGTTTAATAAAAATTTAAGGAACAACAATGCAAGCATAAAACCACAATAAAATTAATTCTAAATAAAAATAGGCAGCTCAGTGAAATAAAATAACTGATCAGATAGTGTGGTTAGCAGTCAGGCTTGATCCAATAGTCAGTCTGCAAAATCAACAGTTTTTAGGGGAATAACAAGAGTCAAAATTATAAAATGAAGAACTGCAAAGAAAGAGTAAAAGAACTATGTGTGTGTTTGTGTATGCATTTATGTACAGTTGTAAAAAGTGTCCAAATGTGTGTATATGTGCACGTGAGTATGTAAATATGTGCAAAACCGTACAAGAGTGTACTACAAAAAACAAAAGGAAGCCCTTTACTGCACAGCACATAGGCAGTGGCGTAACTACCAGGGGAGCAGGGGGTGCAATTGCACCAGGGCCCACTCCCTCTCAGGGCCTGGAGAGGCTAGGAGAACTCCACTGTGCAACTCATAGGGGGAGAGCCCGATAGGGGGACCCAGGTGCCAATCCTGCACCAGGGCCCACCAGCGAGTAGTTACGCCACTGCATGTAGGTACTATGTGCTTGGCAGTCACAGCATTTTCCTGCCAGCATGTAGTACCTAATAAGGTAACTTACTGTGATATAAATTAATTGTTGGTTAAGTATTCATTACGTATACAGGGTGGGTCCAAGGAAGGGGCCAGGAAAGTATACATGCATTTTGTTCAAAAAATGGCAACATCTGTTCAATCTACAAGTCATATGATAATGATATGTTAATTGAGTGGATGATTTGGGCTTGCACACATAAAGCTGGAGAAGGTAATATTCCAGGTGTATGAAAGAAATGCCTATACAGATATACATTTAATATGACTGCTCTGTAGGCTGGTACTCCAGTCCAGTCCAGTATATAATCTGCTTTTGGAAATCACAGCTAACATGTTTGCACACAACTGTCCAAGAAAGTCATGGACTGTATACTGCAACTCACTGCTCTTCAACAAAACACATTTGTTAAAGGTGAACAGCTATGCAGCTCTTGGAAGGGAGGGTTTCAGCATATACTTACCAAAAGTCTGTCCTCTGCCAGATTAGTCAATACAATTAGTGCAGACGTAGGTCTTTATAATGTGCAATGTTGGGAGAAGAAATCTCAGGGCTACAGGCCTTTCCCTGTGAAGTGGTTAGTTCCAAAGACCAATTTCTTGGCATGTGCATGGTAAGTATGTTAAAGGGGCAGTTTGGTCTCTTACAGCCATAGCCATCTGTGGGCATAGGTACCATAAATTCCACTTGGTCTTGCTGGCAGTTCATTAACCCTTCTGCTTTAAATTTACTTTAAGTATGGTGTAGAAGAACTTGAGACACAAATTTCCCAGTTAGACTACCAGGCAGCTGCCCAACCAACACCCCCTATCATAAGACAACTCGGAGAGGCACAAGAAGCCTACTCTCAGCACCTGACTCAAAAAGCTCAATGCAAACACCATGTTGCTAAAATTAATATCTACGAATATGGCGAGAAACCAGGCCGCCTACTAGCCAACCTAGCAAGAACCTAGATCCTACCCTCCTTCTATACCTGCCTTCAAAGATGCCCAAGGCAATCTCCACACTGACCCAGAAACAGTCAAAAACATGCTGGTACTCTTTTATGAAGACATGTACGCAACTAAACTGAAAGCAAATGAGCAAGACTTAATAGCTTTTTTGTCCGTACTGGCATTCTCAACGCTAGAGCAGGAGTTTAGAGATTTTATGGAGGAAGATATCACATGCATAGAGATATAAGAGGCGATTGAATCCTTTCCAAATGGGAAGGCAGCAGGGGCAGATGGCATCCCCGTTGAGTTATATAAAAGGCACTCCACCACCTTAGTCCTGATATTACTACAGCTATTTCGGGAAGCTCTGCAAAAAGGGTACTTTCCCCAATCCCTATATGAAGCAGCCATAGTCCTCCTCCCCAAACTAGGCAAAGATCCCCAACTATGTGAATCTTTTAGGCCCATTTCACTACTGACTGCAGACGTCAAAATTTATGCCAAAGTACTAGCTAGGCGCCTAGGAAAGGTCATCTCCCTACTGGTCAATCCTGATCAGGTGGGGTTCATCCCGGCAAAAACCCCTGTCATGAATACTAGACGACTATTTCTTAACCTATCGGCCCCGAGTAAGAACCAAGGGAATAGAGCCATAGCAGCCTTGGACATTGCCAAGGCTTTCAACACGGTGGAGTGGCCCTATCTATGACAAGTACTGGCAAAATTTGGCTTGGGACCTAAATTTATAGCTATGGTACAACTGCTGTACAAGTCCCCCAGAGCCACCCTACATATAAACACTCTGTCCACCTCCGGTTTTTCTTTGTCCAGGGGCAAAAGACAGGGGTGCCCGATGTCTCCCTTATTGTTCGCCCTCGCAATCGAACCATTTGCCCAAGCAGTCAGACTGCATCCAGGGATACAAGGCTTTCAATGCACAGGAGTTTGCAATAAAATACAATTATATGCGGACGATACTTTGGTTTATCTGGGAGACAGAGGTCCATCCCGAGATGCTTTAATGGATCTCACACATAGGTTTAGTGAAACATCAGGACTCATAACCAGCACATCCAAGTCAACCCTGTTCTTGGTATACGAGCACCGACCTGGCCAGCCCCCGAACACCCACCCCCTTCAAGTTGCAGGTTTTTCTACCTGGGTATTAATATATCTCTTCCCCTGACACAGTTTAGGGCACTGAATGTTGACCCTCTGCTGCAGTGAGTACAAGATAAATGTAAAGCATGGGAACAGCTTCCAGTGGGCCATGCTGGCAAGATTCATCTGATTAAAATGTTTTTACTTCCTAAACTATTATATATTATGTGGCATGCTCCAGTGTATATACCCAAATCAGTATTCTCAAACCTCAACAAACAATTTTCTAAATTTATATGGGGGAAGTCCAGACTACGCCTCACTACCCTAATGCAGCCAAAAAATGGAGAGGGAATGGCGTTTCCTGACTTACACTTATACTTTATAGCGTCCCAGCTTACACATATTTCCCCTATGATACACCAAGAGATATCCCCACCTCTGTACAACCTCTGGGCTACATTAGCTGGGAAAGTAGATGCCCAAACCTCGCCATTACTCATGCTCCAAGCATCCAAGTTCTACAACTGGCTCACAACACAATACTTTTCAATCATGTAGTGCCACAAACACCTATATGTGGCAATGGGAAATTCCCATAGCTAGCTTCCTTAAATCCTCCAAAAATCTGGCTGGAGCTTGGCCTTACCACTATAGCGGACCTGTGGGATGAGGACAAGGTGAGACCTCTTCAAGAGCTACAGGTCACAAGGCATTTAACCTACTCCCAATGGCTCACACACCATAGGCTAAAAACTGCCCTAATCAAGCAATTCACCAAAGACAGAACTACAATTGCAACTCCCCAGTGGTGGATATATTAGCAGAGCCTGCTCAAAAAAGTTAAATATCGTCCCTATATAAATTATTGCACAAACCTCTCTACAGGGACACTGCAATCCTCTCTAGAAAAGCCTGGGAAGAGGATCTGGGAGCCATCACTGACGATCAGTGGGAATGGGTACTAGCTACACCTAGCATAGTCTCTATGTCACTGAGGCATAGCATGCTGCATCTCTACCTGATATATAGTGCATATTATACACTACAGAGGCTATTTGTAATAAAAATATCACACTCCCCAATATGTTTGAGATGAAAGCTACCCTGGAGCACACCTTGTGGAGCTGCCCAAAGCTCAATGAATACTGGGGGGTGGGGTGTGGGTGGTTGAGCAGGACAATCCCTGCGTGGAGTAATTGTAATGCAAGGTCAAGCCTCTTATCATTGGACTTCAATGACAATCTAGACTTTCATACCAAAACTTTCATCACTAAAGCTCTGTTTCAAGCCAGAAGGATGCTCACACTGCATTGGAAAGAAACCTTTCCTCCAAAGATAAGTGAATGGCACAAAGCAATGAGCGATCTCGCAATAATAGAAGATGCTATTGTGGACAAAAAAGGCCGCTCGGACAAAAATAGATTTGGCACAATTGGACTGCAAATCAGAACCGCTCCAAGGTACTACTTAAAAAAGGTAACCCCCCCCAAGACGTTGCATAATCTGGGCCCTAATGGGGGGTAGCTGAGCCTTGAATAACCAACATAATGTGCATTTAGCAACATGTTAATGTAAAAATATTTGAGAATGATGGTACCAATGGAATGTCCTGTGTTTACCTGTCTGTGTGAAATTTTCAATAAAAAACTTGAGCAAAAAAAAAAAAAAAAGTATGATGTAGAAATTGATATTGGATAGGACAATTTGCAGCTGTTCTTTATTTTTTTGTTTGTAGTTTTTAATGATTTTGTTTTATGTTCAGCAGCTCTCGAAGTATGGAGTTTAAGTCAGAAGAAGAAGGCAAAAACTAATCATTAAAATTCAGCCACCCCTATTGTCATTCACTGTGGTCCTACTACAGTGCAAGGTAGTTACACCAGCACCCTTTTGAGCCTTGACCAAAGATATTGGGGGACGGCGACTTCTACATTAATTTGGCAATGCAGAACATCAAGCACCAGCTGTAACTGTAGATGATAATACAACTTCCATATGCTCATCCAGTGTATCAGAAGCTGCAGGTAAATGTGACAAGCTATCGGCAGTAACATTTTTCAAATCTGGCTTATATTGCATTTTATAGTTGAAATTCAGTAGCCTTGCTGACCATCTAGCTATACGCATTCCAGCTCTTCCTAGTCCCTTTGTTGTAAGTAGTGTAGTTAAAGGGCTATGATCAGTGCATAAGGTAAATTATCTACCTCATAGGTAGTTTCTCCATTTTTCTGTTGCCCAAACACACACTAGGGCTTCTTTTTCAACAGTTGAATACTTACGCTCTGTCTCTGTAAGTGTTCTGGATGCAAATGCAACAGTTTTCTCAGAATGTTCAGCATGGATCTGTGTGAGAACGGCACCAATGTCATAGTCTGAAGTGTCTGTAGTAACCACAATGAGTAGTGCAGAATCAAATAAAGCTAGCGCTGGACTGTTCACAATTAACTATCTCACTATTTCAAAGCTATGTTGAGCAGTCTCTGACCAAACCAGGCTTGAAGTTTCACATAGTAGTGCTCGAAGTGGCTCCACAACTGAAGCATAGTTGGGAATAAACTTAGAATACCATGGAGTAAGACCTAAGAAAGCTCGTAAGGTCTGGAAATCAGATGGAGTAGGTGCTTGTGTAACCGCGTTGACATGGTCAGGGTCAGGCAGTAATCCATCTTGTGAAAATTATATGTCCCAGAAATTACAGCTGCGTTTGTCTGAAGTACACAAACAGGAAACCAGCAGCTCACTGTATTCAATTTGCCAAAGTGCACAAAAATTATTTATTTAGCCCATAAACACAAAGTGGCAATGTTTCAGACCCCCCAGGCCCTTTCATAGGATTCTGATTTTTCCATCACATCTTGCTCTACCAGTTTCTTTAGTTCATGTGAGACAGTCTCCCTTATAGAGTAGGGCAATCGCCTCAATTTCTGGTGTACTGGTTTTACATTTGGTCTCAGCTTAATCTTGTGTACAAAGTTCTTTGCACAACCCAGTGAAGTGTTGCTTTGTGGTAAAATTTTAGACACTGGCTGTGTGGCAGGCACTAGTGTTGTAGTAATGAGACCATCAAATAATTGTAGGTTTAATGCAGCAAAGAGATCCCTTCCAAGTATAGCAGTACATTTTTTCACAATGTAAAAGTCACATTTTGCAGTATTTGATTCAAATTGTACAGTCTCTGGCAAGCAACCAAGCACAGGGATTGGATCCTTTAAGTAAATGACCAGTTTCAGGGCCGGTGCAACAAGCAGATCTTTTGCAAAGTATTTCAAGAAAATATCCTTTGGTAGTATAGAAACAGCTGAACCTGCATCAGGTTAATGGAATGCCCCTTGTCAGCAGAAGCAGTACTGACACTGACCGTGCATATAAACTTGTCTGGAATAAATGTCCCAGCATTATCCACACTTAATACTGTGACATGTGTAGTAGTGACTTCATGGACATCTTTAGCAGAACTACGGCAGACCGTAGCAAAGTGACCTGACTTTAAACATTTGCGGCACTGTATAGCTTTTGCAGGGTATTTAGCATAGTTTGCAAGGTGTTGTGTTGAACCACAGCGAAAGCAGTATTTTTTATTTGTATTTGCTGCACGGTTTTGCAGTGAATCCCTTTCCTTAGCACTGTATTTTTCCTGTGACTGCGCATGATTAAGCCAGTTTTGAATTCGCAATCTGTACATTCCCAGCAGTTCCCTGACTCAGAGCTTTAGCCTCTGCCACAGCTGTTTCAATTTGGCTAGCAATTGTAATAGTCTCTCTCTAATGCGATGTGAGTTTGTTTTTTCCACTATTTGGTCTCTTAGCATTTCATGTTAGATTCCCAAACTCAAATTGTTCTGTGGATTCGCCATTACATTGTCTACGTTGGCGAAATTTATATCTTTCCGCAACCACATTTACTCTTGGAACAAAAAAGTTCTTTATAGCAGTAAGAGCAGTTTCATAAGTCTCATCAGGTAATGGTAATGTAATAAATAAAGCATGCTTTCTAGGTGCAGAAATCTCCCCTTGGTCAGCAGTAATAATGTAATTATCAAACATACGAATCCAAGCAGTAAAAGTAACAAGGTGCAGGTTTCTGCAGAGGTAGAAAATACATCCTTGTCACCATTTGTCTGGTAGCTGAGGATGAAGAGAGTATAACAGTGCTTTATTAGCAGGTTCATGCAGCCATTACATAACAGCAGTAAGTCTTACTTTCACTTTCAATCTGTACAGAAAGTCCTGTGTATGCACAGTGACACCTGCAGGCCATTTGTATAAACACCACAAGCAGCATATTGAGGCAGCTAGCTGGGTGACAGTTAGGAAATCTAAGGTAAGCCAAAGGAGGCTGATATGGGTTTATGCATCTCATCAGATTCGCCAGATTGTGTAAAAAAGATGGCAGTGTGAACTATGGATTGGCAATTCTAGATGGGGCTGATATCTCTAACAGAGACCAGTTTCTCTAGTAGTGGTGGGGAGGAGAGCAGAGTCAGGCCAAAGCAGATTGTGGTTGTAGGGGAAAGTGGATAGGGTAATCTGTTGTCTGAATCGCTAAAACAAGGAAGGTCTTCCAATGTAATTTTTTGGAAATATTGCTCATGCCGCGTGCAAGTTTAGGAAGACAACAGGAGTTTAGGGAGCTAAATGCATGGCTCAAGTCTTGGTGTAGGAAGGAAGGGTTTGGGTTCTTAAGGCATTGGGTTGATTTTTCCTTGTGGTACAACCTTTACAGTCGTGATGGATTGCACCTCAATGGAATGGGGTCCACTGTGCTAGGGGAAAGAATGTACAAGATGTTGGGGAGTATTTAAACTAGGCAAGGGGGTGGTGAGATAATGAATTATTGGGAAGCTAGGGCCGACAGGGCAGTGGGATTAGTAAGGGGTCATGGGGGAGGAGTGAGGGGGGGGGATACAGTTTACCAGCTAAGAGGTGCCTCTGTTACAAGGAAAACAAACAAATACTAACTTAACGTAGAATTCTCCACTAAGTGATGCAAATGTAAAAAGTAATAGTGGTAAACTCTGCTGTATGCTGGCAAATGGCCAGTTTGTCTGGTAAAATGGGAGACCTAGAATTAATTGCATGCTCCAAAAATGATTATATAATTGATATCACTGAGACCTGGTGGGATGAAACACGTGACTAGACTTTGAGATTAAATGGTTATAACCTTTTTAGGAGGGACAGAGGGATTAAAAAGAGCAGAGGAGTGTGTTTGTATGTAAAGCTTGAATTAAAGCAAAGCACTAAAGAAATAACCATTGTTTGCACTGGTGAGGGTGTAGAATCCCCCTGGGTAGAGATTTTGACTAATTATTTTTAAAATATGTTAGTAGTAAAGAAAATGAAGCAGGAAGGGGTGGGACCTTTAAGATCAGAGGGGGTCAGCTGGCTGATGAGAACAAAAAAAATCTCAGATTCTGAACGCATATTTTTCATCTGTCTACACAAATGAGGTTTCCTTAATAGTCCCAATTCTAGTAATACAAATAATGCATGGTTCACACATGAAGAAATTCAAAAGAGACTTGAACATGTTAAGATAAACAAAGGTTCGGGGCCAGATTGTATTCATCCCATGGTACTAAGCGAGCTTACCTCTGTGATTGTTAAACCTCTTTACTTAATTTTTCAAGATTCATTGTGGTATGGCATGGTGCTGAGAGACTGGCGAATTGCTAATGGATCCCGTTCTCAGCCTCAAAAATATAGGCCAGTTAGTCAGACTTCAGTGGTAAGCAAGATTTTTGAAGGGTTAATAAAGGATAAGATACATAGCAAATAACAATACTATAAGTTTGTGCCAGCATCGTTTTTGGCATAATAGATCTTGCCAGACTAACTTAATTTCTTTTTATGAGAAGGTGAGCAGGGAACTTGATTCTGGGATGGCAGTCAATGTGATTTACTTAAACTTTGTTAAAGCATTCAATACAGTGCCACACAGATGGTTACTGGTTATATTAAGGAATGTTGGCCTGGAACATAGTATTTGTACCTGGGTAGAGAACTGGCTAAAAGATAGACTACAAAAAGTGGTGGTAAATGGAACATTATCTAATGGGACCAGTGCTGAATTTCAGGTTCTCAATAGCAAAAATGATCCAGAACTTCAAACTTGTCACAGGGGGTCACCATCTTGGAAAGGGTCTGTGACACTCACATGCTCAGTGGGCTCTGAGCAGCTGTTGAGAAGCTAAGCTTAGGGGTCATTGCAAATTATCAAGCAGAAAATGAGGTTGGCCTGTTATACAAGCTGATGCTACTGGGCTGATTATTAAATTCTGATGCTTGTTGCACTGGTTTCTGTGCTACCATGTAGTAATTATACATAATTACTAATCAACCTTATATTGTAATATTCTATGCGTACTGTATATTTTGAGTCGGTCCCTAAGCTCAGTAACTAACATCAGCAGAAAAGAAGATGGGGAGCTACTGGGGCATCTTTGGAGAGACAGATCTTTACTGCTAAAGCGCTTTGGTTGCTGGTACAGAAGCACAAAAAATAATGTACAACGTTTCTAGCTTACTTCTTTAGTTTAACTTTCCTTAAATGACCTTGAGGTGGGCATTGAAAGTACTGTATCTATTTCTCTTGCCTAGATTGGGGGACACAGGCACCATGGGGATGAAGATCCTGTTGCTTGGAGAAAGGACACTAAAAGGTTAAAGTGGCTCCTCCTCCTGTTTTGGGCTTCATCCCCCTGCCTACTTCCTTAAGCCTCAGTTTTCTTTTAGTGTCCTCAGAAGAAGGACAGACACTGTGGCTGGGAGCAGTAGTATAGACTAAGGTGAGAGCCATGCCATAAAAAAGGGGTCAGTGATTGCATTTCCAGAGCTCCTCCAGTCAAAAGGATTTCTTTGCACTATAGCCCATTTGCCTTTCCGCTCTTCGGAGGCTGCAGACAGGGGAGCTCCCTCCCAACCCCTGGGCAACTGGTTTCCGCTCCCCGGAGGCTGCACCAGCGACCAAAACAGGGCATTCACTGAATGAGCATCTATAGCTGGCTGATGGGGTAAGTATTACCCCTTCCCTCCCCAACTCTTCACAGGCACTTCTTCGCAGGTTCCTTCCAGTGGCGCGCATAGGGCGCCATCTTGGTAACGGTTCTTGCTGCGCGACATTTCTTCTGCGCGCCTTCCTCCCATTCGACGTCAAACGTTACTTCCGGCGCCCATAGCGCCATTCTAATTCCGCATACATTACTCGGGGATATCAGGAGCGCTCACCAGAGGAGTGATTAACAAGACAAGTAGGTTCCTTCCCTCTCTATACACTGGGCACTCCATGGAGGTTTTGCTAAATGGCCTGCTTAATTTTTTTATGGTTAATCTTCCAAGGTGGTGACGTTCTCACACTACAGGGGGCAGTGGTTCCTATCTCAAGGGCAGATCCCCCTTCCCACTACCCTTATCTTACTATTTTGGGCACATAAATCAAGGGTTCTTCCAATAAAGACTCTCAGACTTCGTAAAATGACAGACAGGTCAGGGGAACAGTCTCTTCCCAAGCCACAGACTACTGTACGTTCTAACCCCTTAATATCTTTTACTAATGCTTCAGCTGAGCCAGTGTGTCTATCTTGCAGACCTGCTCCTATAACTTCCCCTGCATTACTTCAACCCGATGCAGCCCTACCAGCTAGCTCTGCGTCAGCTACGGCTACTCAAATGAGCTCAGATTCTGATTTGGTGCGTGCACTCTCTATCACTAGCAGGTCTGCAAAACCTGGCCAGTATACCAGAAACATTGGACAAGGTCTTGGAATGATTGTCCACACAGCCCCACAAGACGGGCACTCACGCTCCAAAGCGTCCACCTACTTCTCCTCCAGACTCCTCCAATGAACAAGAGGAAGGTTCACGGGCAGAGGGGCAGATTCTCTCTGGTGACGATTCTTATCAGGAACTGGATGCTCCCAGATCACAAAGAGAGGTGGAAGTTCTTATTCAAGCGGTCTTACAAGCTCTATGCTTAGAAGACACTACAGCAGAACCAAGCAAATACATTTTAAGAGACAAAAGAAGTCCACTTGTGTCTTCCCAGCATATGAACAGTTAGAAGATATTGTAAAAACACAATGGAAAACACTGGACTACAGAGTCCAATTCTAAAAACGCTTCACACAGAACTATCCCTTCCCTCAAGAATGTATGGAACTGTGGTCTTCACCCCCAATGGTAGACCCACCAGTCTCTAGACTATCCAAGGCCAACAATATCCCTGTGGCCGACTCGGTATCCTTCAAAGACCCCATTGACAGACATCTTGAGGGTTTCTGTAAGGCAATCTTCACAGCACCTGGTGGAGCGCTACGCTCCATTTTTGCCACAGCCTGGGTCTCCAGAGCAATGGAAATGTGGGTGGAACAAGTGGCACAACTAATTGGCTCAGAGGATCCCAATATGGACCTCCTCCTAGAACAAATCGCAGACGGCAATGCATATATCTGCGATGCAGCTTTGGATGCAGCAAAGCTTGCCGCAAGGGCCTCTGCCCAATCCATAGCAGCCAGATGTTTCCTATGGCTAAAGAACTGGTCAGCAGACCTCATATCTAAGAGATCCCTGGTCAGTCTCCCATTCAAGGGAAAACAATTGTTTGGGGCAGAATTGGAAAAGATAATTTCCCAGGCTACAGGGGGCAAAAGTACCCTACTGCCGCAAAACAAGCCCAAGAGAGCTCCATTCAAAAGAAGACCATTTCTTCAGCCCTTTCGCCAGAACCAGGGTCAAAGGCAAAAGGCATAAACGGAAAAGCACCAATCCAACCGCCCCAGATTCCAGTCTAGATACAACTCTTCCTGGTCCGGAAACAGGGGTTCGGCCAAACCTTCCCAGGACAAGACACCCTCAGCATGAAGAGGTGCCAGGATCCTTGGTTTCTACAAATAATTTCCCACGGCTATCTCATAGAGTTTGCTAACCCTCCTCCAGAAAGGTTCATATCGAGGCTTCCACCAAGAGAACCCAAGCTCTCAGCCTTTCTTCATGCTCTGACCATCACAGGGGTGGTGGAAGTGGTCCCACCCAGGGGCCAGGGCTTCTACACTAACCTGTTTATTGTAGCCAAGAAAGACTGATCATTTCGTCCAGTCAGACTTGAAAGCTCTTAACGACCACATCTGCAGACATCACTTCAAAATGGAGTCTGTTCAATCAGTGCTCATGTCACTGGAAAAGGAGGAATTCATGGCAGTGATCGACATCAATAATACGTACTTACACGTGCTAATACACCCCAGTCATCCTTGTTTCCTTAGTTTCTACGTGGCAGGAGAACATTGGCAGTTTGTGGAGCTCCCCCCACCCCAAGGGTCTTCTCGAGGGTGATGGCTGCGTCCCTAGTACAACTCTGTCTACAGGTCATACTGTACATGGACGATCTACTCGTAAAAGCCCCATCCAGTTCCCTGGCCACAACACACCTTCAGATGGTAACGACAACACTGACTCAGATGGGTTGGTGCATCAACTTCCAGAAATCGAAGCTAATTCCGTCCCAGAGTACAGAATACTTAGGACTAATCCTGAATACCATCGTGGGTAGAGCATTCCTCCCGCAGGACAATATCTCCTCTCTTCACAGCCGACAGAACAGGTACCTCTACGTTCGGCCATGAGGGCTCTGGGGACAATGATCTTGCCCTTTCCGGCCATTCCTTGTGCACAATTGCAAACCAGACCGCTACAAAGACTAATCTTGCAGCACCAGAGGAAGAACCGAGCAAATCTGGATCGCAGAATAGTCTTATCGGACGTTGTTCGGGCATCACTCTCCCGGTGGACACAGCCGACAACACTCCACTCGGGAAAACCAGGGAAGTGGAAGGGCATCACAACAGATGCCAGTCTGCAAGGATGGGCGGGAGTGGAGTTCTTGGTAACCAAGCAGTACAGGGCCGTTGGAAACACGAGGAGCGGCTACTCCCCATCAACATCTTGGAGCTCAGCGCAATATTCCTCTCCTTGTGTCATTGGTCAAACAGCCTCATGGGACTGCAGGTGAGAGTACAATCAGACAACGTAATGCCGGTCGCCTACATCAATCACCAAGGAGGCACCAGAAGTCAAGCAGCTCTCGCAGAAGCACAAAAAATCCTGCTGTGGGCAGAGAAGACAGTACCAGCAATCTCCGCAGTACACATTCCAGGAGTGGAAAACTGGATAGCGGATTTCCTCAGCTGCGAGACAATAGATCACGGCGAGTGGAGCCTACATCCAGAAATCTTTCAACAAATTGTAAAGAGGTGGGGAAAGCCAGATGTTTACCTGATGGCACCTAGGTACAAAAACAAGTTAGCAAGGTTCATTGCGAGAAGCAAAGACCCACTAGCATTGGCGGTAGATGCACTAGTGATACCGTGGCCATTTCATCTAGCCTACATCTTTCCTCCACTGGCCCTATTGCCAAGAGTTATCAAGAAGATATTGGATGTAGTTCGAGTACTTTGCACATACACTAAAGTCACTAACAGCTTTAGAAAGGTCGACAACTTATTCGTCATACCAGAGGTACCAAGGAAGGGTCTTTGAGCCTCAAAAGCAACCATTGCAAGATGGATTAGGATGGCCATACAAAAGGCCTATACAACAAGAGGTAGGACACCGCCTTTCGGAGTCCGGGCACACTCTCGCTCAGTACTTCTTGGGCGATGCACCATCAGGCTTCAGCAGAAAGGGTTTGTAGGGCTGCAGTATGGTCTTCCTTTCATACCCTCTACATAATTCTACCTTCTTCATAATTCTACAAGATGCATACTTACCTCAGCCGAGGCAAGAGAAAAACAGATTTTTGTACTTACTGTTAAATCCTTTTCTCTTTTCCTACATTGGGGGACACAGGCCTTCCCTCCCTGGATTATTATTATTATATATACATCATTTCATACTCCTGTTACAACAGTTAAGTTCAGTTACCCTAGCTACCAGCAACGTTGTGTTTCATATTCAGATAAATACGTAAGTAGTTTGACTTTGGGAGGTGCTCCTTCTCCGATCATTGGGCTACAAGGTAGGGCTAGTCATCCTTTTTTATGGCATGGCTCTGACCTTAGTCTATACCACTGCTCCCAGCCACAGTGTCTGTCCTTCTTCTGAGGACACTAAAAGAAAACTGAGGCTTAAGGAAGTAGGCAGGGGGATGAAGCCCAGAGCAGGAGGAAGAGAAGCCACTTTAACCTTTTAGTGTCCTTTCTCCAAGCAACTTGATCTTCATCCCTATGGTGCCTGTGTCCCCCAATGTAGGACAAGAGAAATATAAATGCAAGTTATACACTAAATGGCAGTGTGTTGGGAGTTTCCTTAAATGAAAAGGATCTTGGGGTTTTTATAGATTAGTTGTCTAATTCTGGGCAGTGTCATTCTGTAACTACTAAAGCAAATAAAGTTCTGTCTTGCATAAAAAGGATAAACTCAAGGGATGAAAACATAATTATGCCTCTTTATAGGTCCCTGGTAAAGCCTCATTTGGAGTATGCAGTGCAGTTTTGGACTCACAGACCTTAAGAGGGATATAAATGAGATGGGGAGAGCTCAGAGACATGCAACTAAGCTGGTTAGAGGGATGGAAGACATATCATGAGGGTAGACTGTCGAGGTTGGGGTTGTTTTCTCTGGAAAAAAAGACGCTTGCGAAGGGACATGATTACACTTTATAAGTACATTAGAGGACATTATAGACAAATATCTGGGGACCTTTTTTACCCATAGAGGATCACCATACCAGAGGCCACACCTTCAGACTAGAGGAAAAGAACTTTCATTTGAAGTATCGTAAGTGGTTCTACACAGTGAGGACCTAGAGGTTGTGGAATGCTCTGCCAGATGATGTTGTGATGGCTGATTCTGTTAATGCTTTTAAAGTAATTGTTCAGTATAAATGTAAAAACTGGGTAAATAGATAGGCTGTGCAAAATAAAAAATGTTTTCAATATAGTTAGTTAGGCAAAAATATAATGTATAAAGGCTGGGGTGACTGTAAGTCTAACAACAGAACACTACTATTGCTTTTCAGCTCTCTTTTGTTTACATTGGTTACTGCCTGGTAAACAGGGTAACCAGTCAATCAGTGAATTGAGGGAGGGCCACATTCGTCATAACTGTTGCTTTTGAACCTGAGCTGAATTCTGAGGATCAATTGCAAACTCACTGAACAGTTATGTCCCATGTGGCCCCCCTTCAAGTCGCTGACTAAGCTGAAAAGCAGGATGTTGGGTTGCATTCTGTTATGTTAGACATCCAGTCACTCCAGCCTTTATACATTACATTTCTGGTTAACTAACTATATTAGAAACAGTTTTTATTTTGCACAGCCTATCTATTTACCCAGTTTTTATTTTTACCCTGAACTGTTCCTTTAAGAGGGGTTTGGATGATTTCTTGGACAGACATATATATATATATATATATATATATATATATATATAAAAGGCTATTATGATACTAAACTCTACAGTTGCTATATATATGGGCATATATAATTTATGGGAAAGTATGGTGGGGTGTGTATGTATGGATGCTGGGTTTTCATTTGGAGGGGTTGAACTTGATTGGCTTTGTCTTTTTTCAACACAATGTAACTATGTATGATCTGACATGACTGTGTGTACCTGCTATATGCTAGTAATGTATTATTGAGGTTATTTTGCTAAAAGTACTGTTTTTTGTTCTGGACAGAGTTCTAGTTCAGTTTAAAATTTGATTGTAATTGTATTGTTTACTATACTGTACTATTTTACTAATTTGGGAACATTTGCCCAGTTGAGTATATTTGCCTTTACATGTTTAACAGTAAAGAAGACAGGATACATTAATTATTGTTTATTTATAAAACCCTTTATTGTCATTTCTTGCCAATTCATCACATAGGAAATAAACTGAAAGAAACCAAATGAACAGATACAAACTGACCACTAGGGGGTGGGGAAACCTCACAGCTGCAATTCATTCAAATCCTGAACAGAACAGCTGCAGCAGTAACGGAGATTAAATCAAGGTTCAATACAGCTCTTCAGCTATTTAGGTTATCTGAAGAAATGGGTCTGGCTTCAATGGTTTCTTCTGTAGGGTTATTGTTATGTTCCGCACTGCATGAAAAAACAAAGTTAACTCTTTTGAGAGCTCCAACATAAAAAACGATTTTCAGAGCATTTTGGGAGCGGACAGTTAAATCCTGGCCCGAAGTTGAGAAGATGTGGGTTGAAGAGGGTGCAGGCTGGGAAAAAGCACCCTTTAATGGTTGGTTCACCTTCAAATTAACTTTTAGTATGTTGTAGAAGGGCCAATTCTAAGAAACTTTTCAATCGATCTTCATTATTTATTTTTCATAGTTTTTTTAATGATTTGCAATTTTCTTCTGTTTCTTTGCAGCTTTCAAATGGGGGTCACTGACACCATCTAAAAACAAATGCTCTGTAAGGCTACAAATTTATCGTTATTGCCACTTTTTATTACTTATCATTCTATTCAGTCCCTCTCCTATTCATATTCCAGTCTCTTATTCAAATCAATGCAGGGTTGCTAGGGTAATTTGTACCCTAGAAACCAAATTGCTGACACTGCAAACTAGAGAGCTGCTGAATAAAAAGCTAAATAACTCAAAAACCACAAATAATAAAAAATGAAAACCAATTGCAAATTATCTCAGAATGTCACTCTCTACATTATACTAAAAGTTAACTCAAAGGTGAACCACCCCTTTAAATTTAGGCTAATAACTGGTCATTATTTGCATGTAACTATTTGTTGTGGGATAGGATGCCAAGAAAACACATTCATTAGTGTGTGCCACAGGCCTAAATGTAGACACTGGGGCTCATTTATAATACACTGTACAAATTTGCTTCAGGCAGTAACCCATGGCAACCAATTAGATTATTACTTTCAGTGTTCAATCTACAGCTGACTGATTGGTTGTTATGGGTTACTGCGTAGGTGCAATTTTGCCCAGTGTCTATAAATGAGCCCCGCTAACCGTTTATGCAAAATAATGTCAATAAATTTACTATATATCAAACTGGGGGATCACGAGGCTCTAAAAGCAGTAGCAGTTAAACACTTTAGAACAGGGGTGTCCAACCTTTTGGCTTTCCTGGGCCACATTGGAAAAAGAAAAATTGTCTGGGGCCATACATGAAATACACAAACATTTTTGATTTGTAAAAGTAAAGAAAAGTCACAGTAATGAACTACAATACCAGTTGGATAACCAGATAGAGCTATATACTGGAATATAGGACACCTGAATATTAAATAGATGTATTATATGATTATTACTACTACTACTAACTGGGCAATGGGTAGAGTCCCCCTCCTGCCTACTCCTATATCTTTGCAACATGAAGTTTCCTCGGGAACAAAGAGTTTCAAGCTGGGCCGCATTCATGTCCATCCTGGGCCGCATTCATGTCCATCCTGGGCCGCATTCATGTCCATCCTGGGCCGCAGGTTGGACACCCCTGCTTTAGAAGGTGTTACATGAGTTGACATATTTACTCCTTTGGTAAATGTGCCAATTCATAAGAATAAGAATAAGAGTGCTTTGAGCATCCAAATTACACACACACACGGCAAAAAAAAAATCGATGTATACACATTACAGAGAATTTAACCACAAACATAACGCAGTCTGTATCTCACAGAACCTAAATCAGTCATACTCACTGGTTGTTTTGTTTTGTCTCCATCTCTGTTTTGTTGTCTATGTTCAGCCCTTCCACCTCATGCTCTTTATCACCAGCAGATTCAGTCCTCTGAGACAGAAAGTCTCCATTCATTGAAGCATCCATATCTGGGGAAGCAAAAGTGAACAGTTTCATTATTAAATTTAACAATAAAAAATATACAGTGGGCTACAGATTTATAGTTTGATCAAGCTAGAATAAATATAAATACACATGAAGGTGGGCAATAAGAGCTCAGTCATTATGCAGACTTGGTAACCTAAATCATCTGAAGATCAGAAGAACCTAAACTTGATTTTATGGATTTGTTTGTCTGAAAAGAAAGAAACACTGGTCCCCAACCTGCTAAATAAAATGAATACCTTCTCCAGCCTTGGCAGTCTGGTTTTCGTCTTCTGGTCCTTTCTCTGCAGTGCTGACCTTTTCTGCTGTTTTCTGTTCAGACTCCAACTTGGGGCCTAGGATACGAGCTTTAATTCGGGAATAAACCTCAGCAGCTTTGTCCATAACACTCTGATTTGCTTTGTAGCGCCGGATCTGGTGGTCGGGAAATTATTAAGACAATCAAGAAGGCAGATAAATCAAGGCTTACCAGAGCTGGACAATGATGACTGGGGGGAGGCAACAGGTAGAGCCTAGGATTATCTGAACTCCACAAGAGTTAAATTAATCCAATTTAAAATTATCCATAGGCTCCACCTGAACCCCCTTACAATTACATCTTATGGGAATTTGTGACTCCTCTCGTTGCCCTAAATGTGGTGCCTCAGAGGCAGACTACCTTCACCAAAATGGCAATGTTCACAAATCTACCATTTTTGGGAACAGGTCCTAAATATCATTCAGAACACAATATCCCTACCAAAAATACTCACACCCAAGACATGCCTTTTTGGTATTGTAAATTAGATTGGTCTAGACTCAGCAGCATGTATTCTGTTTAGAACCCTGTTATTTTATGCCAGGAAATCCATCCTTTTACATTGGACGACCCACTCCTCTCCAACACTCAGGGGCAGATTTACAAAATTTGTGTGAAGAATTCGTAATTCGATCGAATTTGCATAAAATTCAAATTCGAATATTCAAATATGCAAATTCGACCATCGAATATTCGAATTTGAATAATTTGAATATTCAAATAAAATTTTATTTGAATATTCGATGGTCGACGTCCTTCCCCTATTCGACCAACTAGTTCACCAGATCCAAGCTGCTGAATGGGGGACCATTATTTTTGACCGAATAAAAAAAAATTCGATTGAATTTTATCTATTCGATCGATCAAACTGCGGTAAAATCCTTAGAATTCGATATTCGAAGGATTTTACTTCACATGGTCGAATTTCGATTTTTTTTTTAAATTCGACCAATAGTAGTTGAAGCTATAAACCAATACCAGTTGCTCCCCTAAGATCACAAAGGGAAGCTGTATCCATCTCCCCAATTGTTCGCCGTGAGTTAACTGCTATTTTCAGATCAATACAGATTTTTTGCTGATATCCTGAATACAAGAATGCAATACGTGTACAACCAATGTTTTTTTTATGTTACAAATGCATAAAACATTTTTTTAAAAAGGCTTTTGTTTATCAGTCAAAGAAAAGCAGAATAATTGGATAGTATAAGGTACTATTTAATGTCAATTTAATCCTACCAGATAGCATTGTTCTCCTACACCAAAATATTGCTGAAAACAAAATCATATAAAGTATCTCTAGTTTCTCAAAGTAATTGTTCAGTATAAAAATAAAAACTGGGTAAATAGATAGGCTGTGCAAAATAAAAAATGTTTCTAATATTATTAGCCAAAAATGTAATGTATAAAGGCTGGAGTGACTGGATATGTAACATAATAGCCAGAATCTAACTTCCTGCTTTTCAACTCTCTTGTTTTCCAGACTGGTTACCCGTTGACCAAGCAGTAACCAATCATTGACTTGAGGGGGGCCACACGGGCTATAACTGTTGCATTTGAATCTGAGCTAAATGTGAGGACCAATTGCAAACTCGCTGAACAGTTATGTCCCATGTGGCCCCCCTTCAAGTCGCTGACTGACTCAAAGTTAAAGAGCTGAAAAGCAGAAAGTTGGATTCTGGCTATTATATTAGTCATCCAGTCACTCCAGCCTTTATACATTTTTGGCTAACTATATTAGAAATATTTTTTTTTGCACAGCCTATCTAGGAATACAGTTTTTATTTTTACACTGATCTGTTCCTTTAAGGCTAATGGCATTTAAACTTTGAAGTTCATACCTAAGATTTGACCATTTACTTGCAAGGAGTAGCACAAATCTGCAAAGAGTACAAAAAATGCACCTTTGCCCTATTACCTTAGTTCTTTTATTATGTCTAAAAATCTTTTGGACTGTCTAACTGATTAAAACTGTAACCCTATTTTTGTACACCTGTGGTGCTATATAAATAATTAATTGTATGAAAAGCTATTGCCCAACAGGCTTGTATAAATAATAATAATAAACGTAAAATGGAATCAAAGGAAGGACAATTTAATAGAAAGGAAAAACATTAATTTGCAGTATGATCATTACCTTCTTTAGCGTGGCCACCACATCTGTATTTTTCTGCAAGATCTGAGATGTTACCTGTAGTCCTCCAAGTTCTTCTAAAGCATCTAGGCATTTCTTAATATCCTAAGCAACAGAATAAAAGAGGGACTGTACTGCAATGGAGACAATACTGGTGGTCATGGCATCTTTGTGATGTCTAGCATACTGGCATATAATATGGATAGTCAGGAGTTATATGCAAAGAGTAGAAATTTTGTAAATAAATTAAACGCTTACACAAGGATACCCAAGCAGTGCCATGCGAGCAATATGTTCCTTACACCACCCTTTGATGTTGCTCCCTGTGGCCTAAAAGCATATGCTAATTTTTTTAATTCCTAACTTGGAGTCAAGTTTTTGAAGTATAAAGTGTACAATCACAGGCATTATTTGGTAACCACCAGGAACATTTTTACTCTTATTCTCACTTTTTACTTCTAAATGTGGCTCATAAGTAAATAATAGTTTGGGGACCCCTATCCTAAAATTTTATGAATTATGCTTAGCATTGATGAATGTTATTTCTACGATTATGCCTAAAGGGCTGCATTACCAGTCAATTGACTAAATACTGCGTGTCCTGAAACTCCAGGCCACGTCCCCTTTAAGTACTAACATTACAGAAGGAACAGCAATTAAAAGGAAGACTGTGTGTGTGGCAACCTTATAGTACAATTGTATGATGGAACAAATGCATCTTTGTTACACTTGCATCTTACCTGGACCATTTTAATCAATACCCAAGGCCAGATCCCTACTGTTTATCATAACTCTTACTACATTTACCCACTACACAAACAGATAATACCGATTAGCTATTACCGATTGGCTGAATAGTTCCTGACAATTCTCTCATCAAAAAATAAGTTAATAGTTCAGCTGTTTTCACTCAAGACTGTGTGTACAGATTTTAAGACCAGCATGCCAGTGGAATGTATTTGTTACAGGATTGATAATAAAACAAACCGAGATCTCTGCAGTAAGAGGATTGGAATCAGCATGGCAAAAATTTATGTTATGTACACAGTGGCTGTATGCACCTAACCACAAGCCTTTTTTTGCATATGATTATATATTTCTTCTTTGTCATTCTGAAAGCTGGGAAAGTCTAGGTTTGCTTTAATGACTAAACAGAAACAAAAGAAAGAGTGAGATGTTCTTAAAGAGATGCTGACACCTGAAATTAAACTCTTTTTACATCTATTATAATATTGCTTTGCAAGCTACTTGTAACTTTCCCATAGAAAGATTTTTGTTCTCACCGTTAAATCTTTTTCTCTTGTCCTATATTGGGGGACACAGGCACCATGGGGATGAAGATCCTGCAGCTGGAGACTGGACACTAAATAGTTAAAGTTGACTCCTCCCCCTGTTCTGGGCTTCATCCCCTGCCTCCTCCTACCTTTCCCAGTTTCGACCGAAGAATGAGCAGTAAACCCAAACCAGAAGAAGAGTACTTCAACCCCCTAAACCATAAGAAACCTTTCTTAAGGAACAAACAGGACTCCGAACATGGAGTAACTATTAACAATTAATTGAAAACAGTGTCAATACAAGGAGGGAAGGCCTATGTCCCCCAATATAGGACAAGAGAAAAAGATTTAACGGTGAGTACAAAAATCTCTCTCTCTCTTGCCTAAATTGGGGGACACAGGCACCATGGGGATGTCCTAAAGCACCCCTGAGGGCGGGACACTGATGACCCCTAGGTATTTAGCGGATTACAGCCTGTAAAACCTTCCTCCCAAAACTGGCTTCAGCTGAAGCCTGTGTGTGAAGCCTGTAGAAGCGCGTGAAGGTATGAGGGGACACCCATGTGGCTGCTCTGCAAACTTGCTCTGCAGTTGCCTGGTGTCTCCCTGCCCATGACGTACTAATGGATCTAATGGAATGCGCTCTTACTTTAAGAGGTGGTTGTTTTCCTTTGATTGCGTAGGCTCTGGTGATGGTTGCCCAGATCCACCTAGCTAGTGAAGTCTTGGCTGCCTTGAGGCCCTGCTTTGGCCCAGTAGGAATAATGAATAGAGTATCCGTCTTCCTTATGTCTTTGGTAGCTTGTAGGTAGTATTTGACTGCACTGACCACGTCTAGGTTGTGTAATTTAATCTCTGTGGGGTTCTTGGGTTCCGGACACAAGGATGGTACCTCTATGTCCTGGTTTAAATGGAATTCCGAAACAACTTTCGGTTGAAAATCCGGGGTAGGTCTGAGAACTACTTTGTCCTTTGTGGATTATTGTGAATGGGGATCTGCACGAGAGCACTGCCAATTCCGACACTCTTCTAGCTGATGTAATGGCCAGAAGGAAAACAACCTTTTCAGTTAATGTAGTAAGAGGGATCTCGTCTACTGGCTCGTATGGGTCCTCCTGAAGGACTGAGAGGACGAGGTTTAGGTCCCAAGGTGGCACCAGATAACGGTAAGGTGGAATCAATCGAGTTGCTCCTTGTTACTTCGCATTGCTAACTTTTTCTGAAATAGTATAGAAAGTGCGGATATTTGCACCTTCAATGAACTAAAGGCCAGGCCTTTCTTGACCCCTTCTTGCAAGAATGAGAGGATGTCCTTTTCTGTCGCCCTTTGGGGGTTGGTGCCTCTGTGTTCGCACCATGTAATGAAGGTTTTCCAAACCCTGTAATATGCCTTAGCCGAGACTGGTTTTCTTGCCCTTAACATAGTAGGTATTGCTTCTGCTGGAGCGCCTGCTCTCTTTAGTACTAAGGTCTCAAGAGCCAGGCCGTCAAAGCCCACTGATGAGAATTCAGGTGCGTCACTGGGCCTTGAGTCAGTAGGTCTATTCTTTGTGGAAGGCGGAACGGTTCTCCCTTTACTAGGGTCACTATGTCTGCAAAAAACACTCTCCTTGGCCAGTAAGGGGCCACCAAGATGGTCGGAGTCCCTTCTTTCTTTATTTTCTTTAAAACGTTTGGCAGTAGTGCCAGAGAGGGGGGGAAGATGTAGACCATGGAGTATCGCCATGGAATCACCAGTGCGTCCACTGCCTGCGCTAGAGGGTCTCTGCTTCTCGCCACGAAGTTTGCTACCTTTCGGTTGTTTCGTGATGCCATCAGGTCGATGTCTGGTAACCCCCACCTTGCTACCAGAAGATCGAAGATTTCGGTGTGTAGGCTCCACTCTCCTTGATCTATGGTTTCTCTGCTCAGGTAGTCCGCTAACCAATTGTCTACCCCTGGTATGTGGACTGCCAAGATTGCTGGTACATTGTTCTCCGCCCAAAGCAGAATCTCTTGTGCCTCTCTGAGAGCCGCGGGGCTTCTGGTGCCTCCCTGGTGATTTATATACACTACTGCTGTTACGTTGTCGGACTGTACCCGTACTGGTTTTCCCTGTAGTAAGTGGGTGAAGCTTTCTAGCGCGTAGCGTATTGCTCGTAACACCAGGAGATTGATCGAGAGTAATCTTTCTTGCCGATCCCAAATGTCCTGGACTGTTGCTTGATCCAGTACCCCTCCCCACCCTCGAAGGCTGGCGTCTGTTGTAAGAACTGTCCAGTGGTGGGGAGGGAACAGTCTTCCCACCGTTGTCCGGTGAGGGTGAGTCCACCAGTTGAGGGATAATTTCACCTGGACAGGGAGGTTTAGTCGTTCAGATTCCTGTGTTGATGTATCAGGATGTGGTGTTGCAGGGCTCTGGTATGGACTTCTGCATAGGGGACCGCTGGGAAGGACGCTACCATAGTTCCAAGAGCCTGCATAGCTACTCGGAGAGGTACTGTGGGTTTGGTCTTTAACAGTTTGATTCTTGCACGTAGTACCTTGGCTTTGTCTGGGGGGAGAAAGGCTCTCCCTATTGTAGAGTCCATTATTAGACCTAAGTACTCTATGGATTGTGTTGGGGTGAGTTTTGACTTGTTGGCGTTGATTGTCCACCCTAAGTCTGTCAATGTCCTTAACACAAGTGACGTGTGATGGTGGGCTGCCATCGCTGACCAGCCCTTTACCAGTAGATCGTTCAAATATGGGATGACCGGTATCCCTCTGAGTCTTAGATCTTCTAGTGCCGTCGCCATCACCTTGGTGAAGGTGCGAGGGGCTGAAGATAGTCCGAATGTAAGTGCTACGAACTGCCAATTGTGTCCGTTGGCGTAGAATCGGAGAAATCTGTGATGTTTCTGATGAATGGGTATATGAAGGTAAGCGTCCTTTATGTCTATGACCGTCATATATTCTCCGTCTTCCATGGACGCCAAAACGGATTGGATGGATTCCATTTTGAAATGGCACTTCTTGACAAAGGGATTGAGGTCTTTGAGATCTAATACTGGTCTCAGGGAGCAGTCCTTTTTGGGGACCATGAATAGGTTGGAGTAGTACCCCTTTCCTATTTCCTCTTTGGGGACGGGTTGTATTGTTCCCGCTAGTGCCAGGTCCTGAATGACTGAGAGGAACTTTGTTTTGTTGGTCGCCTGGGTGGGCATTCTGGATATGAAGAATCGGATGGGTGGACGTTGTATGAAGTCTATTAATAGGCCTTCTGAGATTACCCGAATGACCCATTGATCTCGAACTTGTCGTTCCCACCCCTCCCGAAAGGATTTGAGGTGTCCCCCTAGGGGGATCCCTCCGGGGGTGGGCGCCCCTTCATGCTGTGCTGGATTTATCCTGAGGGGGCTTTGTTGAGGTCTTGTTGTTGGGCCAATTACCTCTCTGTTTTCCATGGTATCTTGGCTGGAAGCTTGGGTTGATCTTGTTAGACTGTGTTTTCGTCCCCCGGGTCGTCTCTTGAACGGCGGTCTCTTGGCTCTAGTTTGTGGAAGTGACGTGCTTTTTCTTCCTGTAGCCTGTGCTGTTATTTTATCAAGTTCTGAACCGAAGAGGAGCTTCCCTTGGAAAGGTAGACTTACCAGGGAGCGTTTGGACGTTAAGTCCGCTGACCAAGTCTTCAACCAGAGGAATCTTCGTGCTGCCACTGATTGTGCTGAGGCTTGAGCTACCATTTTTGATGCATCAATTGCTGCGTCCCCAATGTAATTGGTAGCATCCGCAATTTTTGATAGTAGATTATCGGTTTTTGGGTCTTCGGACCCTATAAGTTGAGCTACCTGCTCTGTCCAGACCTCCATGGCTTTGGCTACCCAAGCGATGGCGAAGATAGTTCTAAAGGCAGATCCTGAAGCTGTAAAAGCCGCTTTGCAGAATCCTTCTAAGCGCTTCTCAATCGGATCCTTGAAAGCTGCCGCATCTGCTACTGGTATGGTAGTATTCCTAGACAGTCTGGAGACTGGTGGGTCCACCACAGGAGGTGATGCCCAGAGCTCTGTGCATTCCTGAGGGAAGGGATAGGTCTGCAAAAAACGCCTAGAGATCTGGACTCTATGATCAGGATGTTTCCATTGGGATTTGATTATATCGTCAAGCTGTCCGTAAGCTGGAAAAACACAAGAACTCTTCCTTTGTCTTTTGAATATGTTCTTTGTGGGTTCTGTTGTCTGAGTGGTATCTTCTAAATTAAGTGTTCTAAGTACCAACTGTATGAGGCCTTCCACCTCCCTTTGGGTTCTTGGAACATCTATTTCTGGATCCAGATATTCCTGGTCTGAGTCCTCTTCTGATAGGACTTGTCCCTCCTCGTCCGAGTGAGGGAAGGGATGTTCTGGAGAGACCTGAGGTGAGGCTAGGCTCTTTGAATTAATAGGACGGATGGATGTCCTGGACGGCTGAGAAAGGTGATCTAGAACCTTATCTAAGGTTTCAGGAATTCGGGCCAGGTTTTGTATGCCAGCTAGTGAGAGAGTAAGGGCTCTAACTAGGTCCGAATCAGAGGTGGGAGCCAAGGGCGGGGGTGATGGAACTACTGGCCTACAGGCCGCACACACTGGTTCAAGCGAAGCGGACTGAAATTTGGCTTTGCATTTTTGAGCAGGCCAGATAAGAGATCTGTGCCTGTGTGCGGGTTAGAGCCGAGGACTTGGAGGTCCTGGGCTCGTCTAGTTTTTCTGCCATGTTGCTCCTTTTTTTTTTGGTGGTTGGAGTACCCTCTAATGGAAGGGTGTCCTTTTCTCCTGAGGAGGCAGAGGAAAGAGGCAGACAGGTGTTTGGTTAAACCTGTGGAGACATAGGGATAGTGTTATATGCCCTGTCTCCCTGTTGCATGTAAGTGCAGAGTAAAGACTACTTGCCTGGCTGTGAGAGAGCTCCCTGAGTAGTCTTGGACTGGGCCCCTTATGGACTCTGTGCTGAATAGAGATTGCATAGGTATATTCAGCGTGTTCTCTGAGAGTAGAGGAGGTCCGCGTGTATTGGCGCCAAAGAGAGAGCGCTGTGTCGGCGAACCGGAAGTGTGTTCCAGCATGAACCGCACCGAATGGCGCGAAATGAAAAATCGTTTCGACAGAGCGAAGAATTGTAAAACAGCAGTTAGACCTTTCGTAGGGAGAGTCATTCATTTAATAGATAGAGTAAAATAGGTGGAAACGAATAATCGCTTCGTCTGGGGCTACTTACCAGAGTTGCCAGCTATTTCTGTGCCCTTTGAAAAGTATTCCCTATAGCCTACACGAACTTAGATATCTGTGAACTGCACAAATATAGATGTCTGTGTGGGCAGTATACACCAAAGGAAGGTGTATGGCGCCAAAGACAGCGCAGGGAGAATGGAGCTTGCCTGCAGACCTCCGTAGAGCGGGAAGGCTAAGGGTAGTATAAGTAGCTAAAAAATTTTCAGTGGCCCCTTTGTGTGGCGTGACACTCAACCGTAGTCCTAATCACTTGCTCCAGCCACTTAAGTTGTGTCTTCTCCTTCTGAGGACACTAAACAAAACTGGGAAAGGTAGGAGGAGGCAGGGGATGAAGCCCAGAACAGGGGGAGGAGTCAACTTTAACTATTTAGTGTCCAGTCTCCAGCTGCAGGATCTTCATCCCCATGGTGCCTGTGTTCCCCAATTTAGGCAAGAGAAAAAGTATTTGCATGATGCTTTTACATTACCTGTCTGATCCCCCATGTTCCTGTATGAGGGGCTGCCATATTTGTGCAGCAGTATTTGCATGATGGTTTTACATTACCTGTCTGATCCCCCATGTTCCCATATGAGGGGCTGCCATATTTGTGCAGCAGGCATCTGTTATCATTAGAAACTGTAACTAACAGACTGAGATGGGACTGTTAGGTTGGCAAAGTCAGAGTGTCAGACAGTCAGGCTTAGACATTTCAGCTAACAGTTATATACAAAAACAAACTTCTCAGCAAAAAATGATCAACATGACCTATAAGTAACATTTAATGTACATTCCTATGTTAAAATTATTTTTTTAGTGTCAGTATCACTTTAATGTTATAGCCTCATCTACTTACAGGATTGTCCACTTTTAGTGCAAATTTGATCTCACTATGAAGCTTTTGAAGTCTTTCTTCCACCGTAGGCTCTGGTTCATTAAAAAAAACAAAAAAAAACAAATGAGCAACATAGTGATTTAATGAATGTGTTAAAATGGTCTATGATAAATGTCACATGAATGCCTCTGTGTAATTTTTTATAAAAATATATTTAAGAAAATAATTCTCCAACTCACCTTTTTTCACCACCCTTCGGGAGCTTATTACCTCTGGTCTCTTTTTCTCCTTCTCCGCTTTAGATGGTCTAAAAAAGAAGATTCTGATTGAAATAAAACAAAAAAAAGCAAACACAAACAGCTTACTTTACCATGCCGAAAATAAACACAATTCCACACTTCTGTTAATTAGTTTCTCCACAACACAGAACTTAATTTCATCCTATTACCTTCCCCTTGGTCTTTCTCCACGTTTCTCCTTCTGGTTTGTTTTTCTTGCACTTTCAGGCCTCTGTTTCTTTATTGTTTTCTTTACCTGAAAGATATGATACAATGATAGCAAAATGATCCTCTGATATATTGATTACACACATAATAAAATATCACAGTAAAACAGTCTCAGCGATAAATAAGAATGCAAGAGAGCATAATTACCTGTTTAGATAGGTTTGTCACAAAACTATATTTGTGTTTAGATACTTCTTGTTGGTACCCAGATAATTTGAAGACATATATACTCAATTTAATTTACTCACTTTAAACATTTCTGTGTTAAACTTCCCCATTTGAGAATGCGTGCCCAATCCTGGCAGCCATCTGGGGTTACAGGTGGTACAACTGGGGGCTCAAAATCCTCTCATTGTACAAGGCATAGTGGAATAAAATCGGTTTGTGATGATGTATCAAGCGTTCTTGACAAACATTTTCATATCAGTTAATATCATGCTGGATTTGCCAATTAATTATTTTGTATTTCTGTTTGGACAGAGAATGATTAGCAACTGAAAGATTTGAATGGATGGTGAAAATAGTACATTTTCAAGTTGGATCGGTGTTGTCATTGGAGAACCCTTTAGAGGTCTCTCATTTGCTTTTCAATTTGTTCATAAATTCTTTTGAGGATGGCATTGTAAGTAATGTCTGTTTTTCCTAATGATACCAAACTGCAAAAATATTATTAATATTAGTTCAATGCAAGATTTAGCAGCTTTGCAGAGAGATTGGACTAAATTAATGAACTGAAGCAAGCTGGCAAATTAAATTTCAAGTTATATATATATATAAAGACAAGAGGAGTCACTATTAACTTTTTAGTGTATGTTCTCCACCCACAGGATATTTACCTCCATGGTGCTTTTGTCTCTCAATCTAAGCTAAAAAATGGAGGATAATAATAACAGCAACCTTAGTAGGAATTATAAATGAATAAAAACATAAGCAAAAATAAACATTGAAGTGTTCCTTTCATTGGTGAGCATTCCCATCTTTGCCTGTGTTCAGTAATATATTTTGCCATAACACATTAATTATAATAAACATAACTAAAATATTGCATAGACAAGGCAGCTGATGTATATTGGGTAATGAAAACTCAATTAAGCAGCATCACCATTCCAAAACACAAGTCAAAATATTTTCTTCCTCAGACTTCAATATTACCTTCTTGTCACTGTCAGAATCATCAGAAATTGCCCTGACTTTGTCCTTTTTTCCCTTTTTAATTTCAGATGCTACCGGCTTCACTTCTTCCACTTGCTTCTTATCTTCTTCAGAGTCAGAAGATGATGAATTCTTTCTTGGCTTTGGCGGTGCTGTGACTTCACTCTTGCTGCTGTCACTGTCAGAGTCACTTTTGTCACCTTTTTCAGCTTTCTCCCTTTTCTTTCTCTCATCCTCTTCTCTTTCTTCTTCACGCAGCCGCCGCAATTGTTCTTCCTGTTCTTTCTTTCTACGCTCTTCCAACTCCCTCCTTCTCTCCTCATCTCTCTTCTTCCACTCACTTATCCGATCTACTGAACTGTCACTGAGGAAAGATTGCTTTCATGAAGCAGCTAAAAAGATGGCCCAAAAATAAAAGCACTAGAATAGATATAAGATTAAATAATAATAGTGTGCAAGTCTTTAAGAGTCTCACCTGTCGCTGCTGTCACTGGAAGGGATTGGCTCTGTTTTGCGTCCTCGGCCACGTGGTTTAGGTGCAGGTTTCTCTACTATGATAGGATAAATAGAAATTATAAATGTGGCCCATCCATGACCCACATACAATTTTATGGAAGAAGAGCCTCACTCACCAGGTCGACGTCCCCTTGGGGTCTTCTTAGCAGGTGCCTCAGAATTAGAGGATGACAAAGAAGGGGAAGATGCAGAGAAGGAAGATGGGGATTTTTTCCGTTCCTTTTTTTCATCTTCTGACTCAGATTTGGAGTCAGATTCAGACTCTGCCAAAACCTTAAAGAGTAAAAAAAAAAACAGTCTCAGTTTTTTTTAATGGATTTATGATCACAGGTTAGTTGAATTACTATTTTTGTGGAACTCCAACATATGACACAGCTCCATTCAATTGTTAAACTTTTAAAAAGCCTTTATTTTGTACATGGCTTTTGTGATCTGCACAATACAACGTTTTGGGCCTACTTCCAGCCCTTTTTTTTTTGTGCAGATCACAAAAGCCATGTACAAAATAAAGGCTTTTTAAAAGTTTAACAGTTGAATGGAGCTGGGTCATATGTTGGAGTTTGACTAAAACAGTCAGAGAGTGGACCGCTGGACCTGAAATTAAAAGGTTGAAAGTGCCGACTATAAACTACCATTACTATTTTTGTGGAACAAAAATAAAACTACTAACCTTATTTTTTTTCCCAATATTTGAAGTCATTCGCGGCATTCTGGGAGTGCTTTTTTCTGGGGTGAATTCCTAATTTAAAAAGAAAAAAAAAATTACCTTTTTACATAAACAAAAATCAATAATAATGCAAAATAAATGTCACATTTCCAAAGAATCTCACCTGGTCGCTGTCTGAATTATCCTCCTTAGAGCTTGATGCACTGTCTGGTTCCTGCTCACTGGATGAATGTTTTGTACGTTTGGCACTTGGAGCCTTCAGAAGAAAAGAAAACAATAGTGTTGTCACTGTTATCAACTATCTGTAGCATGTGAGCTTTGAGAACGTAATAATATTCCGGATATTTTCTATCATTCTAAAAATGACCACTGTTTGTTTATCAGCTTGTGTCTACAAGACAAGCAAGGTTATAAGATCAGGTAGAAGTCTTATTAACTCTTGTGCAACAGAAACAATCTATAATTAATTAATGAATCTATAATTAATTAATTTACACGGTCAGCCTCTTTATTTTTATTTCTAGGTGAGTGCAGTCAGAAGGACTTAAAAGATCATATATGACTAGCCAACAAGAAACAACCCCCAATGAAAGAAGAAGATCATGGGGCAAAGGGGGGAGAGGCTGATAATTCTAAATTTATCAAAATAGTTTACATTGACAAATGATATCAGGATGCCTAATCTCTCGTTGTTTACTTAAATCGGATTTCAAATATCTAAATATAAGATGGTTGCTGCAGCTGTGATGTTGGACTTGAGGGCGTGGCAGGATCTGATTTACAGAAGTACTCCAGCCAATTTGCTATTTGCCCTGTCCTCAAGTTAACATCACTGCTGCCACAGCAACAAGTAGAGATTATAGAAGTCCAATCTATAGGAAAGTAACAAGAGCACAAGGAAAGGAAAGGTGCTAGAATAGTACTCAAATATAAACAGCACTCCAAACACACTGCAAATTTAAATGTTTTTATTAAGGTTAATAGAAGAGACCACTACAGTAAGCTTGATACTGTGGTCTGGGCCTGTATCCAAAATGTCTCTAAACAAATGTCTGTTGATTCATTTATGGTATATACTTTAAAGGACATGTAAAGCCTACATTTTCCTACCCTGTATATAAGTTGGGCATATCTTCCGCACCCAAACTGCATCATTTGTACTGCATATACCCCCTCTGTTTGCCAGCGCCATCACATTTTCCTAAAACAAATAGCAGCTTTCACCTAGGGGCCATTTTCCCTCTGATACATTATCATCTGAAATAAGACATGTATGCTGTAAAGTCCATGTAATGAAGAATGCAGGTTTACACAGGCACAACATACTTTGATAAAAAAAAAGTTCTGCTGGGTTTGAGCACTGTAATTATTACGCTGAACTCAGGAGAGGTGGTTAGGAGAAAAAGATAGCATCAGAACCAGCGATGCTCTCTCTTCATTGGCTGTTAGTCTGGAGGGTGTGTTATGTAATCTGAGCTGAGAGGAACTGAGCATGCTCACTGAGCCAAGAGCCAAAGGAAATTCCTGAGGGAGGGGGCAGAGTGGTTAAGTGTAGTAGAAGAATTTGTAGCTGATAAAGGTGATACTGCAGCCTTACTGTTAACCTTTTAACAACCAGAGTGGCAGTTAGAGATTTCAGAGACGCTGTTCATTGATTACATTTTTGTGAAAAGGGTTGACATGTCCTTTAATGTAGTCGGATGATCAGAAACCATTTTTTTTTTTAATTTTAATGTAAATATTTGGCAAGAAACTGAACAAAATATAAACAGATATAGGATCTATTATCTAGAATGCTTGAGACCATAATTTTCAGAATAAGGGGAAATTTGCATCACCATACCTTATTTCCACTAAATAATATTAAACCATTAAATTAGACCAATTAAATTGTTTTGCCATCAGTATGGATCTATGCTAAGTTTAATAGAGTACAATGTACTGTTTTATAATTAGAGAAAAAAAAGAAATCATTTTTAAATTAAAATTATATACTAAAAATGTACTCTATGGCATATCCTAATTTATGCCTTTCTGGTTATTGGGTTTCCTCATAGGGGTACCCATACCAGTAGCAACTGATAAATTAGAAAATATGGACTAAAAGCAGGTATTGTATAAACATAGGGCACTGCAGTAACTTTCAAACTTCACAGGGTAAAAAAACTACATGACTTTGCACAAGTGTGCAGCAGAGAAAATATGGAAGTAAACTAATTGGCTGATGTAAAAAATTAATAATCTCTGCAAAGTGATGCATAATTCTGCATATGTTGATGCTACCCAAATAAAGTAAAATCATGTTTGTACAGTGTTTTCACATTTGCTTTTCTGAAAAAGTTTGCTTTTCTTTGTAGCAAGTTGATGCATAATGTCTTTGTTAATCTCAGACCCTTGCAGCCCTTTGTATAGTGTACCGTTGTTATACGTCCTTTTCTTTTTAGCCCTTCCTTTTCACTTCCTTCTTCATCACTAGATGAAACACCAGCTGTTGGAAGAATTGGCTGACTGGCTTCCTGCTCTTCTTCCCCATCACTCCTGGCTGTTGACTTCTCGTCAGGAACATCGCTGTCTGAGGAGCTGACAGACTAAGAGAAGAGATAAGTAATAGTCAAAAAGGGGCAAAAATGGCTGAAGACAGCAACCTAATTTGAGGTGAGAAGTCGGCAAGCAAGAAACCACATGGTTAGGGGCAAATTTACTATTATTCCCGGAAATTAGCTCGACCAAATTCGCAATTCGATACGCATTCGACCATCGAATGCTTATCGAATTGTTTTAGGCTATCGTTTTGCTCGCAATATGATTTCTCGATGACTTCGTACGATCGGATACCGATTGTTCAATTTCACGAAAATAATTGTACGATTCGAACGATTGAACGATCCGATTGTACGAATGGTATTCAAGCAGGACTTAGCCTCAGAAGCCTATGGCTTCTATTACAATTCGGTAGGTTCAATCTGGCAAAGAAGCAGTCGAATAATTTAAACATTTTGATTCCTTCGATCATCGAATGAACGAATATCGGATCATTCGATCTATTCGATATTCAATGATCGAAGAGGCCAAATTTGCATATCTGATTTCACGAAAAATTTGTACGATCGGTATTCGATCGAACTTTGATCATTTCACGTGAATTTCGTAAATTGGCCCCTTAGTGTAGCGAGTGATCCAGATTATTAAAGAGAAGATAGTTGCTTATAAAAATGCACACACTTACTGCAGGAGGCAGGCTGTAGCTGGCTTGTGGGTTATTCTGGATTTCCCATAGACCTTCATTGAATCCTTTCCTTTTGTTTGGTTTGCCATACTTATCTTTATATTTATCATATGGAAAAAGATCCTTGGGTGCCAGAAAAGCCCTGTAGAAACAAAAAAAGAAACACTGATAAAGCACAAAGTAATAAGTCTTCACTATAAAATAGGAGGAAAACACATTAAAATGAGATGTTAAACATCACATAAGGAAATAGTTTTTTGCTACTCACGTCTCATGAGTTCCATAAAAGAATATTGGATATTTATTTGGAGGAGGTTTCACAGCCCCATCTTTGACATCATCAATCTAATTAATGGAGAATGGAAGCAAATACATTTAAACAGAAACTAAATAATGCAACAAAATAACACATTTTAAAATAAAAATACATCAAGTTTTTTTTTAATCTAAAAAGGAACTAAAGCACCAAATAAACCAGAGCAAGTGTACAGCAAAGTCTCATACAAAAATAAAAGAAGGGAGAGATGTAGGTCACAATCCTGCTGTAGCTCGATGCTCACAAGCAAGCTTTATCATTCAGAAAAATGAAATCAATGGTCAAAATTACCATCAAGACCTAAATAAGGGGAATATTAACTCCCCAAAAAATTGTTTTTTCGTTTGTGAACTGTGAGTGCACAGAAGCTGATTGGAATCACATATAGAAATCAGGGGCAGTGAGCAGATTGGCTTCTCTTAGCCTGCAAAAATACAAGGGCTGACAACAGCCGGAGCCTTCATCCTTTGCACCCATAGGCAAAAAGCACCAAGACTTCTTAATAAATGCATATTTTGAAAGTTGTTTAGAATATATTTTGCAGGCAGATTTCCAGTACTGATTAAGTGAAACAATCAGAGTCACACATAGAAATGCTTATTTTTACATGCTTAATGTTCCTTTCAATACAGACTATATATATATATATATATATATAAATTAACGTAACAATAAATGATCAGTTTTAGGACTTTCTACAACACATGGCTAAAGATGACACTGTGTGACTACCATTTGCCCTACATTTCTATGTTTTAGGTGTATTAATGCCCACAGTCCATTTTCATTTAAACAGATATAGGATATCCTAAAATGCTCCTGCTTCCATATTCTCTGTATCTATCCAGTGTTGTTACACTATAACCATGAATGGATCACCTGAAGGTATGCAGGACAGTCCCTTGGAACTCAAACTCAATACTTTTGCAACGTTCCTAATGAAGGAGGTTCTGGAAGTTCTTTCCCCAATCACTTGATTCCATGTTCTCTATCTCTTAACACATAACAGCATTCTCCCCTGACTTCAATGGGAGTTTTTTTATTTAAACTCCTTCAAACATATCTCTATAAAACCATTTGTACACAACCCCAATTTTGTTCCTCTTGTTTATAGTCCTTTCTTTCTTCAGGTATTTGATTTACTAGAGCAGTGATCCTTAAACAGTGGCTCATGAGCAACATGTTGGAACACCCATTGGATGTTGCTCCTAGTGGCCTCAAAGCAGGTGCTTATTTTTGAATTACTGTCTTCGGTTACTTACTTGGCAAGTTTTGGTTGCATAAAAAAGATGGGTACTGCCAAACATAGCCTAATGTGGGCTGACACTCCACATAAGGGCTACAAAATGACCAATCACGGCACTTATTTCACACCACCCAGGAACATTTTTCATGCTTGTGTTGCTTCCCGACTCTTTATACATTGAACATAATCCCTGTCTCCAAAATGTAAGTCAGATTATTCCTTAGCTCAACACTGTTCTGAGTATTACTATTAAGAGACTAGTGTTTCTGCACTTGCAAAAGTGGTATCCAAAGCTTTTATTGAAATATCTAGTATATCTGCAAGTACAAATGCTTCTGAAAAAGATCTCCACAATCTGTCACCATAAAAACCCTTTCTGCCACATAAATTCAAACTTCCCTTATTCTAATCATAATGGATAATCTACTGGTGAATAAGGAAATTTGATATTTATGATATGGTCTTATCTGCAAGAAGCTCCAACTTGACTAACTACCTTAAAACAGAAACCCTTTTCAAAGCTGCAGAGTGAGATAGCACACACTTCAGGTGGGTGGAACCAGTATGGACACTGCTTTGGCTGCTAGAAGTATTCCAAGAAGAATCTAGAAGCATTCATATGTCCTTCTCTATCAACAAGTCAACTAAATAACCCCATTAAGATAAAAGTAACAAACGTACCTAGCATATTTGAAACCCCCAAATGCTTAACTTTACGGTTATCTACATTAAATCTTACCTGCCACTTAGATGCTTAGATTGCCAGTTTGTCCATAGCCCCTACAAGGATGATACATCCTTCATGGATTAAACTGTCCTCCATAGCGTAATCAGCCAACACAGCACAGATACGTTGCCTTCCAAGTTATTAAGAATAAATAAAATGGTTGAGTAAACACCCCTCCAATACTGAACCCTAGGAAGCACTATTAAATTCCTAAACCGGTTACAGAATGTACCACTATCCTATCACTTCAGGCAGTCCCTCAGCTCCTACTGTCTTCTATTTGTCCTCTTCCAGTTTCTGCTGTTAGCATGCTTGCCAAAAGAAGAAAATCTTTCTGATGCTTAGCACAAACAGAGCCTTCACCAGCAACATTTTGAAAAATCAAAAATGTATTATTTTGCCACTTAACATACCACTTTTTGACTGGCAGCAACTCCATCATGAACTGTTCATAAAGCATAGGCATTTTACTTTATAACTATAGACCTCTACAGGTCCCAGACCTTCCTCTCTGTTCTTCATTTTCGCTCACTTTTTATGGAATGGTACATTAGCCAGGTGGCTAACTGGAAGTGATCTCTACAGGATGAAAGCATATAAACTCTCAGAATTCTCTCTCACAACTGCCCCATTTGCACTGCCCTATTTTCCCTGTGTTCCAATTCAACATTGAACTTAACTTGCCCGTCTACATGCATTTCTTTTATCATGCGTCCCAATTGGATCTCCATAAATTATATCTATTCCTAGTCTATCATCACATCTCACCAGTAACCTTACATCTTCCCTAAACACTTATCCATCTTTGCCCCTCCTTTTTCAGCTACTCTCCCGCCTGCACGCCTCTTACTCTTCGCAATCCTCCTCCTCAGCAATGCTTTATATTGACAAAGTATTCTCATACCCTCGCAGGCCAGTGTGGGTATCCCTTCATCTTTGCGAAAACCAAATCTCCCGGCTTGAAGTTGAGCGGCATGGCTACTGTCCGATTTAGGTCTCCCCTACTCTATGTTGGGTCAGTTCCCCTGCCTCCGCCGGAAGTCCCACCTTCGCTTTCTGATTGGCTTGAGAAACTATCACTTCTAAGGGCCATGGGAACGATTCACTACGATGTTGGAGGCGGACCTTGCAAAGCCATGTGGATGGGTGTTAGGTCACATGACGGGGGCAACAACTTTAGGGTATATCGATTGTATTTGCTGGGGGCGAAGACTTACATAGCGGCTGTCACTTTTAGAGACGGCAACATCCGGTGCTGGGAATGGTTCTTCCGGGTTATAGCTGTCATATTCCGTAAGGTGGGGATTGTGGTGCAGGGATTGCTGTCTAGGGGCTGGTTTTCTCCGATATGAAGAAATTCTTTGAGGGATTAAAGAGTGATATGAAGTTCAAGAGTGCGGGACCGGGACACAAACTGAACGAAGATAACAGGTAGCAGAGTAAACGGAAATGGCTTGGGAAATGGAGAAGGGGACTCGCCAGGCAGCGACAGCCTTATGAAAGCGCAGAATCGAATGAGATGAGATCATTTTGGGAACTATTTAGTGCTGCTATATTATGTTTGCTTTATCTGTCGCCTCCATCTCTCTCTTCTTTTTAATTAAGGGGCAGATTTATCAAAGTGTGAGATTAGAACATGCCACAATAAAACTCACTTTCTATTCATTCCTATGGGATTTCTAAAACCATATTTCTCAAATGGTGAACTGCATTGATAAATACGATTCTAAAAATCCCATAGGAATTAATAAAAAGTGAGTGAGTTTTATTGTGGTGAGTTCTAATCTCACACTTTCTTCACCTAACGGTTACGTCCACCGGAAGACCCCATATATTATCCTTGTATCCAGGATAATATGTGGATTCTTGGCAGAATTCTTATTATTTGCTCTCATTTTCCAATCCAGTCATTCCAAGATGGTATAGAGCTGCCTAAAGGCTTGACTAGAGGCTTTGGGTGAATGCATATTTTCTGTGGAAGGTTTTTCTGAAAATCAAGGGCCTTTAGGGTACGATTTGTGGGTGAACATTGATTTCCAATTATGTCTTTTACTGGTTTGCCTACGTGTTGTCTGAGGAAGTTTAGGAGGATTTTTCAGTGAATTTCAGCGGCAGGGGTTACCTGTATTTGAGGTGCAAATTTCAGGGACAGGTTACTGGGTTGTTACTACAATTCATTTTATGAGAGGTACACAACAAGATGGCTTTGAAGATTGTGCATGATTTAACATGTTTGCATTCAATTTTCTGTATATTTCATTAAGGACTTAAATGTACAATAACTGAATCACTGTCTCACGATGCGGTATTCATTGATGGCAAAAATGTTTGTCTGGTTTACTCCTTGGGGTTTTGAGTGCAATTTATAGTTAAACACCTATAGCCACATTCATTACCAGTGTTTTCACCTTTTATCCATCCATATTATTCAGCTCTTTGTGCTTGACTTTTTTTTACTTTAGGCCTTTATTC
>CM044431.1:100378875-100409978 GCA_024363595.1 Xenopus borealis
GGCGATTAGTTGCCAGGCGACGAATCTCCCTGAATCTTCTCGTCTGGACTAGCCCTTAGAGAATAGTATAGAGCAGTGATCCCCAACCAGTAGCTCGTGAGCAACATGTTGCTCTTCAACCCTTTGGACGTTGCTCCCAGTGGCCTCAAAGCAGGTGCTTATTTTTGAATTCCAGACTCGGAGGCAAGTTTTAGTTGTATAAAAACCAGGTGCACTGCCAAATAGAGTCTCATTGTAGGTTGACAATGAAAAGGGGCTAACAAATGGCCAATTACAGCACTTATTTGGCAACCCAAGAACATTTCTCATGCATGTGTTGCTCCCCAACTCCTTTTTCTTCTGAATATTGCTCATGAGTTCAAAAGGTTGGGGATCCCTGGTATAGAGCATAACAACAGAATGATCAACACTATAAAAAATAGAAGATTAGTCCATGAGAATAGAGAAGTTTCCTTTGGTCTTGGCAGTCTGGAGATAATTTGCAAAGCTACAGTGGAGTGTGCAGGCTGAAAGCCTACATCTGGTCCAGCAGATTATGAGTGCAGAGATAGTTAGTAACACGAGTAAAGACAAGATGTAAGGGCAGGGGCACACTGTTTTAGTAATGATCACATGTAAAAATCTGGGGAGGAACATAGGCATGAAAAATTTCCTGGGGGTGCCTAATAAGGTGCTTGATTGACTATTTGGTAAGCTTTATGTGCACTGACAGCCAGCAGAATGCACTCTTTTGCAGTTCACCTGTTGTTGTTTTTTGCAAACAAAACTTGTCTCCAAGTCTGGAATTCAAAAAGAAGCACTTGATTTGAGGCCACTAAAAGCAATATCCAAGTCATGTCTTTTGGGTGCATGTGGGCATGTGTGTAGTGTAAATGAGATAATTGAATTGTAGATATGTATTAGTAAATCAGGATCAGGGTTTGCAGAGATGGGGGGTTGTATGATATAGGAAAAGAGGGTAAAATCGTTGAATTTCAGGCATCTGAAAAGAAGGAAACGAGGGAAAGAGTTATAGAGATTATGATATTTGAGTTTATGAGAAAAGATGAAAATAGCCTCAGTCGTGTAATTATAGAGGAAGCAGACCCTGTGGTGGTCCCATACTATGGAGGTATGCGTCCTCAATAGTGTTCAAATGCTCCTCCCTGCTTCTAATTGATGCGCTTGTGCAAGCTTTGGGAGGTGGGTTGCGGGTGGGAGTGGCTGTGCACGCCGGGGAGGGGGGGGGTGCCTGGCACGTGCTTGTTACACCCTGAATAGCACTGTCATTCTGAGAGAGCCAGGTCTCTGTTAGGGCATAGGAATGAAAAGACTTAAGCAGAACAGATCATGGATTAAAATGGATTAGTTAGTGACAGATCGGGTATTAAGATGAACACAAGAGAAGTAGAGATAAGAAGAGGGAGAATTTGAATAAGGTTAGACAGGTTTGCAGTTTGAGGGTTTGAACATTATGTGGGTGATAACAGATCGATATACTGTATAGCAGGGATTTGGAGACATAAGGGCAGATTCACTAAAGGGCGAAGTGGCTAACGCATTGCCAAATCACTATCAGGCACCAATTCGCTAGTTGAAAAAACACTGGCGACTTTTCCTTTTCTAAACGGGATTGCCTGCAAAAGTCTAACTTGAACTATTTTTGGGTAACCGGGTTTCTCCACACATTTTATAACATATGGAACATTAATTTTACAGTGAGCTGATATGTAGGGCATTATTTTGATTGTCTATTTATTAAAGTGGACCCGTCACCCAGACACAAAAATCTGTATAACAAAAGTCCTTTTCAAATTAAACATGAAATCCAATTTCAAATTTTTATTAAACCATTCATAGCTGTTTTAAGCTCATTTAAAAATTTCAGCTGTCAATAAAATATTGTCTGCCACTCCTCTATGCCTTGGGCATAGAGGTGGGGCAGATAATTACTTTCACTTTGCATTCAGCACTTCCTAGATACCACTGCTCCCCACACATTCCCCCAGTTCTCTTAACCATTTAATTGTGTAGCCAGGACATGGGGCTGGACATCGGGTCCCCCATTCTGGTGCACAAACAAGATTCTGAGATTATGCAAAGCTTGTCTTAATAACAGCGTCCACAAAATGGCTCCTGCCTGCTTGCTAGAATTATGAATTCCCAGACTGAAGGAAACAAGAATAAAATAATTTATATAGTGTAATTAATGTTCATTTTGCTTGACTAATGTGATAAAATATGATTTTGAATATTTTTTTGGGGTGACGGATCCACTTTAAAGTTCCTTGGACGTGTGTAATAAAAACTGGTACCTTTCCTCCAACATTTCTACTAAAGAACTCCACCCAACTTTAAATTTCCCACTGCATGCAAATTGACCTAGGCGCAAGATCACTAGCGAATTTTCGCTAGGCACAAATGAACTCTAGCACATCATCGATATGAAATGCTTGCACAGCTGATGAAACGCTAGTGAAAAAGTCGCAAGCATTCAAAATCCGGAATGAAACTTTGCATTTTAGTGAATTAGCACATTCGTTGTGCATTTGCACTTGGCGAAGTGGTGCAAGGGCTGCAAAGCTGATGATGGCAAAAATTTGCCTGTTCATGAATCTGCCCCATGGTCTTATATCAAGTAATAGCAGAGGAGAGGAGATTGGAGAAGGATTTAAAATTGCCATGCTTTTGTGAGGTAGTAGTTGGAAGTGCCAGATTTTTCAAGAATTTTTTTAGCATATAGGAGCAGCTTTGTATGGAATAAAGCAGGGAGGAACATCTTAAGAAGGGGACAGTAAGCCAGAGGGCTAAAGGATGAAGCTGCCTTTGTAAGTACAAAGATGAAAAAGATAAGTAACAGGAGTAGTTAGGACATTATGCCAGTAAATCCTGAAAATGAGTCTCAGTGCACTAAACAAAAAGGCAACAGTATTTTCTCTTGTGGCTCTCTTGTTGCTCCTGTTGTTGAACTCATTGTTAAACTCATTTTCAAATTGCGTGTGAATGATTTGCTCTTGCACTAAGTGTATTAAAGGAACAGTAACATCAAAAAAATTTAAAGGGCACCTATGGGCTAAAAAAAATTCCCCACCTTCGGTTTGGGGATTTTTTTTAGCCCATAGGTGCCCTTTTAGGGTTAATTAATAAAACATAATGCAGTTGGGACATGCATAAAGGGAATATGAAACTAACCAAGTTTCCCTCACCAATGATGCCTGTTATGAACAATCCTGCTTTCCCTCCAGCACTAAAAGAGAATACTTTTAAGGACTGTGGAAGGCCACTTACAATTCATACACCTGATGGTTCTGGGTCAACTAGCTGAACTAGAAATGTTACTGTCTGCCAGACCAAATAATACTCTACGGGATTTCCAGTACTGTTAAATCAGACACTTCACACATCTAGGAGGCAGAAGGAAGGGATCTCTCACATTTTGAAACTTTATGCTCCTCCAATAGCCCACCGAGCCATGCAATCTCGACACTGTACAAACTCCTTAGCCTTGCGGGAGATATCAAGCACCTGCTTTTCATCAAGGCCTTGGAAAGAGAAATTAAGAGTAATCGGCCTGAAGAGAGACTCAGAAAGGGTATAAGTAACCAGATTTTTAGTTCTTGATGTTGTAAAATCCAAGAATTGAATTATAAAATCCTCACCAGATGGTACCATACACCCCATAAATTTAAACACATTTTTTCTCAAGCAAGTAATAAATGTTGGAGGTGCCAGTCTGACATAGGGACTCTACCACAAGTTTTTTGGGAATGTACAAGTATACGCCTGTGTCACGGTCGGCACCCAAACCAGAACAGATGCCAAGCACCCTGGTCTCAGCTTGTGCTTCACCAGTAGTGTGACCGCCTTTGGCCTCGGGAGGAGCCCTCAGCTACTCAGATGCCACCTGGACTTAATGAGAGGTGCAAGGCGATAGCTCTGGCTAGCAAGGGGCACCACTGTAAAGCTTTTGGGCAGAAGGTCACTGAACTGGACAGAGGCAGATAACGAAGACAGATCAGGCCAGGTCAGGACAGGTGGAACACCGACGGAGTCAGACAGGCCAAGGTCGAAACCAAGAATCTTAGCAGAGGGATCAGGCAGAATCGGGAGTCAGACATGCAAGGTTCAAACCAGATGATCAGATCAGAATGGTCAGGCAGGCAGGGTCGGAGTACAGAGTGTAGAATAGTCAGGTCACAAGCCGAGGTCAGGATCACAGAAGTCCGGAATAGACAGAAGCAGGCAGGGGTCACAACAGGAATCAAGAGGTCTCAGAGACAAAATAGCAACAGGCACCAGGAACAAAACCTATAACGAGCAGTGAATTGCAGCAAAAAGTCCATATTTGAATTTGGCGCCAATCTAATGCTCGGTCCGCATTTATTTTTAAGGCGCAGGCGCGCTAATGTGATGACGTCAGCCGCCTGTGGCTTTAAATAAATGCGGACGTGCGCCTAGAGAGAAGCCGGCGCCGGGAGGAGCGGGATGCGGTGGGCGTCCTTGCCGAGGGGGCGGCAGGCATCTCTGCCATACCCCCACTAGACACCAGGGTGTGTTCCTTAAAGCCTGTTTTGGACAACAATTCTTCAGATGTGCACAATAATCTTGGGAAGTGAATTACCAGACTCTCTAGCTCAGATCTTACTGAGCATTAGAAAGGCATCTACTGAATGCAGCCAAACTTCATATTCCCCTTAGATGGAAAAATGCTATTCCCCCCCTCACTTGGGACGTGAATTACCAGAATCTCTAGCTCAAATCTTACAGTTCTGGGACGTAGGGGACATGGCCAATATTCCAGACCGAGCATTAGAAAGGCATCTACTGAATGCAGCCAAACTTCATATTCCCTTCAGATGGAAAAATGCTATTCCCCTAGCGAAATTTGAGAAACTGTCTGCATATTCCAGTAGGCAAAAGAAAGACTACAGAGATACTTGATTAAGATGGTTTCTTTTTAAAGAATCAGACGAATACAAAACACCATGGGTCATTTAGCCGTAAGGCTTACTAAATCAGTTAGCTGTGACATCTTTATCCACTTCACTAAGGCTGCTAGATCATAGTAGGCTGTGTTTAATGTTAATAAAATGACTGCACTTAAATAAAAGGATAAGGCGCCCAGATGCTTTTGAGCAGCATAGGTGAGACCATAACCAACCGGTGCATTGAATGTGTATTTTGGAACTATGTTGTTTAATATATGGATGAAGTGTACCCCTCCCCTTTCCCCACTTTTTTTCTTCTGTTCCCCTTCCCTCTTTTCTGTTTACCTTAACAAATGCTCAATAAAAAGCTATGATACAGAAAAAAAATATATATAATATTATATAATGCAGTGTTGCACTGCACTGTTAAAACTGCTGTGTTTGCACTACTATTGGTTCTATAAATAAGCTGCTGTGTAGCAATGGTGGAAGCCATTCAAAGGAGAAAATGCTCAGGTTACCCAGCAGATAAGCTCTGTAGAACATAATGGTGTTATCTGGTGTTATCACTATTTAACCTGTACAATATAGCCTTGTTTATATGAACTGTAGTAGTGTTTTGAAGCAAACAGTTAATTTTTACCAATGCAGGGCAACGTTGATGATATTTTCATTACTTTAAAACTTTTACTGTTCCTTTAAGTCATATTAAGACATACCTTTAAATCCATATGCCATCTCCTCCCCTGTGGATAGCACAGCAACCCCCATTACACACTAAACACATCAGTTAACCCCTAAAAACTATTTCCATATGCTAGTACACCCCCAGAACAAACCACCACCAGATTTACCACTTACATGCAGCATAGGGCAGGCAGAGTATGGCACACACAGAGAGTGTAGGGCAGGCAGAGAATGGCGCACACAGGTAGGATAGAACAGGTAGAGTATGTATACACAGACAGTAGGACAGGCAGAGTATGGTATACATAGGTAGAGTATTTGCAAACGTAGGCAGCATCTGGCAGACAGAGTATGGCTCGAACAGGTAGTGTAGAACAGGCAGATAATGGGACACACAGGTAGAGTAGGATAGGCAGAGTATGGGACACATGGGTAGAGTAGGACAGGCAGAGTATGACACAAAGGCAGAGCAGGGCAGTCACAAGAAGAGCAGCGCAGGCAGAGTAGAGCAGAGGACAAAGATACCTATCAGTACCGTGTAAGTAACAAATCAGGACCGCTCTAATTTGAACAGTACAGTACTGTCTGGGGTGGGAACTGGTAAACATGTCAGAGGCTTAAAGTCTGAGGTGTATAACAACCCGGGACTTACATGTGTGGCATTTTAATTAATGCAAAAGGAAAGGTTGTGAATCAGAACTTATATGACTCAAAAAGAATATTTACACCTTGTGAGAAGTAGAGGTGCGATTTACATAATACAGTTAACTTAAATAAATGAAAAGAAGTAACAAAAACCCCCACACTCGTGCTCAAATACTTACCACAGTAAATTTTTTAAATAAAGGCATTGAACAGAATATTCTCATTTATACCCTTAGGTATCATCTGTTCAATGCATTTATTTAAAAAAATCCTTAACTAATCCTTGATAATAACATATCACGAATATACAAAAATATATATCAAACCATGTCTTAGTTAAGACCCCTAAATCCCTTTGATTATACTTAGGGAGATTATATACATACAATTTTTAGAAACAGGGGCAAATGTCATGTTTAGTTTTCCCATTGAAAAGGTGCTATTTAGAATGACCGAGCGGAGATATTTTTCTAACAGATCGAGTATGCGCACCATGGAATTTGCGTTCCACGATGTTGGAAAGCAATGACGTCATCAAAAGACGCACTTCTTGCGGGATGTTTTCTAACCGGAAGCCTTAAGAGGAGACGCTTAGCATGGCGCTCTAGTTTTTTGCCTTGAGAAAGCCTTGGTGAAACGCGCGTTGGCAAAAACTGTTTGCACAGAGACTCCTGTACTTTGTTTTTACCAGCTCTACCTTTCTTTACTCACGAAGAAATTTTACAATCAATTTAACCGCATTTTACTTCTCCTCTTTTCCTTTTACTACATGGCATTGTGAGATTTGTGGTTTTTTAGGGAAGCTCTCAATCAGAGAGAGGTAATTTCGAGACCACAGTCCACATTGCTTGCCGTACTCCCTCTTGTGGGGTCCCAGCGCCTAGAAACTAGTAGGCAGTAGTTTTTGGGACTTCTTCACCTCCTATCTATTTTTCCTTTTCTCCATCTTTGATTTCCTAAAATGCCAGTTTACTATTTATTCATTGAATCGCACCTTGGCTCTAAGCCGTTTTTTAACTGTGAATATTTCCATTTACCTTACGTGTAACAATTTAATTTTCCTATTGAAGAATATGAGATGAATTCAGCAATAATTAATAGATCTAATTATGTGTAATATGATTTTAAAATCATGAATTTTGGAAACAATTTAATGATCAACCATACTTCGTGGACTTTGAGAAAAATCTTTTTAATAATTGAGAAACAAAACCACAATATTTATTCTGTTGTTGTGAGAAAAGCACGAAGCATTTTATTGTTCAATATTATACTAAAATCGATTTTTTTACAGATAGTTTAATTAATTATTAAACAATTGATCTAATCTACCTTAATTGATTGGACCAGCTAATGAATTTCATCACAGGTTTTTATCTAATGAATTAAATTTCTAGGAATTGTCACACCAGTAATAATTTACTGTGGTAACTATTTGAGCACGATTGTGGGGGTTTTTGTTACTTCTTTTCATTTATTTAAGTTTTATTTTAGTTAACGCAGCATGATTCCAAGTACACCTAATATTTTATTTATTTAATTTGTCTTTATCTGTTTTGAACAACAACAATACATACAATTTATGAACAACAACAATACATACAGGTAGGGTATGTGGATATTGAATTTTGGGTGCAATCTAGCATCTGTTTTTATTTGCATTTCTCTTTTTAGAAATTCTTGTGTGCACCACAGAAATTTTATATAAGTGTTCCATGTTTCACAGTAAGTTAAGCTGTCAGGAACCCCTCTTATAATTGAAAGCTGTCTATTTGTTTGGCAGGCCCACATTGGCAATTTTCAGATTCTGACAAATGCCAGAGGGACTGCTCTAAGATGCCATAAACAGTGATTGTGGGGCAGATTTACTAAGGGTCGATTTCGAATTAAAAAAAAAATTCAAAATTCGACCATCAAATCAAAGGTTCATGCAGCCATTATACAACAGCAGTAACTTGAACTCTACCACTCTCAAGCTGTACAGAAAGTACTGTGTATATGCATAGTACAAGTAATGTGCACAGTGACACCGGCAGGCCCCAGCCTATGGGGGACCTCCTGGAACCTTTCAAGAGTGTTTTTAAAAAAAATTTGCAATTCGAAGGGGTGGTGTTTATACAAATGGCCTCTGAATCTGCTAGAATGAAAAAGGAATTAACATGAAGTGTTAACACACAAATTTGTAAAGCACCAAAATATTCAACAGTTCTGTACAATAGATACTGATTGTGAAATAAGTGCTCTTCTGCTGTTTGATCCATTAATACTTCATGTTTAAATGTATATTAAAAATGCAGATTGAAAAATCAGTTTTTTAAATTACTCTTTTTGTTTAGAAAGCTTTGACATTACATTTAGATAATGGACTTTACAAAATGACACTGGTAGGTATTACAGGGGCCAACTCAGCCAAGAATTTGCAATGAATATGAATGATTTTTTATCTTCCTGCAGGGAAAATGTGCCTAAAGTTACAAAAGAACAAGCTAAACCTCGTAAACCACCTACAGGGGAGGCACAGATAGCAGCAGCTTCTGCTGCAATGGCCAGAATGGAGTCAACCCAGGGGCGGACCAAGGGGCAGTTCAGGGATACCATAGGTGAGAAGAAAGAGATTAAATGGGAAATTATTGGAAAGGTGGGGAAACTAAAGCTGGCTATACTTGGGCCGATAAAAGCTGCTGACAGACCGAGTCGGCAGCTCATTGGCCCTTGTGTGGAGCCCTCTGATGGGCTTCCCCGATCGATATCTGGCTGTAAGATAAGGCATGGTTAAAAATCCAGTTGGATTGTGGACCGTATGTTTGTTGATGCGGTCCTGCGATCCTGCCGCCCATTCTGCATTATCATCCGATCGCTGGGTCCACAATCAGATCAGTGCAATATTGCCCACCTCAATGAGGGCATATCAGGGAGAGATTCGCCAAACAAGTGGATCTCTGTGTATGTCCACCATAACACTTCTTTTTGTGCTGGAGTGACTTAAGTACGCTGTACACGTGCTGATTAAAACTACCGTTTCGGTCCAGAATTTTCTTCCGGTGTTCTCTTTTGTTTTATTTAAAGGGATAATTCACTGATGAATAAATGTTAATTATGATGTAGGCATTAATATTCTGAGACTATTTGCAATTGGTCTTAAGTTTTTATGTTTTTTTTTCTCAATTGTAACAATAACAAATAACAATAAAATCGAAGCCTCACAAAGCAATAGATTTTTAAATTAATTTTTAGATAATTAAATGCTTATTCTTTCCAGGCAGGAAAGAGGTGATTGTTGAACAGAAAGAAGATGCTAATGCAGGTCAAAAGGTAATATACTTAATGTGAGTAGACTGTTAAAAGACCAGTAACATCAAAAAAAATTTTTTTTTTAATTTGTTAGTATACCATGGAAAAAAAACACGAAGACAAATTAAACTTTAAAATCGCAAAGTCTTTATTAAGAAATTACTTGCAAAAACTCCACTCGCGCTCCTTTTCAGAAAAGGCGTCAGGGTGATGATCCATCGTATGGCACTCAATTTCTCGTTCCTGGCTATCTCATATAAGAAAGGCAGGGAGGAGAAATAGAGTGCTGCACGATGGATCACCTTTTCTGAAGAGGAGCACAAGTAAGTTATTTCTTAATAAAGGCTGTGCGATTTTTAAAGTTTAATTTGATTTTACTGGTCCTTTAAGTCAGAAAAATTCAAACAAATCACATTACTTTCACTCTAGCAGGATATTGATACTGCAAGAAAGAAGTCCAGTTCTATTTGCACCATCCTGTTCAGATGCCCACTTACTGATGAACTGCTTAGGAAAGAGGAGAGAGAGGACCACATTAGAAATGTTATACAGGGGGTGAGTATGTTTAGAGTATATTCAAGTGTTTGCTTAAACTGCTTCCATCCTTAGGTTGTTTACTGAAGTTTCTGTTTCTTCCAGTTGTCCACCACAGATCCCACATCTGCTGCCATTTTGAAGATTCACACATATAACAAAGACAGAGAAAAAGTGAAACTTGGAACTGAGACTATAGCTAAGTAAGTACATATATTTATTAACATAATGGATTCTCCCTTCCAATAAGATGGCAGAGTACTAACAAGTGGGTACGGCAATGACAGATGTAATCTTATATATAAATTAGAAGGTTTGTGTATATGTTTGAATGCTCTTTATGTACTATATATTTGCAATGGCTGTTCATATCTCTGGGTCCTGTATCATTTGCGGTTTCATATTACCACAAGACATTTATTTGGACACATAATTTAATAAAATATTTCAGGGACCATTCTAACAACTGGGAGAAGGGCAGTGACTACTTTTGGTTTACAAAATGCCGGTCTACTTGTAAACTGACAATTAGTGTCAAGCAACTTTCTTTAAGTCATCTTTGGGGACACAGGGACAATGGGGTATAGCTGGTATCACTAGGAGGCAGGACACAACCTTAAGAAAGAAACTGACTCCTCCTCCAATGGCTATGCCCCCAGCAGGTGGAGCTTAAGTCAGTTTTTGTTGTGTCCTCAGGAGGATAGGACTTCTAGCAATTCTCTGCTCAGCTTTGCTGGCAATTTGGGGTTGTGTTTGTCTTTTTACGACTGTGTAAAGACTCTGTAGCACCCTACAACGTTGGCTCTGCCGCCGGGGTCACTGGGTGCTGAGCGCAGACCACCTAGCCATCTTATCTCCTTCCCCAGGAGACCAGGCTAGCCGGCAGGCAGCGGGAGAGAGAGACACCCTCTGCAGCAGAGACAGGTAAGCAGGAACAGGGGTTTCCCTGAGCCTTTTCTCTATTTCTCTCTCTCCCCCTTCTCCCCCCCCATTCCACTCCTCTATGCTGACATATGAGAGGTGCTTCTGCACTATGCTATGTGGAGCAGAGCGCTTTACTTCTCTGAAGCTTATTCTCTGGGGGGGGGGGGATGTCACAGGGTTTGCCTTGTCCCCAATGGCGCCCTCGGAAATTCACATACTGCACCCTAAGTGTCCAGTGTTTTTCATAGCCCTTCTCTGTCTGCCTCATGGTCCGGAATTGGCGCGCTTTTCTTTCGCCAGCGAATTTTCGCCCATACAAGTTTTGCGGGCGCAAACAATTTCACGCTTAGTGAAAGTCCGCACACGACTTCGCGGCCGCCATTTTGCTCGAGACTAACGGCGGCCATTTTGACTGCGCTCACACTGTGCTGCACGGGCTGAAACGCAAGGGACTCAGGGCAGACAGAGCTACAACAAGCAGACTCTCCCCTCACTCCTAGGGCTGAGTAGATCTGCAGGGCACTTCCAGAATCTCACTCTCTCCCTCCTGGCTATACAGGTTAGTTGTAGAACTTTTTCAATGAGGGCATTTGCCTCCCCATATTGGCACACCAAATTGGTACCATGTCTGAGGGGCCCAGAGCAGCACCTTCCACTGCTATAAAATACTTGGCCTGTGCCAAATGCCACAAACCTTTGCCTGCAGGGCACAATAATCCCCTATGCAGCAAGTGTAAGCTGCTCAGGCCAGATCCAGAGCCTCCAGAGTCTCCTCCTTTAGTGAACCAGGCCCTTTAGGATGACCATCCAGTCTCCAGTAGGGAGTCTTCCCCCCTCACAGAGGGCAGGCTACGCCCGAATGGGCATCCCAATTGGCTACAGGAATACCCAAGTTAGCACAGTCCTTAGACAAGCTGCTAGCCCGTTTGGACATTCCTAAGCCCAAACCCTCCAAGCGCAGAGCGCCCTCTCCATCCGAAGATGATAGTGACTCCAGACGTTCATTTTCACCCCTTCTGGAGTCGAGGGATGGCCGACCCCTCTCTGAGGGAGAACTATCCCCTGAATCAGAGAATGAAGAAGAGGAATCACTTCGCCATTCCTCTGAAGTAGATACACTGATTGCTTCTGTACTAGAAACCCTGCACCTACAATAACCGCAGGCTTCGGCCGTGCCCTCCAATGCCCTTTTCAAGAGGCACAATAAAACGGCTTCTGTATTCCCCTCTCATTCCCAGCTAGATCACATAATTCAGCAGGAATGGGACAAGCCAGAGAAACGATTCCAGCCTAGCTGCCGTTTCTCGAAGCTCTATCCGTTCCCAACGGAACATATAGATAAATGGTCATCCCCTCCCTCGGTGGACGCACCGGTATCTAGGCTATCCAAAAGCACAGCCCAGCTGGTCCCAGATGCTTCTTCGTTCAAGGATTTTATATATATAGAAGTTAGATAGACTATTACGCTCCACGTTTATGGCTTCAGTCTCATCCCTCAGGCCCATTCTGACCACAGCCTGGGTCAGCCTTGCAATGCAATCCTGGTCTGACTCTCTCCTCACTGCTATTGCTCAAGGAGCTCCTCGCCATGAACTTTCCCAATGGGCTTCCCAAATGAAAGAAGCGAACGACTACATTTGTGATGCGTCTCTGGATGCAACACAGGTTGTCGCAGTAACGGCCCGCCGCTCCCTCTGGATGAAACTATGGTCGGCCAACCTTTCCTCCAAAAAATCGCTGACCTCCATGCCCTTCAAGGGAAATCTTCTCTTTGGGCCAGACCTGGATAAGATCATCAGTCAAGCCACCGGTGGCAAAAGTACCCTACTACCGCAACCCAAAGCACGGCCCTCCTTTTGAAAAGGAAGGTTTTTTCGTGGCTCTCAGTCCAAAACCACAAGCTCCACTCCTCCACGTCAGACCTTCTCAGACAGGGGGCGCTTCAGCAGCATCTTCCACGGCATGACGCCAAGTACAATCCGACCTCAATAGGAGGGAGTTTGCTACATTTTGCCGACGCATGGACTACAATTATTCAAGATGCCTAGATCCACAAGGTTGTTACTTGAGGCTACCACATAAAGTTTGCCTCAATGTCACCACACAGGTTTTTCATGTCACGACTTCCTCAGGAATCGACAAAGCGCAAAGCCTTCCTACAGTTTATTTCAAACCTGCTCCAGGCAGGAGTTATTACCCCGGTGCCTTCTACTGAGCTTTTCCAGGGTTTTTATTCCAGTCTATTCGTGGTGCCAAAGAAAGACGGGTCTGTGCGCCCCATCCTAGACCTCAAAGAACTAAACAAGTGCATACACACACGAAAATTCAAGATGGAGTCCCTAAGATCCGTGATCGCAGCAATGGCTCCAGGGCAATTTCTCATGTCGCTCGACGCCTACCTGCACATCCCCATTTTCCCTCCGCACCAGAAATACTTGCGCTTTGCATTCCAAAATCGCCATTTTCAATTCACAAGTTAACGCTTTGGCCTCACTTCGGCCCTCCGGGTATTTACCAAGATTATGGCGGCCGCTACAGCAGAGATTCACAAACAAGGAATCTCCATCACCCCTTATCTGGACGACCTCCAGACTCCCCAGGAGGCTCAACGGGCCCTCCAAATCTCCATGAACAAACTCAGGGAAATGGGATGGGTCCTGAACCTAGAAAAGTCATCCCTAACACCCAGTCAGTCCATGAATTTCTTGGGCATGAGGTTCAACTCACAGACAAGGAGGATATCCCTCCCACCAGAGAAAGCGACCCACCTCCAAGCGCTAGTGCAAATTCTACTCCAGAAACCATGACACACAGCGAAATTCTGCATGAAGGTGTTGGGAGTCATGGTCTCTATCATAAGGGCAGTTCCACTCGCTCAGTTCCATCTAAGAGACCTCCAACTGAACATTCTCAATGTATGGAACCGGAGATCCTTAATACAAGAGATTCTGCTCTCTCCTCAAACGAGGCTCTCTCTTCGCTGGTAGCTTGATCCGAATCACCTCTCTCAGGGGATAACCCTAGGGTAACCCCTCTGGCGCATCCTCACTACAGATGCGAGCCTATTCGGATTGGGGGCAGTTCTAGAGAACAGAACAGCACAGGGCAAGTAGAGCCCAACAGAAAGACTTTTACAAATCAATCTGCTCGAAATTTGAGCAATACGACTAGCCCTGATCCATTGGCAGCAGGAACTAAAGGGACAATCAGTAAAAGTGCAATCAGATAACTCCACGGCAGTGGCCTACATCAACCACCAAGGGGGAACGAGGAGCAAAGCAGCCCTGAAAGAGATCAGGCTCATCTTCAACTGGGCAGAGACCCATCAAGTCCAACTGTCCGCCATCTACATCCCAGGTCTACAAAACTGGGAGGCAGACTTCCTAAGTCGACAGTCCTTAGACTGCCAGTGGTCACGAAAGAACGAGGTCTTCCAAAAGATAACAGAGATGTGGGGAATTCCGGAGGTCGATCTGATGGTGACCAGGCACAACAGGAAGGTTCCGGCAATCCTAGCCAGATACAGAGATCCACTGGCTCTAAATGTAATTGCTCTGACCATCGCTTGGGGCTTCAATCTGGCCTACGCCTTCCCGCCTCTAGCTCTCATTCCCAGAAAAATTCTGGAAACTGCAACGAGAACTGACCACCCTCATTCTGATCGCACCAAGGTGGCCTCGAAGGGCCTGGTTCACATACCTGCTCAATCTCTCCGTAGCAGAACCATGGACTCTGCCTCCACTTCCAGACCTTCTCTCTCAGGGACCTATTCGCCATCCAAATCCAACAAGCCTAAATTTGACGGCATGGCTCTTGAGACAGAGATCCTGATCAGAAAGGGCTTCTCCAGAGCTGTAGCACGCACAATGTGCGCAACCAGAAAACTGGTCTCAGCCAGAGCGTACCATAGAGTTTGGTCCACCTATCAACACTGGTGCACCAGACACAAAACCAGTTTCAAAACCTTCTCTGTTCCCAATATCCTGGAATTCCTTCAGGAAGGACTTTCCAAGGGCATGTCGCTCAGCTCCCTCAAATCTCAGCTTTCCGCCCTGTCTGTCCTTTTCCAAAGAAGACTAGCACTGATCCCGGATTTCAGAACCTTCATCCAAGGCATGGCACACGTTGCACCTCAGATAAGAGCACCCGCTCCCATCTGGGATCTCACCTTTGTTCTCCAGGCACTCAAGGCAACGACCGCCTTTTGAACCCCTGGGATCAATCTGTCTACAGTGGCTCACCTGGAAGACTGTTTTCCTCTTAGCCATTTCCTCAGCAAGACGTGTCTTGGAACTCAGTGCTCTGTCCTGCAAACCACCCTTCCTCATTTTTCACTGTGATCGAGCGGTCCTTCGCACAATCCCTTCCTTTTTGCCCAAGGTTGTTTCTGATCTTCATCTGAACCAAGAAATAGTTGTGCCATCTTTCTGTCCTGCACCAGCCTATCAAAAGTAAAAGGCTCTCCACACTCTGGATCCTGTGAGAGCACTAAAGTTCTATTTGCACAGAGTCAAAGACATCCGTAAATCGGATTCCCTACTAGTTTTCCCTTCGGGACCACACCAAGGAACCACGGCCACCAAACAGGCCATATCCTGGTGGATCAAGCAAGCTATACTACGAGCTTACACAGCAAAAAGCCAGGAACCTCCATGTAGGGTCACGGCTCACTCCACCAGAGGGGTAAGTACATCCTGGGCGTTACAAAATCAAGCCTTAGTGGAACAACTGTGCAAAGCTGCAACGTGGACCTCGGTCCACTCTTTTTCCAAATTCTACCACTTCGATACCTTTGCGGCCTCTGACACCCACTTTGGCAGAAAGGTGCTACAGGCCGCAGTGGTTACCTCAACATAGGCCTCTTCTCACCCGTGCCTTAGGGGACAGCTTTGGTACATCCCCATTGTTCCTGTGTCCCCCAAGAGAAAATGAGATTTTGTGTACTCACCGTTAAATCTCTTTCTCTTTAGTCTCTTGGGGGACACAGGGCTTCCCGCCCTGGATTGAGGCCTTCACTCCGTCAGACATGATACTGTTAATGTTACAGTTCTAAAGTTTGGTTAAGTTACTTGTTATTCTGATGACTTTGGTACAAACTGACCTAAGCTCCGCCTGCTGGGGGTATAGCCAGTGGAGGAGGAGACAGTTTATTTCTTAAGGTTGCGTCCTGCCTCCTAGTGATACCAGCTATACCCCATTATCCCTGTGTCCCCCAAGAGACTGAAGAGAAAGAGATTTAACAGTGAGTACACAAAATCTCCTTTTTTTGACAAGCAAGTTTCGCCACGAAAACAATGACCATAATGGGTGAAAACATTTGTTGGTGTCAAAAAATGTTTTTATGGCCATGGATGCATTTTATTGAATTTTCACCATTAAAGGACTAGTAACATAAAAAAATGAAATTGTTTAACATAATCAAAATATAATGCAGCGTTGCTCTGCAATGGTAAAACTGCTGTTTGCTTCACAAACACTACTATATAAAGAATGTTTTATCTTACCCTATTCCCCACTCCTTTCTTTATTCTGTTCCTCCCTATCCCCCTTGTTGCTGTACACCAACTTTATGTGAAAACTTAAAGTGGTTGTTCACCTTTGAGTTAACTTTTAGTATAATGTAGAGAGTGTCAGCAGGGGCCAGCGGCACCCACAGGGGGGGGGTAGTCGGGATCAAGGAGGAAGCCCTTTCCAGAGAGTCCAGGCAGAGTACAGTTCAGGGTAAATCCAATAGAATGGTCAAAGTCCAGGCAAGAGGGTATAACAGGCAGGCAGAACAGATTCAGGGTCAGGAAACCGGCTGGAGGTCAATAACAGGTCAAACAGGATAACAGGAACACCCAGGAACACAATGCTAGATTGAGCTATACTCGGGCATCGAACCCGGGTCTTCAGCGTCCTTTTATTTTGAATTTGGCGCCGGAACGCGCCGAAGGAGGATGTGCCACCCGGAGCCTTCCCGTGACAGAGAGTGATATTCTGAGACAATTTGCAATTGGTTTTCATTTTTTTATTGTTTGTGGTTTTATAGTTATTTAGCTTTTTATTCAACAGCTCTCTAGTTTGCAGTGTCAGCAAATTAGGGTACAAATTACCCTAGCAATCCTGCACTGATTTGAATAAGAGACTGGAATATGAATAGGAGAGGGACTGAATAGAATGATAAGAAATAAAAAGTGTCAATAACAATACATTTGTAGCCTTACAGAGCATTTGTTTTTAGATGGTGTCAGTGACCCCCATTTGAAAGATGCAAAAAACAGAAGAAAATTGCAAATCATTAAAAAACCATGAAAAATAAATAATGAAGACCAATTGAAATGTTTCTTAGAATTAGCCCTTCTACAATATACTAAAAGTTAACTTGAAGGTGAACCATAACAGAGATTACAAAAAAAAAAACACTTCTATAGTGAAATATGCTGCTGTTTAGCAATGGTGTCAGCCATTCAAGGAAGAAAAGGCTCAAGTTACACAGCAGATAAAACAAACAAACAAAAGAGACCGCTCAAAGCTCACTCCTCTTATCTGTTCCTTGACTCCCAGTCAGGTGCTCAGTCAGCATCGTCCCCCTGCTATAATGCACTTAGACTCCAAGGAAAGACGGCACTCTAAAAAGGGAAACGGGTTTATTTCTGATTAGGGATGCTGTGACTAAGGGATTGATTCCCGAAACGCATAGGGCTTAGCATCCCTAATCAGAAATAAACCTGTTTCCCTTATCAGAGTGCCGTCTTTCCTTGGAGTCTAAACAGATTGCAGATAAGTCCTGTAGAACATAATTTTATATATTATCCATTATTTATCCTGTACCATATAGCCTTTTTTTCAATTTCCACCATTAAAACTTAATTTTTTTGGTGTTACTGTTCCTTTAAGCGATTTTTGGTGAAGCTAAACGGGTCAGATTTGCCCATAACTACTGACAAGCTATCTGAATATCATTCCATAGGATATGACTTAATGCAAGAAACAATGTGTCATGGACCATGTGCCTGACTAATAAAACTGATCCATTCCATAACTATTCAACAGTACATTGTGGCAATGCACAAGATGTACTTAGGGCTTTTAGACTGTGCCATTACATATTGACCTAGATCTACAGAGTGATGCCTTGTGAGAAGAGGTTTTCAGAAATACTAAGGTTCAGTCTTTAACCTGTTTCCCCATAAGATTACATGCCTGGCCAGATGACCATTGAAACTGGGTCTCTATATGGTATCATACTACAAGCTATAACATAGTGTAAACTGCCTTATAGAGAGCATTGTTGTGAAGGAGAAACCATATGTTGGGTTTTCAAGATTGCTGAGATTCATTACTCAGCCTATTTGCCTACAAAACTGATGTTGTATTTAAAGTGATTCTATCATAATTTTAGGGTGTAGTTTTTATTCCTAAATTACACTGAAAAAATTTCACTCTACCATATAAAATTTGTATTCTTTTTCGTTGAAATATTGGTCTCTCAGGTGACTTTGCCTGGCCACGTGCTTTCAGTAAGAGCCAGTTCTGCACTATGGAATTGCTTTGTGACAGGCTATGGTTTCTCCTACTCAATGTAACTGAATGGGGTCGCAGTGGGACATGGGTTTTTACTATTGAGTGCTGTTCTTAGAGCTACTAGGGAGCTGTTATCTGGTGACCTTCCAGTTGTTCTGCTGATGGGCTACTGGGGTGAAATCACTCCAACTTGTTGTGCAGCAGTAAAGTGTGACTGAAGTTTATCAGAGCACAAATCACATCACAAGTAAAATATAAAAAAAATCAGTTTGCTGTTTTGAAAAACAGATTTCAGTGCATAAATTCTATACACTATTAACTGATGCATTAAAAAAAAAAAAAACGTTTTCCCATGACAGTATCCCTTTAAGTTGTACAGTTTTGCAAATGCCCCCCCCCCCCCGTTTATCTGGTGTATGTTTATCTCTATCATTTAGATACCTGAATAACATAGTCAGCCACCCTGAAGAAGAGAAGTATTGCAACATCAAACTTTCAAACAAGGTTTTCCAGGTGAGGAAATGCAGCAAATTTAAAATAATTTTACAGGATTTTCACATTATCTTGTAAATGATGTCATTCTTTATTACTACCTACTCAGGAGAAAATCAGCTGTCTAGAGGGCTCACATGAATTCTTTGAGGCTATTGGGTTTGAAAAGAGGACAATTCCTGGACAAGGTAAGCATTGGTGATCCTGATATTAGATAACTGGACGTGTGGCAGTGTCACTGAAAACAAAATGCAGTTGTCCAAGGTGTATATAATAATCAGTCTTGTATTTCATGTCCTAGACCTACAGGAAGAGTTTTTTGTGCTGGGCAGTGATGCACTGAAAAACCTAGATGCACTACAGGGGCATTGTGATGCATTGTTGAGTGCAGAGCCTTTGAGAGCAAGTCTAGAAAGGCAACTACGTATTTTTATGCCATCCATTGAAGCTGCGCACTTTGACCTTCCCGATGACTTCTTCAACCTGACCGCAGAGGAGATAAAGAAGGAGCAAAGAGACCGGTATTTATTTATTGAACTCTGCATAGAGACACAATTATATATCATTTGGTTTTTCAATTATGCAGCACATCCTTTTAAACATTTGTGTTCAGTCCATTGGTAGTGAACTAAAGCCTAAGAAAGGAATATGCTACAAATGAACATGTGCTTACTGATACCCTGTAGAACTGCACAGATGCTTAGTCATCAAAGCAGAGGGATTGGTATACTCTACAAAGGTAGAAACCAAGGTAGCAACTACACAATGTACTATGTTACTATGTAGAAACCAAGGTAGCAACTGCAGAATTTACATATAGACTAATTACTAATTAGCCAACTGATTGGAAAGCCTCATGTCTGGAACATGCCAATACCAGATATGTATAGTTGTATGGCGATTTCTGACTTAGATCAACAACTCCCAGCAGTACATTACCAAATTTTCAAAGCAGTACAGCAGAAATTGACATTCTTTAGATTGAAAAATCCACACATTTGTTGCATTTATGAGAGGTAAAGCCACAAGAAAATAAATGTATCCCATATAACCATATATTTTTGGAAAGTACACATTTGGATGAATACAAAGTAGGTAACCATGTCTTACTACTACAAATATTCTGAGTCGCAGACTGAGTATTGGACCAAACCTTGAACTATGGACACTGTTTTGGACTGTATCTTTGTAGGATTGGTGAGAATTAACCTACTAAATTCTACATTATGGTGTAATTGTAGATGGCTTGGGTATCCAGATGTTAATTCTTGCTTATGTAATATGTCCTCTGGCCACAAGATGGAGCTGAGGATTCACTTGGGCTTATTGGAGTTAAACTGCTTTAAAAAGGACACTTTATTTGGTCCGAAACATTTAGGGGTAGATTCATCAAAGAGTGAAGTTAAGAGTGAAGTTCCGCCACTAGAGGGAAATTCCGCAGCTCTCCATTCATTTCTATGGGATTTTGAAAGGCGTATTTATCAAAGGGTGAAATTTCACTTCACACATTGATAAATACGCCTTTCAAAATCCCATAGAAATGAACTGAGAGCTGCGGAACTTCACTCTTTGATGAATCTCCCCCCTAGTGCTTCAATAAATCTACACTGAATTTCATTGAAAAGCTCTCCATTGCTTACTTTTACTCCATCATAGTTTCCAAGTCCTAGGGGCACATTTACCAAGGGTCGAAGTGAATTTTCGAATAAAATTAGAATTTTTTAAATTTTAATTTTTATGTAATTTTGGGCTACTTCGACTATCAAATAGACAAAATTCTATTCAAATTGAGAAAAGTCTAATTTCGAACTCCTGTCTCTTTAAAAAAATTCGAATTAGACTATTTGCCACCTTAAAGCTGCCGAATTGCCATTGTAGCCTATGGGGGACCTCCTGGAAGCTTTCCTGAAAAATTTTCTACGTGCTGGAAAATCCTTTTTAAATCCTTTTTAAATCGTTCGAAATTGATCGAAAACTGGCCTAATCGATCGAAATAGGTCCATTTTCAAAAAAAAAATTACTCCCCAAAAAAATTTGATGGTCCAATTTCAAATTTTTTTTAATTTAAAATTTGACCAATAGTAAATCTGCCCCCTAAAGTTCCAATATGAAACATCCTAAAAATTAACACCAGGAGTCCAATGACCTGTATACTGAGACGAGGTATGCATAGATTTACCAGATTATGTGGAGTGTAAAGACCTCAAAATGAAATTATGTTTATGCATCAGAAATTTCATTATTGAATTAGAGAGGGTACATAGAAGGGCAACTAAGCTGGTAAAAGGTATGGAAAATCTTAGCTATGAGGACAGACTAGACAATTTAGGGATGTTCATGCTGGAGAAGAGGTGCTTAAAGAACAAGTAAACCTTTTTTTTTTCTATCTGTAAATTTGCTCTAAACAGCCCCCCAGATTAATGTACCTTAGTCCCTGCTGCAAGTCTGCTCTGGTTTCTGTGTTATCAGCAGCTTGTTTCCCCTTCTTCCTGGTGCAGGGTGAAGCCCCGCCCCATATCTTACTGAGCTGACCTTATCTCTGTGACTAGTCCTGGAGATCATTTGCATACTATGACATAGCAGAGACCAGTGTGTGCAGCACCTTTTGCTTGGGGAAACTAGCTTACTAATGCACACACTGGCTCCCTCTTCCTCTCTATTGTGGAACAGCAGCAAATGGACTGCTCAGTAAACTAAGGGGCTGGGCTTCACTCTGCACCAGGAAGAAGGGGAAACAAGCTGCTGATAACACAGAAACCAGAGCAGACTTGCAGCAGGGACTAAGGTACATTAATCTGGGGGGCTGTTTAGAGCAAATTTACAGAAAGAAAAAGAAAAACATTTACTTTTCCTTTAAGTGGTGATGTGATAACTATGTATAAATATTAAAAGGAGATCATATAATAATCTCTCTAAAGATTATTTACCAGTAGGTCTTTCCAACTGACACAAGTTCACCCATTCTGATTAGAAGAAAGGAGGTTCCCCCCTAAATATTCGTAAGGGTTGTTTTTTACAGTGAGAGCTATGAAGATGTGGAATTCGCTCCCAGTTGTTCAGGCTGATACATTAGATTAAAAATGGGTTGGATGGGTTTTTAGTAAGTGAGGGAATACAGGGTTATGGAAGATAGATCATAGTACAAGTTGATCCATGGACTAGTCCAGTTGCCATTTTGTCAGGAAGGAGATTTTTCCCCCCCTGAGGCAAATTGGAGAGACTTCAAATGGGATTTTTTTGCCTTCCTCTGGATCAACTAGCAGTTAGGCAGGTTAAAAAAAGTTATAAGGTTGAACTTGATGGACGTGTGTCTTTTTTCAACCTAACTTAAAGTACCAGTAACATCAAAAAATCTAATTGTTTTAAAGTAATGTAATTATAATGCAGTGTTGCCCTGCACTAGTAAAACTGCTGTATTTGCTTCAGAAACACTTCTCTTGTTTATATAAATAAGCTGCTGTGTAGCAATGGGAGCAGCTATTCAATGGAGAAAAAGCTCAAGTTACACAGCAGATAGCAGATAAGCTCTGCTAAATTAGCTAAATGCTAAAGCATTCGATACAGTGCCACACAGAAGGTTACTGGTTAAATTAAGGAATGTTGGCCTTGAACATAGCATTTGCACCTGGATAGAGAACTGGCTAAAAGATAGACTACAAAGAGTGGTGGTAAATGGAACATTTTCTAATTGGACCAGTGTTGTTAGTGGGGTATCGCAGGGCTCTATACTGGGTCCCTTGCTTTTCACCTTGTTTATTAATGACCTGGATGTGGGCATTGAAAGTACGGTTTCTATTTTTGCAGATGATACTAAATTGTGCAGAGCTATAGGTTCCTTGCTGCCACTTTGCAGAGTGATTTGTCTAAGTTGGGAAACTGGGCAGCAAACTGGAAAATGAGGTTTAATGTTGATAAATGCAAGGTTATGCACTTTGGCAAAAATAATATAAATGCAAGTTATACACTAAATGGCAGTGTGTTGGGAGTTTCCTTAAGTGAGAAGGATCTTGGGGTTTTTATAGATAACAAGTTGTCTAATTCTGGGCAGTGTCATTCTGTAGCTACTAAAGCAAATAAAGTTCTATCTTGCATAAAAAAAAGGCATAAACTCAAGGGATGAAAACATAATTATACCTCTTTATAGATCCCTAGTAAGACCTCATCTGGAATATGCAGTGCAGTTTTGGACTCCAGTCCTTAGGAGGGATGTAAATGAGCTGGAGAGAGTGCAGAGACGTGCAACTAAACTGGTTAGGGGGATGGAAGACTTAAATTATGAGGGGAGACTGTCCAGGTTGGGGTTGTTTTCTCTGGAAATAAGGCGCTTGCGAGGGGACATGATTACACTTTACAAATATATTCGAGGACATTATAGACAAATATCAGGGGACCTTTTTACCCATAAAGAGGATCACCGCACCAGAGGCCACCCCTTCAGACTAGAAGAAAGGGACTTTCATTTGAAGCAGCGTAGGTGGTTCTTCACAGTCAGGACGGTGAGGTTGTGGAATGCACTGCCGGGTGATGTTGTGATCGCTCATTCTGTTGATGCTTTTAAGAGGGGTTTGGGTGATTTTTTGGACAGACATAATATCAAAGGCTATTTTGATACTAAACTCTACAGTTAGTATAGCTATGGGCACACAGGTATATGGTTTGTGTTTGAAAGAGTGGAGATGTGTGTGTGTGTATGTGTATGTATGCTGGGTTTTTAATTTGGAGGGGTTGAACTTGATGGACTCTTGTCTTTTTTCAACCCAATTCAACTATGTAACTATGTAACATAATTATATCTGTTATCCATTAAATATACTGTGCCATATAGATTTTTTTCAATTTCCGCCATTGCTACTCAGCAGTTTGTTTATTATTATTATTATTAATATTATTTATTAGTGTTTCTGAAGAAAACAGAGCAGTTTTACCAGTGCAGAGCAACGTTATTTTATATTTTCAAAAAAAGTTTCTTTTGATGGTAGGGTGGAATATATTAAAAGCACAACCTCCTTTGAAATAATGGCCAAGATATCACACACGACAAAAGTTACAAATACCCTGTTACTAAGGATTAAATATCTAATATAAGTAATTCAAAAAACTCGACTTGCTGAATATTTTTTTAATAAAGACGTTTGACTGCTCATCCGAGCAGCTTCTTTGGTTCAACTGACTGGCGTGGGGAGTTCTCGGCATATAGACTCTTCCAACAATCCAATCACAATGGCACATGGTAACTCTTCAGAGAGGTGACATTCTGTGTAGTTACTGTGATAGGATTACCAATGTGTCATGCAATTCCTAGAAACAGGTGTTACTCGTGAGCGTTGCATGAATGGATGTGTGATGTGTTCTGAAATCATACAGATATATGAACAGCATTGTATGTAGCAGACAGGTGGTATCGAAGGCCCCTGCCTCTGTTCGGGGATGGTTTCTCCACCTTGACATGAATCGCCTCTTTCAAACCAGCAAGATTTGGATATTGCTATCTTCAAAGGAGTGTCCCTTGTCTTTTAGGTGTAGAAAGACAGCCGAGTCTTGCCCTGTAGAGTTCCCCCTCCTATTACTTTCAGTGCTGCAACACTAAGGCTTTTATCAAGCCCTTGCTTTAGGAAGTCTAAAATTTGTGGGGAGTGGCACTTGCTCCAGTGAAGTTGGACGCAACTCAGCCAAGTCATAATTCTACTCCATGTTCTGTAGTAGGTTTTGGCTGTGGTAGGTTTACAGGCCAACATTAATGTTGCAGTGACTGCTGATGAAAATCCTTTCTCTCTCTCCACAATTGGGATTCAACAGCCACGCCGTCAAATTCAACTTGTGAATGTTGTTTGCCCATGCTGGTCCTTGTGAGAGCAAATCTGGAATTTTTGGTAGTGTCCATGGTTCCTTTTGACAGAGTTGGATTAAATCCGCAAACCATATCCTTCTTGGCCACCATGGTGCTATCATAATGGTGGGCACTGCCTCCACCCATATCTTCTGGATTACTCTGGGAATAAGAGGAATCGGTGTGAAGACATAGGCGAGCTGGAAATCCCATGGACTCACTAGTGCGTCCATTGCTCTGCCCTTGAATCGTTGACTCTGGTATAAAACCTGGGAAGCTGCATGTTGAAGCGCATAGCCATTAAATCCCATCTGGCTATTATCGCCTGAAATATATCTGGTTTCAGTTGCCATTCTCCGGGGTCTAATGTATTTCCAGAATATTGATGTGTAACTTGGTCTCTTGTTGAGTCCATATGCCTTTACAGACTCTTGGTGGCCATGATGCCCCCCCATCCTCGGAGGCTGGCATCGGTTTTTATCACGACCTGTTATGGAAGGTTCCATAGTCTGCCTTCGCGCAGCCTTGTTAGAGAGGTCCACCATGTTAGACTGCTGGTGGCTGTCGCTGTCAGATGAAGGATCTGAGAGAGATCTTGATGATCTCTGTTCCATTTTCTTAGAAAAAACCACTGTAGTGGTCACAGTTTTGCTTTGGCAAAGGCTATCACCTCTATGCTGGCTGCCATGAGGCCTCAAGATTTCCCGAGCTGATGGTTGTATGTTGTACTGCAATTGTAGGACTGCGTGTTGAAACGCCCTGGCCTTGGGTGGAGAAAGGAACACCCTTCGAACCTGTGTGCGTCCAGTGTCATGCCTAGAAGGTCTAGGGTTTGCATGGGCTGAGCCAGCTCTTCTGATGGTTGATCAGCCATCCGTGATCGATCAGGGTCTGCAGAGATATTGGAGTGTACTTTACGTCTACTATTTTGGATTCTACCGAAATTATGAGATCGTCCAGATAAGCTGTGACATGTGTGCCCTTTGTTCTTAAATTTGCTAACAGAGCGTTTAGAATCTTGGTAAAGATTCGCAGTGCCGATGTGAGGCCGAAGGGCAAAACCCGGAATTGGAAGTGATGGTGGCCTACTATGAATCTGAGGTAACGCTGATGGTTCTCGTGAACCATTATATGTAAGTAAGCATCTTTTATGTCTATTTTGGACATGAATGCATTTGGTTTCAGGGCTTTGATGATCGATGGAAGAGATTCCATTTTGAATCTTTCATACCTCACAAATCTGTTTAGAGGACGTAAGTTGAGAACTGGTCAATACCCTCCAACCTTCTTTGCAACTAAGAAGAGATTCCAATAGAATCCTGAGAAGTGATGTTCCTTGGGAACTGAAGTTATGACGTTTTTTAATAACTCTTGAATAATGAGAAGCAGGGCCTTTCGTTTTCCTGGTTGGATGGCAGGATGGAAGGAGTGAACCTGCGATGTGGTGGCTTTGCCCAAAATGGGATTCTGTATCCTTAAGATGTTGATGACCCAGGGGTCTGCCATTTTTCCGCAAAAGGCTTTGCAGTCTGACTCCCACTTGTTCTGTATGCTCAGGAACGGAGGCCTGACTCTTTGCCTGCCTGGGCTTCCTGGAAAACTTAGATTGGGGCTGCCATGAAGGCCTGTAACGCTTATTGGTTTGCCCTTGGTTCCGTGGCCTTGAAGATCTTGGCTGTCTATCATCAGATTGCCATGCTCTGCAGTGGTAATTTCTACAGTGATACTCACTCCTTGATCTTCTACCTTGAGGGGGCAATGCACCTTTGCCACCTGTGACATCTGCTATAATTTGCTTTAATTCTGAGCCAAACAGTTGGTTTCCTGAGAACTTTAATTCTGATAGCCTGTCTTTAGAAGCAGAGTCCCCTGACCACTGTCGTAGCCAAAGTGCCCTGCGTGCTACTACTGATGATGCTGTAGTTCTAGCCGCAAGCTTTGTATATCAAGTGCCGCCTCACCCAGAAAGGAGAGGGCTGTTCTGACTTTTGCTACCCCTTGCTTAAATGTTTGCGGGGCAGTCGCTGCTGACTGGGACAGTCCTTGACACCAGTACTGTGCCGTTTTTTCAACATTAGCTGCTACTGGCCTTAAAATGGCTGCCGCGCTTTGAAAATCTTTTAGTCCATTTTTCTATCCATTGATTCTTTCAATAAGCCTGCATCTTCTGCTGGTAGCATAGTATTGTGGGACACTCACTATCTGATGGTCCATCTTTGGAATTTTATCCCATATTCTAAATTCTTCTTGGGCTGGATAAGTATTGAAGAATTTTTGTGGCATATTACCTCTCTTATCTGGTTGTGACCACTCTGTCTCAATTGTTTTGTGGATTTGCAGATGGGTTATGATCTGGCACATCTAGCTGAATTGCCTAATACCTTGTCCTCCTTTGAAAAAAGTACCTGCTCTTGCTTTATTTCTAATGTTTCTAACTTAGATTTAGATTTAGTTTTAGATTTAAGTTTGCGCTGCTTATCAGGCATATCTATCTCTTCTATCAAGGATACAAGATCCTCGTCTGCTGATGCCATTGTACTCATCTAAATGTGCGTAGGCTTTCTCTCCAAGTTTTCTGTATAACCAGACTATACTGCTCATATACTATCACTGCTGCATATAGCCTAAAATGGCCGCTGCGTGATTAGCTTGAGCTGGATGATCCGTGTCTGTATGACGCGGTGACTCCGCAACTTGGAAATATGTCTATGGCGCACGTGCGAGCATGTTCTCTGGTGCCTTAACTACCACCAATTTTGTCTCCTTTATCTCTCCTGCCTTGAGAGGTAGGCTCAAACCTACTATGTAACGGGAGCACTTACCAGCCTGCTATGTGCCGTTATCCAGGGAGCACACACGTGGGGCTCTGACCTGTATAAGCTGTATCTGTATTTACTCGTCTCAATCTGGTTCCGATTTGGGACAGGAGAACTCGCTTGTAAATAGGACGGTTCTTGAAGTAAAAAATTGACCTTGATGATCTTCTATAGGAGAGGAGGAAAAAAAGCTGCCTCCTAGGCAGGACAAACGAAAAAACTGAGGAGGAGGTGGAGATAGCAAGGGGAGGAAGAATCATAAGTTTTTCCTGCCTCCGGAAAGGAGCAAGTTAACCCCAGAAGTCCTGCACTGACAGGTAGGGCCGTACAGAGAAATTACTTTATTCTAATGTCAGGTTATGTTTTCATGTCCTTTGGAAAGATCTGCTGGCAAAAAAAAGGAGATTTACTTACCTGGTAAATATCCTTTTATGCATACTGCCCTACCTGTCAGTGCAGGACGTCTGGGGATGTCCCAAAGCCATCCAAAAAGGGTAGGGATAGAAAAATGTTTAATATAACTGCAAAAAAACTAACATTTTTGATCTAAAGTAAGCTATGTGCTACTGCTGCTTGTAGCACCTTCCTGCCATATTCAGATTGGCTTGCATTAAACAAATCAAACTTGTAAAACTATGTGCGGTGAAGACCAGGTAGCTGCTTGGCATATTGCTTCTAGCGAAACCTGATTTTGAAAGGCCCATGAAGTACTAACCTTTCTGGTGGAATGAGCCCCTAACTGAAGTGGTGGGGGCCTTCCTGCTTGAGTATATGCTTCGGAAATGCATTGAACTATCCACCTAGCTATAGTTCTTTTGGATGCTGGGGAACCAACCCTGTGTCCTCCAAATAGAACGAATAAGACCTCGGTCTTTCTAAGATCCTGGGTTTTCTGAACATAAGCTTTTAATGCTCTGACTGGATCTAATAAGCTTGTATTTAGTACCATTTGGTCTGAGTCCTGAGGCTGTAAGACTGGAATGACAATGTCTTGGTTGACATGGAAAGCTGAAAACATTTTAGGTAGAAATGAAGGATTAGTCTGAAGTACCGCTCTATCTGGGTGAAATTTTAGCCATGGTGACTTACAGGATAAGGAGGCTAGTTCTGAAACTCTCCTTGCTGATGCTATGGCTAGAAGGAAATTTGTCTTGAGCATTAAAAATGTAATCTCTACTGAAGAAATTGGTTCACATAGAGTAGATTGAAGTGCTTCTAGTACTATAGTTAAATCCCAGGTTGGGATCGGACTTTTGGTAGGTGGTCTGAGTTGGTGTAAACCTTGAAAAAATAATTTCACTTCTGGTAAAATAGCCCATTGAAACTGAAACAAGGCCGCTAATGCTGATGTTTGTACTTTAAGTGATGTAACACTCAATCGCATGTCGAATCCTGTTTGTAGGAATTGCAGAATCTGCTGTGATTTACAGTCTTTCCAATTGAGGTTGTGGTTTTCACACCAGGAAATGAATATGCGCCAGATCCTATGATATGATTTTGCTGTTGATGTACGCCTTGCAGCTAGCAATGTCTTGATTACTGGTTGTGGGAAACCTTTCTGTGACCTGATACTGGATTCAAGAGAAAAGCCGTTAAACTGAGCTTGTGAACATCTGGGTACCAAGCTGGGCCCTGAGTTAGCAGGTCTGGTATGATGGGTAATCGAAAGGGTTGATCCACCAGCATTGCTATTACTTCCGCAAACCAACTGCAAGCTGGCCAGTGTGGTGCCACTAGTATGGTAGGTATCCCCTCCTGTCGGATCTTCAAGAGTGTTCTCTAAATCATAGGTATTGGTGGAAACACGTAACCTAGATGAAATGTCCAAGGAGTAGCTAACCCGTCTACAGCCTCTGCCATTGGGTCCCTGATCCTGGAGAAAAATCTTGGAACCTGGTGATTGTGCCTGGATGCCATGATGTCTACGCAGGGTGTGCCCGACCTGTTGGCTATTAAGTGGAATACCGATGCTTTGAGGTGCCACTCTCCCGGGTCTATTGTGTTACGGCTGAGATAATCTGCTTGCCAGTTTTGAATTCCGGGGATGTAAATGGCTGTGATGGTCGCTAGGTGTTCCTCTGACCACTTGATGATCTTGGATATTTCCAACATGGCTGCTTTGCTTCTGGTGCCCCCTTGTTTGTTCAGATAGGCTACTGCTGTGCTGTTGTCTGATTGTATCCGGATATGCTTTGCCATTAAAGAGGTCGACCAGTGTAGAAGGGCATTGTAAATTGCTCTGATTTCTAAAATATTTATGTGGAGTCTTTGTTCTTGTTGATTCCAAAGACCCTGAAATGATTGGTGTTGCCATGCTGCGCCCCAGCCTGTGAGACTGGCATCTGTGGATATCACTACTGGTGTTGGAAGTTGCCATGGTTTTCCTTTGGTCAGATTGTCCTTCTGTATCCACCAGTGAAGACTGTTTCGGATCTTCTGTGGAAGATAAATTGTCTGAGAAAGGTCTTGGTGGTTCTTGTTCCACTGTCTCAGGAATTCTCTTTGTAGTGGTCGCATGTGAAATTTTGCGAATGGTACTGCGTCTATAGTGGATGCTATGAGACCTAGTATTTGAAGAATGTCGAATGCTGTTACTGATCGGCCCTGTGCTGATCTTATCACCAATTGGATGTGTAAGACCTTGTCTGTTGGCAGAAAAAGGGTTTGAAGAGTGGAATTGAGTACCATTCCTAGGAATGGAAGTATTTGAGTTGGAGTGAGGATACTCTTTTGATAATTTATTACCCAGCAATGCTTTGTTAAATGATGAATGCAAAGTTGCGTAGCATTGTGTGCCTTTGGGCTTGATTCTGCATAGATGAGAATGTCGTCCAAGTATAGATAGATGTGTATTCCTTTTGACCGAATTACTGCCACTAGTGCCCCTAATACCTTTGTGAATACTCGAGGAGCTGAGGTTAAACCGAAAGGCATGGCTTGAAACTGGAAATGTTGTTGGTTTATACAAAATCTGAGGTATTTGTGATGATGTGGATGAATTGGTATGTGTAGATTTTAAACTAGGCGAGGGGGGGGGAGGGTTCTATAATAGGTACAGGGGAAGACAGGTTAGATGAGATAGTGGGCAAAGGAAGGGAAAATGGGGGAGGAGATTTGGTTGAGGGTATTAAGGACAAGAAGGACCACATGTCATATGTTCATCATCTTACCCATATTAAATGTATGTTTACAAATGCAAGGAGTCTTACTGCTAAAATGGGAGAGCTGGAGGTGCTTGTGCTGGGGGGAAAATATGATGTGATTGGTGTGGCCGAATCATGGCTGAATGAGTCGCATGACTGGGCAGTTAATATCAGCGGCTATGCTTTGTTTCGGAGGGACAGAGACAATAGAAAAGGAGGAGGGGTATGTCTGTATGTTAGGCAAGATTTAAATGCTTATATAAAGGAGGAGGTTATGCTAGAGCAGTGATTTTCAACCTTGTGCCTCCAGCTGTTAAGAAACTACAAGTCC
>CM044431.1:100431693-100444879 GCA_024363595.1 Xenopus borealis
CCTCTCCCCCCCAGTCTCAGTAGTTTTATAACTTCTAAAATTCCACTTCACTAAAAGCTGCTCTCCATCTGCAGCTCCCCCCTCCCTCCAAGACCAGTGGAAAGAACGGTATAAACAAGCTTCCCACCCCCCCAATCAGCATCTGTAGTCTCAGGTCTCCCGTTTCTTAATGCATTCCTTTCCCTCTGCAACACCCCCTCCCTCACAGACACAGGAAATAAAGGGATACTAGCCGTGTATTTGCTCCTTGCTGTCGCTGAGCTAGGGGAAGCCATAGCATAAGGACTACATGTACATTCACACAAAGTTAAATCATCATTGTGGTCTATATGGTATCTCACCGTTTCAAGGTCCTTTGCTCTCTTCATGAACTTTGTAATTGGCATGCTCCCTGCAGACTTCCTCTTGCCAGACAAAGGCAGGGATTGTAAAGATCCTCCATTTGCACCATTATCTTCCTTGGCTACAGAGTTAACTTGAGTGATGTAAGTCCACTGGCAGGGCACAGGAAGATGGTCTTGTTGAAGACCCTTTAAGACATCAGAATGCACATACCAACACATACGGTGGTCTGGGCGCTTTTCATATACAGAGTTTTCAGAGATTAAGCGCTTCAAGCGAGCTTTAGAAGGCACGATAATATTGCTTGGTGTTTGTGGTGTGGCGTTGGGGCTGGTGGACTCATTGCCTGCAGCATGACTTGCATTATCCTCCATGAATAAGCCCCGACGACAGTACTCCTGAAATTCTTGTATTATTATCTTACTTCCATTGACATTCCCATGAAGAAGAGGAACAAGTTTGGAGAGTACTGAAGATAAAAAAGTTTAAGTGCAAGTTAGGCCAAGCAAAGACAGGTTATTTGATGCAATTCATTAATTTTCAAACATATTGTATGATTAATTCATATGGAAATCTAATAAAGGTATAGATTTCTAACAAATAAAACTAGTCTGACTCCCCTGGTGGATGTTTAAAACAATCGGTTGACCTTCCACTGGTCCTAAACAGCCACAGTGCAGAAAATATAGGTGGACCAGTGCAGTTTGATCATCTATATTTCAAAATAAATACAAAAACAAAACTGCATGTCATACTTTGCCTGTCCTTAAAGCTTCGGGCAGAGCTGATCTCTTGTGCAAGCTCTTCCTCAACTGCAGGTGACTCCAAAATACAGGCAGAAAATTTTTGCAGAAGACTAATCTCTGAAGCTTTACTGTCCCACCACAAACAACCAATCACAACAGGCTGCAGTACACGGATCTTCTTGCCATTCGATTGCAACTCATCCCACTCCTTAGCCTTCAGCTTCTGTCTAACTTTTTGGTTCTCTGGATCTGTACATTCCTGTAAAAAGAAAAAAAAATTTAAGGGCAGCCAGAATAAAAAAAAAAACTCAGAAGAACCCTCACACAAATTAAAATGTGAAGGTCATTGGACTATATTGAAGTCTTAGTTGTACTTTCTAAAGCGCATTAAGAAAGGACATTAAGAAAACTTGATATAATTATGATACAAGGGTACAATACATTACCGTGGATTTGTTTGCAGTTCTGTTTGCAAGTTACTACAGTTCATAAGCACACATTTCACAGACGTGTGCATCTATGTAAGCGTTTCCACCCTAATTTTTATCCACAAGTTTGTCATTTTATCCTTTTTGTGTTACGTTCTAGATTATAGTTACTGGATCGTTCTGCTTTCTCAGGATGGATTTTCTCAAAAAGTCATTTTTAGGGGTTCAATTAAGGTTCGAGTTGTGTTTTCCACAAAGTTTTTTTTTTTTTTAAAGAACTCAAATGTTTTGAGATTTATTATACTCGGAACCTGGAAATACACCATCTAAAACCTGTGAATCGTTGTACAGGCCGATACATTAGATAGCTTTAAGTAGGGATTGGATGGCTTTTTAGCAAGGGAGGAAATACAGGGTTATGAAGATAGCTCATAGTACAAGTTGATCCAGGGACTAGTCAGGAAGGAAGGATTTTTTTTCCCACCTCTAAGGAAGGATTTTTTCCCCCCCTCTGAGGCAATTTGGAGAAGCTTCAGATGGATCAACTAGCTCTTAGGCAGTTTAAAAGGTTGGACGTGTGTCTTTTTCAACCTAACTTACTGTAGTTGTATGTAATGAACGCTTCAAATAAAGCGATCTTTTTACTATTTGAAGTGAATCTTAATTGTTCTAGCAAGGCCCAAACTGAGTAGGTCATTTATTCATATCCAAACGTCTTCATCCACTAAGGAAACAGGATTCCTGCCCACTGTGTGTATTGTATAGAAAGAACATATGAACCCAATAGTAGGAACCACAGGAAATCCACAAAAAAACCAATGAAGCAAACCATATCCCTGAACACAAAGTTGCAATGCAGACTGGTCATACGAGTAGTAAAAGATAATGCATTTTATACTACATGGTGGCATGAAATAAGTGCTGGTTTTAAGGAGCGTACTGAATAATTCACCAAAAGGTTTTGCTTATTTAAATATTTTACCTTTTTCATACTGACAACCACAAGCAAGTTTTTTGGTCAAAACTCACATTTTCAGGTTTTAAAAAAAAAACCAAAAAAAAAAAAAACCCTGACCCTAGAAACTTTTTGAATGTGAAAATATACCTAGATATATATCCAAAACCTGTCACGGTCATGTGGCAGAGGTCCCTTGAACCACCTGAAGATGTTAATAGCCTGCATGATATTTGAGTATTTTCTGGAGGGTTTTGCTCTTCCTGCAAAAAACTCGAATAGCTTGAGTTTCCGGGTTTCGCAACTCTAACTCGCAGAATCATGTTTATTTTACATTTGAGTTTTATCATAAATAACATACCCTTCAAGCTCAGAGTTCATTTGAAGTATTAATGAACTCTTAACATTAGACCTTTGATAAAGTAATCACCTAACTATACGGAGATTCTCAGTACCACCAACAGCAAGGTATTTTTGGCATTTTGTAGCTGCAACAAATCTATTCTATTCATAACGTATATATAAAATGACTTTTCACATTTCCTCTACCTGTGCAATATTTTCATCTAATATTAATCACACATTGTTACCTCATCAGATACCCCTTCATCATCAGATAAGTATCCATGAGGAACAAAGAAGCCATCATCATCTTCATCATCATCTTCTTTGGGATCATCATCATCATTTTCCTAAACAAATGAAATATGGATTACAAGAAATAAACAGCTGCTTCTATTTTAGAGTCCGAAAAATCTTTATCTACAAAAACTAGACAAACAGGATATTGGAAAAAAAAGAAACATGAATTTATGAATAGTGTTTACATTCAGATATATGGTCTCTATCCAAGATGTACTTTTTAACTTTTCAAAAAAAAAACATGGTGTGGTTGAAACATGGCTGAATTAGTCGTGTGACTGCGCTGTTAATATCAGCGGCTATACTTTCGGAGGGACAGAGGCAATAGAAAAGGAGGAGGAGTATGACCGTTTGTTAGGCAGGATTTAAAAGTGAATACAAAGGAGGTCACGTTAGAAATGAAGGCGCAGAAGTCTTCTGGGTGGATCTCTTCATTGACTATAAAGAGTCCAGCAAATTAATTGTAGGCGAATGCTATAGACCCCCTAATGTAAGAGAGTAGGGGGAGGCCAAGTTCCTGGTGAAATAGAAGAGGCTGCTAGTTTGGGGAAAGTAATGATTAATGGAGGATTTTAATTAGCCAGATATTGACTAGAGCAGCAGCACTGCCAGGTCAGTTAATGGGAACAAGTTTATATGGCACAAGTTGTTGAAAAAATGCTATACTGGATCTAGCGATCTCTAATGACCCAGAACATATAGCAAATGTGCAAGTAATTGAAGCCCTGGATAATAGTGATCCTAATGCGATATAATTTAATGTCCGGTGAAATGGGGCAATAAAAACCATGAATTTTGGAAAAGCTCATTTTAGTGCCTTGAGGGCTGCCCTTCAGAGTATTGATTGGGACATTAAGTTTGCAGCTAATAAACACAGTACAGAAATCATTACTGTTCTAAAATTTATTCCCTTGAGTAAATGTAGAAACACTAATTAATCAACCTGTGTTGCTTAATATAGAAGTAAAGAAGTTAATATGATATGAGAAAGGCATTTAAAAACTACCAGTCTGCTGCGGCAGAAACTGCATTTAACCCTTTAAGTGCCAACAGAATTTCACATTTTGGTATATATATATATATATATATATATATATATATATATATATATATCTCAAACTTTGTGGTGCACGGAGATGCCCAAATGGATATATAGTAGATAAAATTTACAAGGCAAAACAAAATAAGACAGAAAAGTGTAAAATGCTAATTACTAAAATCCACCAATACCACAAAAATCGACTTTTTTTTCTCCAGACTAGTGTAAACTGCCATCAGAATCAGTTTGAATATTTTTAGCTTGGCAAAATAGGATTTACGAACAGAAAAAAGCAAGCCACACCTATGCAGAGTTGAAAATGCAATAAAATTGCTAAAAAAACACCAAAATCCACAAAATTGCAATATAATCACCGTAATAACATACAAAAGATATTGCACAGTACGGTTAGCAAATATGCTATTTGCAATGGCAATAAAACTTTTCAGTCAAAAAAATGATGCATAAGAAAAAAAAAAAAATAACATATGCGCATATGCGTGTGTACCATTGGTAAAGTGCATGTTATGTGCGTGTAAGGGTTCTTACACATGATCATTTTTACCTGCGCTCCCCTGCATTCCATTTTGCTGCGTTCAGCCGCAGGGGCGTGCAGGTATAGACACACAATTATTTTCAATGGAGCTGTACTCACACAAATGCATGTAGGCACCGAACGCAGGTTCAGACGCAACATGCTGCATTTTTCCTGTGTTCGGAGCCTACATGCGTTCGCGTGAGTACAGCCCCATTGAAAATAATAGAGTGCGTCTATACCTGCGCTTCCCTGCGGCTGAACGCAGCGCAGGTAAAAACGCTCGTGTGTAAGAGCCATTAATGTGCAAGATGCTGGACAGTGGGGGAGCAGTAGATGTGATCTATTTGAATTTTGCCAAAGCATTTATTACCATGCCTCACAAACAACTGCTTTCTTAAGCTTGGGCTTAATGAAGCGATTTGCACATGGAAAAGAAACCTGGCTAATGGATTGCGTACAGAAGTTGGTTGTTAATGGTATAGTTTCTATTTGGAGTAAGTAGTGGGGTCCCTCAGGGCTTGGTATTGGGTCCACTTATTTAATTTTTTCATTGATGACTATGGGGAGGGTATTGTAAGCAATCGTTTTTGTATTGTATGCATCAGTGTTTGCAGATGACACAAAACTATCCAGACCAATTAATTACATCCAGGATGCGGCATCCTTGAAAAAGGATCTTGACAAAGTGGCAATCTGGGCAGCTAAATGGCAAATGAGATTCAATGTTGATAAATGTAAAGTCATGCACCTGGGAAGTAAAACATATCCAAACCAAAAAAACTCTTAATGCAGTGGTTCTCAAACTTCCTAATGCTGTGACCCTTTAATACAGTTCCTCATGTTGTGACGATCCCCAACCATAAAATATTAAAATATTTTCATTGCCAGCCCAGAGCGGATTGTTAGGAAAGTACACGAGACAGCGTGGCTGCATAAATATAGAAAGTTGTAGTGCAGCTGGCTAGTAAAAGGTATGGCAAATTTTTAGCTGGCCAAATTGGGTTTGTTCACTCTGGAGAAGAGGCGCTTAAGGGGTGATGGGATAACTATGTACAAATATATAAGGGGGTCATATAATAATCTCATTAATGCTTAATATCTTTCCAGCTGACGCAAGGTCACCCATTCCGATTAGACAACAGGAGGCTCCGCCTAAATAATCATGAGGGTTTTTTTTTTTTTTTTTTACAGTGAGAGCAGTGAAGCTGTGGAAATCTCTCCCTGAACCAGTCGTACAGGCTGATACATTAAGGGCTAGTCCAGAAGGCGAGGCAATTTGGAGCGATTTTAAAAATCGCGCCGCTCCGTGTGAACACACGCCGGCGCTTTTAAGCCTCGCCGGTGCCTAGCTATTCGGGGGCGATCCGTCGCGGCGAGAAGTCGCCAGGCGACGGATCGCCCCCGAATCTCCCCGTCTGGATTCAGCCGAAGGGGTTGGATAGCTTTTTAGCAAGTGAGGGAATACAGGATTATGGAAGATAGCTCATAGTACAAGTTGTCCCAGGGACTGGTCAGATTGCCATTTTGGAGTCAGGAAGGAATTTTTTAAATGTTACTTCAAAAAACACATGCCACTTTATCAAAGTTGGACTATTTAAGGAGAATATTGTTCAAAAGGGCCCCTGTTGAATGGATCATATTTTCTCTTTACCCCCTCACTGTGCGACAGCGACTCCCCTGGCTCTTCCTCTTCCCACTCTTCATCACTGTCCACTTCATAGTCTAGCATGACCTTTAGAACAAAGGAGAAAATTTACTTGAGATTTCAAGCAGTGAATCACAATTATTCGGTTTTACTGCAAAGCATAATCCACACACAGGGGCATAATCAATTAAATACCCCAAAGATAATATCCGAGTACAAATAATATTTTGGGTACAAATATTTAAATTAAACTGAGCAGTATTAAAAAAAAAAGTGATCTGTTGCAATCATTTAGACTTTTAGTGTACTCACAGTGTCTTGAGCCCATGGCTTTCTCGGGTTGATTACCCTGCTCCTTCTATTGCATGTGCCCCAGTATGCAGGTCGGTGATTCTCACAAAACTGTAGTAATTTCATTCTCCCAAACTTTTTGCGCTCTGGTACTCCAATGTCGTTTATGTGTCCTTCAAGCATGTTCGAACCTAGTACAGGATCTGACTCTCCCAGTACCTGAACATCATCCACCTCGATGCTAGAAATACCACCACAAAAATCTTAACCACAAAATAAGTCAAAAATAGTAATACACCTAAAACAAACAAATGCACCTAAAGGGACACTATACCAACCTAGTAGGACGTATGCTTTAGTCCCCCCGGCAAGAAGGCAAATCAATGGCGGGATGGTATTCGGATCACTTCATTTTCTGAAGTCGCCAGAAGTTGCCTCATGAGGAAACTTCGGGGGACTTCAGAAACCCCTAATGATCCATATCAGTCTTGCTGGAGGGAAGGCATTACTGGGGAGATTAGTCACCAGCAGTAGAAGAGATTTATTGCTGGCCAACTAAATCAGTTCATATTTTAAGAGTTCTAAAAGAAAGTTCTGACAATATTTGGCTAACGTCATCATTAAGTATTTCTAAGCATAGTCTGCAGTGATTTAAAATAGAGTATACACAGCACAAATGCTAATTAATACCAGATGCAAAAAGGTATAAGATGTGGAGTTGGGGAAAGCGAGGGCCTCTGATAAAGCTCAGAAAATACATCAGAAGGAAGGGACATATGTGGGGCTTATCACATTTTTACAAAGGTCTAGAGGGTTTCTTAACCCATTAACCCTCCCACCAATTTTTTTTTTTTTTTAACAAGATCAAATAAGTAATTTACTGGTTGTAATAGTAAAACAAAAATGAGATTATATCATCATATGAATGCAAGTTTATTAATTACTGCACATAGAAATTCAGATTGGCTGGAGTAGAGTGGACTAAAAGGGATTGTTCGCCTTTTAGACAAAAGGAGATGTGTACTCACTGTTAAATCTCTTTCTCTTCAGTCTCTTGGGGGACACAGGGACAATGGGGTATAACTGGTATCACTAGGAGGCAGGACACAACCTTAAGAAACCGACTCCTCCTCCACTGGCTATACCCCCAGCAGGCGGAGCTTAGGTCAGTTTGTACCAAAGTCATCAGAATAACAAAATGGTAGAATTTGGAAAAGGAGTAGACAGAGGTCCACGTTGCAGCTTTGCACAGTTGTTCCGCTGAGGCTTGATTTCGGAACGCCCAGGATGTACTTACCCCTCTGGTGGAGTGAGCCGTGACGCTACTTGGAGGTTCCTGGCCTTGTGCTGTGTAAGCTTGTAGTATAGCTTGCTTGATCCAACGGGATTTCGCCTGTTTTGTGGCCATGGTTCCTTGGTGTGGTCCAGAAGAGAAAACTAGTAGGGAATCAGATTTACGGATGTCTTGGACTCTGTGCAAGTAGAACTTTAGTGCTCTCACCAGATTCAGAGTGTGGAGAGCCTTTTCTTTTTGATTAGCTGGTGCAGGGCAAAAAGACGGCACAATTATTTCTTGGTTCAGATGAAAGTCCGAAACAGCCTTGGGCCAAAAGGAAGGGATTGACGAAGGACCGCTCGATCACAGTGGAAAACGAGGAAGGGCGGTTTGCAGGATAGAGCACTGAGTTCTGAGACGTCTCGCTGAGGAGATGGCTAAGAGGAAAACAGTCTTCCAGGTGAGCCACTGTAGAGAGATAGATCCCAGATGTTCAAAAGGCGGTCGTTGAAATGCCTTGAGTACTAAGGTGAGATACCAGGCGGGAGCGGGTGGTCTTATTGGAGGTGCGACGTGTGCCACCCCTTTGGAAAAGGACTGACAGGGCGAAAAGCTGATATTTGAGGGAGCTGAGCGACAAGCCCTTGGAAAGCCCTTCCTGAAGGAATTCCAGGATATTGGGAACAGAAGGACTTGAAACTGGTTTTATGCCTGGTGCACCATTGTTGGTAGGTGGGCCAAACCCTATGGTATGCTCTGGCTGAGACTGGTTTTCTGGCTGCGCACATTTTACGTGGCACAGCCCTGGAGAAACCCTTTCGGGTCAGGATCTCTGTCTCAAGAGCCACACCGTCAATTTTAGGCTTGTTGGATTTGGATGGAGAATAGGTTCCTGAGAGAGAAGGTCTGGAAGTGGAGGCAGAGTCCATGGTTCTGCTAAGGAAAGATTGAGCAGGTCTGTGAACCAGGCCCTTTGAGGCCACCTTGGTGCGATCAGAATGAGAGTGGTCTGTTCTCGTTACAGCTTCCTGATTGTACTGGGAATGAGAGCTAGAGGCGGGAAGGCGTAGGCCATATTGAATTCCCAAGCGGTGGTCAGAGCGTCTACATTTAGAGCCAGTGGGTCTCTGTATCTGGCTAGGAATGCTGGAACCTTCCTGTTGTGTCTGGCGCCATCAGATCGACCTCGGGAATTCCGCACATCTGTTATTTCTTGGAAGACCTTGTCTTTTAACGACCACTCGCCGGGGTCTAAGGACTGTCGACTTAGGAAGTCTGCCTCCCAGTTTTGTAGGCCTGGGATGTAGATGGCGGACAGTTGGACTTGGTGGGTCTCTGCCCAGCTGAAGATGAGTGATCTCATTCAGGGCTGCTTTGCTTCTTGTTCCCCCTTGGTGGTTGATGTAAGCTACCGCCATGGAGTTGTCTGATTGCACTTTTACGGACTGTCCCTTCAGTTCCAGTTGCCAATGGATCAGGGCTAGTCGTATTGCTCGAATTTCGAGCAGATTGATTTGCAAAAGTTTTTCGGTTGGACTCCACTTCCCTTGTGCTGTTCTGTTCTCTAGAACTGCTCCCCATCCGAATAGAATTGCATCTGTGGTGAGGACGCGCCAAAGGGGTTCCCCATGGGTTCTCCCCTGAGAGAGGTGATTGGGATCTAACCACCAGCGAACGGATAGGCTCATTTGGGGATAGAGCGGGATCTCTTGTAGTAGGGATCTCCGATTCCATACATTGAGAATTTTCAGTTGGAGGTCTCTTAGATGGAACTGAGCGAGTGGAGCTGCCTCTATGGTAGAGACCATAACTCCCAACACCTTCATGCAGAGTTTTGCCGTGTCGCGGCTTCTGAAGCAAAATTCTACTAGCGCTCGGAGGTGAGTCGCTTTCTCTGGTGGGAGCGATATCCTCCTTGTCTGTGCGTTGAACCTCATGCACAAAAAGTTCATAGACTGACTGAGTAGGGACGACTTTTCTAAGTTCAGGACCCACCACATTTCCTTGAGTTTGTTCATGGAGATTTGGAGTGCCCGTTGAGCCTCCTGAGGAGACTGAGCATTGATTAGGATAAGGGGTGATGGAGATTCCTTGTTTGCGAATATCTGCTGTAGCAGCTGGCATGATCTTGTTAAATACCTGGGGGGCCCGAAGGGAGGCCGAAGGATAGACTTGTGAATTGAAAATGGCGATTTTGGAATGCAAAGCGCAAGTATTTCTGGTGCGGAGGGAAAAAGGGGATGTGCAGGTAGGCGTCCTTTATGTCGAGTGACATGAGGAATTGCCCTGGAGCCATTGCTGCGATCACGGATCTTAGGGACTCTATCTTGAATTTTCGTGTGCGTATGAATTTGTTTTCTCTTTGAGATCTAGGATGGGGCGCACAGACCCGTCCTTCTTTGGTACCACGAATAAATTGGAATAATATCCCTGGAAGAGTTTGGTCAAAGACAACGGGTTAATAACTTCTGCCTGTAGCAGGTTTGAAATAACCTGAATGAAGGCTTCTCGTTTTTTGGATTCCTGAGGAAGTCGAGACATGAAAATCTGTGTGGTGGCAGTGAGGCTTTCTCTGAGATCTAGGATGGGGCGCACAGACCCGTCCTTCTTTGGTACCGCAAATAAATTGGAATAATATCCCTGGAAGAGTTTGGTCGAAGACAACGGGTTAATTACTTCTGCCTGTAGCAGGTTTGAAATAACCTGAATGAAGGCTTCTCGTTTTGTGGATTCCTGAGGAAGTCGAGACATGAAAATCTGTGTGGTGGCAGTGAGGCGAACTCTATGTGGTAGCTTCGATTAACAACCTCGTGGATCCAAGCGTCTTGAATAATTGTAGTCCATGCGTTGGCAAAGTGAAACAATCTCCTTCCTATTGAGGTTCGGATTGTACCTGGCGTCATGCCGTTGCTATTACGATCACTTTTGATCTTCTTTAGCACTCGTGGGAGTAAGGGAAGAGGTAGAAACACGCAAGCTAGGTCGAACTGGCAGTGTTGCGTCATGGCATCTACCCCTGCCGCCAGTGGATCTCAATGTCGGGCCTTTCGATTGTTCCTGGACACCAACAGATCTATGCTTGGCCGTCCCCAACAGCTGACTAGTCGCTCAAATATCAATAGAATGTAGTTCCCACTCTCCTGGATCTAGCTGGTGCCGGCTTAGGAAGTCTGCCTTCGTATTGGATATCCCTGGGATATGTATGGCCGACAGTTTTACAAAGTTGCATTCTGCCCATTGGAGAATCTGACTGGCCTCTGCCAGAGCCCTTTGACTCCTCATTCCTCCCTGGCGGGTTATGTACGCCACTGTTGTGACATTGTCGCTCTGTATTCAGACCGGCTTTGCCCGAAGAGCTTCTGTCCAGTGCCATAGAGCTAATTTCACCGCCCTGAGTTCGAGGACATGGGCAGTTTGGACTCCTCTAGAGACCATAGTCCTTATGCCGATTGATTGTCCCATGTATCCCCCCAGCCCTGTAGGCTGGCATCCGTGGCTATTACATTCCACTCCTGAGTTGCCCACAATTGCCCTATGGCTAGGTTGTCTGGAACCAGCCACCAATGGAGAGCTGCTTTTGTCGTGTTCGACAATCTAAGTAGTCGATCTAGCGATCCCCCTATAGAGGAGGACAGAATGTTGGCTTGAAGTCGGCAGAGATGAATCTGAGCAAACGGAACTGCTTCTATAGCAGACACAATAGTCCATAAGACTTGCATTGCCTTGCGTATTGTCGTAGCTTGGTTGACTATCAGGGATTGGACTTGATTCATGATTTTGTCCTGTTTGTCTCGGGGGAGACTTACAGTCTGTCACCATGTTCAAGTCGAGACCCAAGAAGGTCATTTGCTGGCTTGGGTGAAGGTTGTATTTCCTCCAGTTTATCGTCCATCCAAATTCCTGGAGAAGTAGGATTGCTTTGTCTAGGCTCGTTCTGGAATTCTCTGCTGAACTGGCCTTGATTAGGAGATCGTCTAGGTATGGTGTTACCGAGATTCCTTGCAGTCTCAATGTCACTGCTGTTAATGACATTAGTTTGGTCAACACCCTGGGAGCTGGCAATAGGCTGAATGGGAGAGCAACAAATTAGTAGTGCTTGTTCTTGAATGCAAATCGAAGATAGCGATGATGAGGAGGCCATATCGGGACATGAAGATAAGCCTCCTTGATATCCAGTGAAGTCGACCACTGTCCCTGTTCCATTCCTCGTAAAACAGACCGTAGCATCTCCATCTTGAAGCGCACTGATAGGATATATTGGTTCAGACCCTTGAGGTCTAATACCGGTCTGACTGTTCCATCCTTCTTTGGAACCGTAAAGAGGTTCGAGTAAAACCCGGAGAATTTCTCTGTTGTCGGAACTGTGGTAATACCCCCTGTTCTCTCCATCTTTTCTATGCATTCCAGAAACAGCTTTGCTTTTCTGTGGTTTGATGGAACCCTGGACATGATGAATTTCCTGGGTAGCAGAGCTGTGAACTCCAGATGATAACTTCCCGATACAATTTCGTTGACCCAAGCGTCTGTTGAGTAACTAATCCATGCCTCCAGGAATCGTAGTAGTTTTTCTCTGATTTGCTCTGACGATTCCGGAGGGTGTGCAGTGTCATGGCGACGCCGGTTTGTCAGAGGGGGACTTGTAGGACTTCGTGTTCTTCCAGGGGGGCCGATTCTTGTCGGATCCCTTTTGACGAAAAGTGAGAACGTTTTGCCGAATTGTGTCGCCTTAATTTTCCACTTTGGTCACGAAAAAATTCCCCCTTCTGTTGTAAGTAGAGGATCGCCCTCTAGTTTGTGGTAAAAATGCACTTTTTCCACCTGTTGCTGGTTTAATAATCTTTTCAAGCTTGTTTCCAGATTATGTCCATTAAATGGGAGTGAAGTTAAGGTTTTCTTGGAGCCAACATCAGCTGACCAGTTCTTTAACCAAAGAGTTTGGCGAGCTGCTATGGATAATGCCGATGTGCGTGCGGTCATTTGAGATGAATCTAATGTGATGTCACAGAGATAACTAGATGCCTCTGTGATTGTCTGTACATTGCCAACAACTCTTCCCCAGGAGTACCTTCTTAAATCTCCTTAAGGAGTGTCTCAGACCAAGATTGAATCGCCCTGGCCACCCATGCTAAGGCCAGGCACGGCTGTAACGTCAACCCTGCCGAAGAGAAAATCACTCTCAGGAACCTTCTGTCTGAAAGGTCCTTAAATGCTACTGCGTCAGTCACTGGTAACATAGTAACATAGTAAGTTAGGCTGAAAAAAGACTCGCGTCCATCAAGTTCAA
>CM044431.1:100456643-100501731 GCA_024363595.1 Xenopus borealis
CCTCCTGCTCTCTCCAGTTTCTGGCCGAAGAAGGAGTAACTAACCAACACCCAAAACAGAAAAGGAGTCTCCCACCCATTACTAATTTATATAATAGAACCCTCTGAACTACTCCCAACGGGGATGAACTCAAACTATAAACAGGGAGGGAAGGCCTGTGTCTCCCAATGTAGGATGAGAGAAAATATTTTAACGGTAAGTACAAAAATCTTCCTTTCTCTCACCTAGATTGGGGGACACAGGCACAATGGGGATGTCCCAAAGCAACCCCTGAGGGCGGGACCTTTTCCCCCCTATAATATATTCATTTAAGAACCGTCTGTAACACCTTTCTCCCAAAGCTGGCTTCAGCCGAAGCTTGTGTGTGCAGCCTGTAGAAGCGAGTGAAGGTGTGTGGAGATGACCAAGTGGCGGCTCTGCAGACCTGTTCTGCCGATGCGTGGTGACGAACTGCCCAGGAAGTACTGACTGCCCGCGTAGAATGTGCAAGTATTTTGAGGGGCGTCTTCTTGCCCCTTACTGCATATGCTCTGGTGATGACGGAGCGAATCCATTTTGCTATGGTCGATTTGGTGGCCCTCATGCCTCTCTAGCGACCCTCTGGTAGGACGAAAAGCGAATCTGTTCTACGAATCTTCTTTGTGGCTTCGAGATAGAGCCGAATTGCTCAAACGACATCTAGTTTGTTTAGGCCTTTCTCCTTTGGATTCTTTGGTTCAGGACAGAATGAAGGAACCACTAGATCTTGATTTAAGTGAAATTCCCAGACAACCTTTGGTAAAAATTCCGGTGTTGGTCTTTAAGACCACCTTATCACAATGGAAGATAGTGAATGGAGATTTGCATGATAGTGCTGCTATCTCTGATATTCTACGGGCCGATGTAATTGCTAGGAGAAAAACCACCTTCTCCGTGAGTGTGAGTAGAGGAATTTTCTCCAACGGTTCAAAGGGTTCTTCCTGAAGTACCGAGAGCACTAAATTTAGGTCCCAAGGAGGAACTTGATCTTTGTAGGGTGGTACCAGTCTGGTTGCTCCTTGTAAAAACGTCCTTATGTTTTCTCCGGACGAGATTTTTCTCTGAAAAAGAATGGAGAGTGCTGAAACTTGAACTTTTAGGGAACTCAGAGCTAGTCCCTTTGAGAGACCTTCCTGTAGGAAAGATAAAATGTCTCTGTCACCCGCACCTCGGGGGTCTGTTCCTCTCGATTCGCACCATTCAATAAAGATCTTCCAAACTCTGTGGTATATCTTTGCAGAGACTGGTTTTCGAGCCCTTAACATAGTGGGAATCGCCTCCCTTGGTGCCCCGGAAGCCTCCAAAACTAAGGCCTCAAGAGCCACGCCGTTAAAGCCCATTGATGTAAACTCGGGTGGACAATTGATCCCTGTGTAAGTAAGTCTTCTCTGAGAGGGAGGTGTAGCGGCATGTCGCTGCCATCTCTACGATCTCTGCAAACCAGGGTCTCCTGGGCCAATAGGGAGCCATCAGTATTGTCTGGGTCTTTTCTCTCCTGATCTTTTTGATGACTCTTCGTATGAGCGCTAGGGGAGGAAAGACGTAGGCTAGGGAGAATGTCCAGTGAATTACTAAGGCATTGACTGCCCATGCCTGTGGATCGACACTTCTGGCTACAAACTTTGGTACCTTGTGGTTGAAGCGCGATGCCATTAGGTCCACGTCCGGTAGGCCCCATTTGTCCACCACCAGCTGGAAGACCTCTGTGTGCAGGCTCCATTCGCCCTGATCTATTGTTTCTCTGCTTAGGTAATCTGCCTTCCAGTTGTCTATCCCTGGCAGATAAACGGCTGATATTGCTGGTACATTTTTCTCTGCCCAAGCTAAGATATTCCCTGCCTCTTCTAATGCCAGAAGACTTCTTGTGCCTCCCTGATGGTTTATGTAGGCCACCGCTGTCACATTGTCAGACTGTATTCTCACTGCTTCTCCCCGTAACTGATCTGTCTAGTGTTGAAGGGAGAGTCTTATTGCCCGGAGTTCTAGGAGATTGATGGGGAGCAGCTTCTCCGTTTGGTTCCAGAGTCCTTGTACTGTGTTGTGGTCCAGTACTCCTCCCCATCCTCGCATCTGATTTCAGTATTGTCCAATGGTGGTTGGGGAAGGGCTTTCCTGATGTAGGCCGGGGAGGCTTGAGCCACCAGTCTAGGGAAAGTTTGACCTGTTCTGGAATCGCAATCTGTCTGTCTAGATTGTGGCGATTCTTCCTCTAGTGCCTTAGAATTAGTTGTTGTAGGGGCCTGGTGTGGAGCTGTGCGTAAGGGACTGTTGGAAACGACGCCACCATTGTGCCTAGTACCTGGATTGCCCTTCGAAGGGGAAACCTGTGGGTCGATCAGAGTGCTTGAATCCTTCTCAGAAGGATGCTTGCCTTTTTCTCTGGCAGAAATGCTCTCTCCTTTTCGGAGTCGATAATTATGCCTAGGTACTCTATTCTTTGCGTTCGAAGCAACATCGATTTTTTGTAGTTGATTAGCCACCCCAACTGATTCTGTGTATTTAGTACTTGTGCTGTGTGATTGTTTGCAGCTTCTAGGGATGAGGCTTTTACTAGCAGATCGTCCAGGTAAGGGATTACTCGGATGCCTCTTAGTCGGAGTTCCGACAGGGCAGCTGCCATGATCTTTGTGAGGACCCTGGGTGCCGAAGATAGGCCGAAAGGTAGTGCCACGAATTGCCAGTGTCTTCCGGCCTCATAGAACCTTAGGAATCTGTGGTGATAGGGATGGATGGGTATGTGGAGGTAAGCGTCCTTTATATCTATTGCTGACATAAGTTCCTGCTTCTCCATGGACATTAGGACTGATTGTATAGACTCCATCTTGAAGTGATATGTTTTGACAAATCTGTTGAGGGTCTTTAGGTCTAGTACTGGTCTATAGGAGCCATCCTTTTTGGCCACAATGAACAGGTTTGAGTAAAACCCTTTTCTCTGTTCTGCCTGTGGGACTGGATGGATGACCCCTGACTGTTAGTTTGTGTATGACTTGTATGTATGCTTTTCTTTTGTGCCTTCCTAGAGGAACCCGGGATTTGAAAAATCTGTTTGAAGGATGTTGAAACAAGTCTATTAAATACCCCTGAGATACTATGTTCAAGACCCACTGGTCTTTGACTAGACTCTGCCACACCTCCTGAAAGGCTCCTAGACGTCCACCTAGTGGAATCCCTCCTGTAGTTGGATCTTCAGAGCCCAGCAGTTGAGCTACCTGTTCCACCCAGACTTCCATCGCTTTTGCCACCCATGCAATGGCAAACATAGATCTGAGTGCTGTTCCTGCAGTTGTGAAAATAGATTTGCAAAAACCCTCTAGTCTTTTATCTATTGGGTCTTTGAAGGATGCTGCGTCTGCTACTGGGATGGTAGTGGTTTTAGATAGTCTGAAAACTGGTGGATCCACTGTGGGAGGGGGGAAGACCACAATTCCATGCATTCCTGTGGGAAGGGGTAAGCCTGGATGAAATGCTTAGATATTTGTAGTCTATGGTCTGGGGTTTTCCATTGAGATTTTACTATCTCATCTAATTGCTCATATGCTGGAAAGACCTAAGAGGTCTTTTTCTGTCTCTTGAAAATGTTTTTCCCTGCTTCAGCTGTAGCCGACACTGTGTCATCAATGTTTAGTGTCTTTAGTTTGGCCTTTATCAACCCTTCCACCTCCCCTTGTGTTCGGGAGTCCCTTTTCTTTAAGTGAAAAAAGGAAATGCAAGGGTGGGAAAAGGTAGAGTCCCTACCTGTACAGCCAGGAATGTGTGCCCAATATGTGTCGCCCCTATTAGTAGGCTGGTGCAGGCCTCCGTGGAGCGGTAACAGCAGCCTCAGGGGGTACATTGGAGCTTTGCCTGCAGCCTCCGTAGAGCGGTAAGGCAGGTGGGCTTCGACAAAACATCTGGCTGAGGGACACTAGATACAAGTATCGTTGGTCCCGTTGTGGTATGACCCGCACCGTAGTTAGATCACTGCTCCAGCCACTCTGTGTCCATGTTCTCTTCTGAGGACACAAAGAAACTGGAGAGAGCAGGAGGAGACGGGTGATATAGCCCACAGCAGGAGGAGGAGTCAACTTTAACTCTTAGTGTTCACTCTCCAAGCTGCAGGATCTACATCCCCATGGTGCCTGTGTCCCCCAATCTAGGTGAGAGAAAAGTGTATTATTAAAATTGTTTATTTACATGAAGCAGGGTTTTACATATGAGTTGTTTTATGCAATGTCTGTTTATAGAGACCTACATTGTTTGGGGGGTATAGTTTTCCTTTAAGAATCATCTTCACAAGGAGCCATATAAATCTGCTAGTTTCTTAAATCAACAACCCAGCGCTGCAAAATATGTTGGTGCTATTTAAATACATGTTAAAGAACCAGTAACATCAAAAGATGAAATTGTTTTAAAGTAATAAAAATATAATGGAGTGCTGCCCTGCAATGGTAAATCTGCAGTGCTTGCTTCAGAAGCACTACTATTTTTTATATAAATAAGCTGTTGTGTAGCCATGGGGACAACTAGTCAAAGGAGAAAAGGCTCAAGTTACACAGCAGATAGCAGATAAGCTCTGTAGAACATAATATTATCTGTTATCCATTACTTATCCGGTGCCATACAAATGTTTTTCAATATCCGCCATTGCTACTTAGCAGCTTGTTTCTATGAACTATAGTGATTCTGAAGCAAACAGATCAGTTTTAACAGGGCAGGGCAACACTACATTATATTTTCTTTGCTTTTGAAACACAAATTTTTTTGATGTTACCGTTCCTTTAATTGAAAGCACATTTTTGCATCTTTCATTCAAGTTACCTTTTCTTCTTCTTTTAGTCGCTTTTCCTCTTCTTTTTGTCGCTTCTCCTCTTCCTTTTTTCGTTTTTCTTCTTGCTTAGCCCTGAATACACAAGAGGTGCAAAAGATAAGAGCCTTATATAAAAAACAGTTGTTTTTAAACCACAAGGCGGTGCTCCATGTTACAACACATTTTAATACATAAGCATTTAATGCGATGCAATTTTTGCAGTTGAGATGGGTAAACTAGTTTTAATAAGGGACGCACGGAATTCAGGATTCTGCCAAATCAAACGTTTGAATATGCAAATTAGGGCTCAATTAGATTTGGTATAAAGCATATATTGAATTAGGGTTTGGATAATATATAGGAGACAGTTAGAGTAGAATTTCCAGAGATTGTTCTTCACCTCAAATATGCTTTGTTTAGTAATGACCCCAGTGCCAGACTATCCTTTGCTGTAATACTCACTCAAGGGCTTCAAGCTTTTCTCTTTTTTTCTCCTCCTTTAGTTTAATTTTTTCTGCCTTCTCTCTGTCTTCTCTCTCCTTTTTTTCCTTCTTATCTCTTTCCCGTTGCTCTCTCTCATCTTCCCTCTTTTTCTTTGCAAGTTCTTTAGCAGACCTTGCCTCTTTTTTAGCACGTTCTCGCTCTTCCTTTTCAGCTTGCCTCTTCTGCTTCTCCTCCTCCTTATCCTGAGAATAATGAAAAACAGCATAAAATCAGAACTATTTTAATAATTTTCATAAGAGGCAGATCAAAAACAAATATGGACATTTATACAACTAATTTCAAAAGACCCAATCGTAAACAGCGTTATGGAAATCCCTGCATTGTAAAGAATAAAATCCCACCAGAGTTTCACAGCAAAAATGACAGCCATAGACTGTCATGACCATAAAAATAAATGATAAAAAAAGAATCATGTGACAGGTCTACGTGGATTTCCAACTGCATTGCTGGGAAGTTAGTTTCACAGCCTATCTTAAGGACATGCCTTTTGTTTTTAAAACAATTATAAGGAAAATGCAACCTGTAGTATGGAATTTAGAACTCAGGGTGCTACTCCCACTTATCCTTGCAGACTGGTTTGAATCAAGAATGAAAGATTAATAGGAGAGGGTCTGTGTGTAGAAAGATAAGTAAGTGTGTGTGTGTGTGTGTGTTTGGGGACCAAACAAGCTTACCTACAAAACCAGAGGTAGTACCCTCAAGAATGAAAAAATCTGGAGCAGGGGGGGGAAGGTGTCCGACTGACGTGCAAGACAAGATGTGCTTCATAGGCGCTCCTGGGGTCTACACAGAAAAAGGGTCCTGCAGCTACTCAGAGCTCTTGCTGCCCTCACAAAAACACATCGGAAGGGCTTTTAAGTGGCCCCACTGAGAACCGCTGCAAAGAATTTCCCCTCAGGGGCTGGTGCGGCACGGATCCGGCTGCGGCCTTCGCAAAGGAGTAAAGCTGCAGGCTAAATTTTGCAGAGCCATTCCGGGATCGGGTCAAGAATAGTGCAGAGCAGTGCGCACTCAGACCCAACACCCAGCAACCCTCAGGGACAGCTACCAAACATGAGGGTGAGTGTATAGTGGACCCCAGGAGCACCCTAAATACCTGCACTAGGCAAAAGGAAAACTCCCACAGCCCCATGACCAGGTGTAAGTCTAGCAGATGTGCAGGCAGAGAGCTACGCCCAACTACAATTTCTGACAAATAGCCCGGCAGTTAGTAACAGCATCAACTGGGTCACCCTTACTCTCCAACCTGAGCAGAGGCTATAGTAACGAGGAAGAAAACAACTAAGGTTCGCTCGGATGCTGCAGCGTGGCTTGAACAATATACCCGTGCACCAAATCAAGATGGCGGGGGTCCGTTGCAAAGCTCGCAACATTCGGCACAATCGCACACATGCGGCCCACATAACACCAAGGAGCCGAAGAGGTTATGACCCAGTGTGATCAAACTAACGCTGATCTCATGTCTGCCATATTACAGTGTCAGAACACACTGTCCTCCACTTTTACTTCTAAACTGGGAGAGCTTAAGGTGGACTTATCTCTGATAAAACAGGACTTGCAAATGGTGCGAGAAAGGACAAGTTGTGCGGAGGGCAGAATGTGAGTTGGAGGACCGTACAGCCTCTCTGCCAGAGGAAGTACATGTCTTCCAGCACTGATCGGCTGGAAGACATGGAAAATAGGCAAAGGGGGTCAACATCAGAGTGGTGGGACTACCAGAACACAGTGAGGGCTTAGAGATCTTCTGGGACCAGAAATAATCTCTGCAGAATACGTTGTGGAACGTGCCCACAGAGTCCCGACCAGACCAGGCCCGCCGGGCACACCACCTCGCCCATTCCTCAACAAAATGCTAAATTTTAGAGACCGGGATGCGGCACTTTGGGAGGCAAGAAATAAGGGAGAACTACGCCATGCTAGAGCCAGAATCTCACTCTACCCTGATTAAAGAAAAAGAGAAGTACCTATATAGGAGTTAAGAGAAAACTCCAGGACCTGGGCATTACCTACATGTCAATATTCTTTGAACAGGCGGAGGAAGTGTTGGAGTGGCTTGACCGCCTACCAAAAGGTAACAATAACCCCCCCGAGCCCAGTAATGAATCACTTCAAGGTAGGCTGGCAATACTTAATCAGAGTCAATTATATGGCCTGGAATCCCTATAAAAACCGTATGACCCAAGTTTCATTATCCTTTTTCACCACCCACTTGGGCCGACTCTTCATGTGTAAATCATTGGAATTTCCCCTAACACCGGAAGACACGGCATCCAAACATACCTTCCTATGATTATCCAGGAACATACAAGTGATCCTAATACTCACTAGAAGGACTATTAAAGTTATTGCAGCGGTTCACATCCTATGCTTTAGCAGGAGCACAGTGTTGGCCCACTTGGGCATTTCTATACAAGGCACTGAACATATATTTTTTTAGAAATGCCAACTACTGAGACTAACCTCACAAACTGTAGAGCGAGCTCAGACTGATGCCTGTTACATGCTACTCAAAAAGTTAACTGCCTTGCAGGAAGCAAGTTCATTGCGTTTCCAGGAATAAGTGTTGTTTGGGAATAATGTATCTTCAAGTTGGGGGAGGATACTGGGTGGGGGGGCGTATATTTAGGGGTAACTGATATCTATGTCTAATCTTTTTTTCTTTGCCAAGATGGAGTCGTACATGTACTGTTTCTGAGTTATATAAAAACAAGCTGTGCTGTTGAACCGGAGGGTACACCTGGAGTCAAGGGGCCTCTCCCAACAAATCCAAGTTCGTACAGGTCACTCCCAGACTTGAGCGGTGGCCTCCGGACTGCACCTGTCATTTACAAATCTGCAAGGAATAATATTGGCACAACAGCAGTTTAAATATCTATCATGGAACGTTAGGGGGTTAAATGACAAGATAGAGATCGGTGGTATTAGAACAAATACGTAAGTCCAGAGCAGACCTTATTATGATACAAGAAACCCACCTAGTTGGACAAAGAGTAAGGGCCCTAAAAAGGGTCTGGATCAGTAATGTATACCACTCAGAATACTCCACTTACTCGAGAGGTGTAGCCATACTGGTCAGGAAACATCTCAATTTTAAATATGTGAGAGTTATAATGGATAGAGTGGGGAGATTTATAATTCTTAAAGGGTGTGTAGACGGCACCACATATAGCTTTGTTAACGTATACCTCCCACCAGCATCAGATATACAAGTCCTTAATGAAATACTGCAAAAGGTAGCCATGTTGGGTAGTTTCCCTATAATATGGGCTGGAAACTTTAATATGGTGCCGGACCCTGGTTGAGATAGACCCATTGTGAGAGACAACGTCTTTGTGCAATGGATGGAGGCAGCGGGAATCAGATACTTGGAGGTGGAAGAACCAACAACTGCAGCAATTCTCCTGCTATACCACTTCCTCCTCCGCACTATCCAGAATCAACCTTAGTCAGTACATAAGTATTGCAGACTATAGAGAATGTACACTTCTCAGACCATGCTCCAGTTATATTAAAGGGATACTGTCATGGGAAAAAAATTTTCTTACAAATGCATCAGTTAATATTGCTGCTCCAGAATAATTCTGCATTGAAATCTATTTCTCAAAAGAGCAAACAGATTTTTTTATATTTCATTTTGAAATCTGACATGGGGCTAGACAATTTGTCAATTTCCCAGCTGCCCCGAGTCATGCGACTTGTGCTCTGATAAACTTCAATCACTCTTTACTGCTGTACTGCACGTTGGAGTGATATCACCCCTCCCTTTTTCCCCCCAGCAACTTAACCGAACAATGGGAAGGTAATCAGAGAACAGCTCCCTGGTAGATCTAAAGGTGGCCATACAAGTAGAGATCCGCTCGCTTGGCGATGTTGTCAAACGAGCGGATCTCTCCCCGATGTGCCCACCTTGAGGTGGGCGATATGGGGCTGATCCGATCGTTGTGCCCTAGGGCCCAACGATCGGATCAGAATGGCACAGATAAGGGCGGTCGGATCGCGGGACCGCATCAACGAACAGATGCACCCGCGATCCAACTGGATTTTTAATCCTGCCCGATCGACATCTGGCCGACTTTCGGCCAGATGTCGAAAGTCACCTTGAGAATAGCACTCAATAGTAAAAACCCATGTCCCACTGCATACTATTCAGTTACACAGAGGGAATAACAACAGCTTGCCAGAAAGCAGTTCACCCCTAATGTGCTGGCACAAGTCACATGACCAGGGCAGCTGGGAAATTGACAAAATGGCTAGCCCCATGTCAGATTTCAAAACTGAAAATAAAAAAAATCTGTTTGCTCTTTTGAGAAATAGATTTCAGAGCAGAAGTCTACTGGAGCAGCACTATTAACTGATGCGTTTTGATAAAAACATTTTCCCATGACAGAATCCCTTTAATATTACTGGGGAAAGATCTAGCCGCTCCACAGCAATTGAGACCCCCCCCCCCCCCCCAAGTGGATCTCAAACGAAAAAATTGGAGAAATACACACCATTACTAGAGGCCTACTGGCAGGACAACATGGGAAGCGTCCGAGGAAAACGTCTGGGATGCATGCAAAGATCACATGAGGGGCACCTATATCTCTCAAATTTCAGCTACAAGGAGGGAAAACGAAGCTAACTTGGAAAATCCCCGAGCTGAACTAGACAAGATAGAGTGTAGTTTAATAACATTCCTCAGAGGCCACAAAACGGGAACTCACAGCAGCACAAACGCAAATAAACCTGCTGAAAAAGCCTCCCAGAAGGTGGTGTACTGGAAGGCAGCATGGATTGACAAGGGAGATAATGGGAAACTATTGGCTCTATTAGCTAAAGGTGGTGTACCACATACAGTTATACATGGTGTAAAGGGGGAGGATGATGTTTTGATCACAGACAGGCAACCATTAGTAAATAGGTTTGGTCAATACTATCAAAAGAGCTATGCTGCACCTCCAGCAAGCAGACATTTTTTTCTTATCTAGATGAGATACCAATTCCACAGCTTAACCACCACCACCAACAACAAGAGGACTTGGAGGATAATATGACGGAGGAGAGATAAATAAGGCTATAGCTGAAATGCCAACAGGGCGATCATCTGGAACAGATGGCATCCCAGCTGAATGGTATAAAGGACATATAAAAATTCTGACCCCTAAACTTTACAAGCTCTTTAATAGAACATCACACACCACCCCCCTTCCAGATTCGTGCTATATAGTATCAATACCAAAGGAAGGAAAACCGACGGATAGCCGTGACTCCTACCGGCCCATTTCCCTGCTAAACTGTGATGTCAAGTTGTCGCAAACAGAATTAAGTGGGTCATAACAGAGCTAGTTCACCCAGACCAGACTGGATTTATGCCAAATAAAGCCACAGACATAAATGTACAGAGACTGCTGTCCTTAGAACATGCCAACAGTGGAACTAGAATAGTGGCATTTGATACAGTCTCCTGGTCGTATTTATGGGAAATTCTAAGCAGATTCGGATTTGGGCAACGGTTTTTAGGCTGGATAAGAGCATTATACCATAACCCTAAAGCTAGAGTCCTGATCAATGGCCTGCTTACGGAAGCAATAAAACTGGAGAGGGGGACGAGACAGGGCTGTCCTCTCTCACCACTGCTTTTTGCCCTAGCCATTGAACCCCTGGCAATCAAGATAAGAGGTAGAGGGACTTGCAACCGGAAGAATCATAGAAAAGATCTCTATATGCGGACGATATGCTCCTGTATTTAGCTAACCCTCATGGAGCCCTTGATACAGCGTTGAGAGAAAGAGATTTGGGGAATTCTCTGGCCTTTGTATAAACCGAAATAAGTCTGTCATATTTCCAATTGATCCTCTACCTATGGGCTCACCACTACAATTCAATAACCTACTAGTTCCAATTGATCCTCTACCTATGGGCTCACCACTACAATTCAATAACCTACTAGTTCCAATTGATCCTCTACCTATGGGCTCACCACTACAATTCAATAACCTACTAGTAACACAGAAGTTCAAATATCTAGGGATGACAATCCACTTAGATTATTTATTAAGCCAATGGTTTAAACAAATAGAGACCATGATACGCAATCTCATATGGGTAGGGGAGCATCCTCGTGTGAGTTTAAAAACACTACAGGCGCCGGTGAGAGGTGGTGGACGGGCACTCCCCAACCTAAAACTATATTTCTGGGCTAGTAAGCTAACATACGTACAATGGTAGAAGCCACAATTTTGGGATCTTTGGAAGCTCTGGCCAAGTTGCCCTACAGGGGAACTATTAGTATTAAAAGATCACTACCCCCATGGCCACAGTGGTCGAGGTATTTAAAAAAAAAAAAAAGCAATCAAGCACATGCACAAGGCAGGACAGGTGTGGCCATGTAGGGCATCTCTGTGGGGTAATAGTTCTCTTCCACACTTTGGAGCAATACCTGATATTAACAATTGGGCCAGTTATGGAATAAAAACTCTTTACGATATTGTGGAGAATGGGGATATCAAGAGTTTCCAAAGCCATAAAGATGGCTACAATCTACCTAATTCTATGTTTTTTTCAGTACCTACAATTGCGTCATGCCTACAGGTCTCAATTCCCTACTAGACCCACTGAACTAGTTGATTCCACATTGGAGAAATATCTCCGCAGGGAAGACCTGAAAAAACCAATGTCTTGGTTTTACACTTATGTCAGACTAGCCCAGACCCCTTGGGTAAAGTGAAAGAGAAATGGTTCAGAGATAGAACAGAACTGGAAGAGGAAATGTGGAAAGATGTACTTAAGCAAATCCCTGACATCACAATGTCAATACATACAAGCTAAATTTTTGAACAGAGTATATCTGACTCTTTATAGGCTTGCAAAGATCTGTCCAACAACTTCAGATAAATGTGTAAAATATAACCAAGAGGTGGGTTTGTATATGCATGTGTTCTGGAGCTGCCCAGTTAAAGGAACAGTAACACCAAATAATTAAAGTGTTTTAAAGTAAAGAAAATATCATGTAGTGTTGCCCTGCGCTGTTAAAACTGATCTGTTTGCTTCAGAAACTACTATAGTTCATATAAACAAGCTGCTAAGTAGCAATGGCAGAAATTGAAAAACGGCTATATGGCACAGGTTAAGTAATGGATAACAGATAACATTATGTTCTATGGAGCTTATCTGTTATCTGCTGTGTAACTTGAACCTTTTCTCCTTTGAATGGCACCTCCCAAGGCAACACAAAGGCTCATTTATATAAATAGTAGTGCTTCCGAAGTAAACACTGCAGTTTTACCAGTGCAGGGTAGCACTGCTTTATATTTGTATTACTTTAAAACAATTTTTTTTGATGTTACTGGTCCTTTAAAGGTTTTTGGGATGAAGACCTGCAACACACATCGATCACTCTAAAAGTTCCATGCATTTCCATTAGTGTGTCTTTTGGGAGTGGCAGATGATTTGGGAATGCAGGCTGTCGTGAAACTCTGTAACCTCCAACTGTTCTACTACGCAAAAAAGTAAATGTGGAAATCCACTGCTCCCCCCCCCCCCAACTCTTGCCTTCTGACGAGTACTGATAAATGACTCTCTCCCAAACCAAAAACTGACATACATCGCCCGTGGGTGCCCACAGAAATTTGAGCATTGTGGCTGGAAATGGAAGACGCCAGTACAGAAATGAATGTATTATGATGTAGTTGTCGATTTAAGTATGAGGGTTTACAGCACAGCTGATGAAGTCACAATAACTGAAGAGAGACAGATGTAATGTAAAATGTATTATTTGGCTCCACTGGCAAAAAAGTAGTTGTATATCTCTTCTTTCTTTCTGCTTTATGTTAAAAAAGCAAAAATAAAAACTTTAAAAAAAAATAAAAAAAATCTAGAGCAAATGGACAAACTGGGTTGTTTAGCAGATCATTGCGCAAATTGTACACCATGCGATCTAAATCAAATGTGCTTGATACTGTTGCTTTAGGTATGAATGTCGCAGTTAAGCGTTGTAATGGAATCAATGTTTTAAAATTACTAAAATATGCTTGTGCCAGCAAGGTTTTATGTGCAATAGATCTTGCCACCTTATATGAAAAAGTAAGCAGAAAGCAAGACACTGTAGTGGAAGTGGATATGAACCATAGTAAGTTAAATAGGGTTGAAAAAAGTCCATCAAGTTCAACAGCTCAAATGAAAACCCAGCATCCACACCCCCCCCTCCATACTTTCACATAAATTATATATACCCATATCTATACTAACTATAGAGGTTAGTATCACAATAGCCTTTTATATGTTTGTAAAATAAATCATCCAATCCACTCTTAAAGACATCAATAGAATCCGTCATTACATCATCACCCGGCATTGCATTCCACAACCTCACTGTGAAGAACCACCTATGTTGCTTAAAATGAAAGCTCTTTTCTTATAGTCTGAAGGGATGGCTTTTGGTATGGTGATTCTCTTTATGGGTAAAAAGGTCCCCTGAGATTGCTCTATAATGTCCTCTAATGTACTTGTAAAGTATAACAAGTCCCCTAACAAGTGCTTTTTTTTTCCCCAGAGAAGAAAACCCCAACCTGAACAGGTTCATAATACAAGTCTTCCATCCCTCTAACCAGTTCAGTTGCACCTCTCTGCACTCTCCAGCTCATTTGTATCCCTCTTAAAGTGGACCCATCACCCAGACACAAAAATCTGTATAATAAAAGTCCTTTTCAAATTAAACATGAAATCCAATTTAAAATTTTTATTAAAGCATTCATAGCTGTTTTAAGCACATTTAAAAATCTCAGCTGTCGATCAAATATTGTCTGCCACTCGATTACTTTCACTTTCCATTCAGCACTTCCTAGATGCAACTGCTCTCCACACATTACCCCAGTTCTCTTAACCATGTAATTGTGTAGCCAGGACATTGAGATAGACATCGGGTCCCCCATTCTGGTGCACAAACAAGATTCTGAGATGATACAAGGCTTGCCTTAATAACAGTGTCCACAAAATGGCTCCTGCCTGCTTGCTATAATTATGAATTCCCAGACTGAAGTAAACAAGAATCGGATAATTTATATAGTGTAATTAATGTTAATTTTGCTTGACTAATATGATAAAATGATTTTAAATATTTTTTTGGGGTGATGGGTCCACTTTAATACTCCAGTTAAGGCCATACCAGGGACCTATAGAGGCATAATTATGTTTTCATCCCATGAGTTAATGCCCTTTTTAATGCAAGAACTGTATTTGCTTAGTAGCCAAAGAATGACACTAAACAGAATCAGACAACTTGTGAACTATAATAATCCCAAGTTCATTCTCATTTAAGGAAACTCCCACACACTGCCATTTAGTGTATAACTTGCATTTATCAACACTGAACCTCATTTTCCACTTTGCTGCCAAGTTTCCCAACTTAGACAAATCCCTCTGCAAAGTGGCAACATCCTGCATGGAACCTATAGTTCTGCACAATTTAGTATCATCTGCAAAAACAGAAACAGTACTTTCAATGGCCAATACTCAGAGATTGCTAAAGCAAGTGATACAGTAATTCACAGAGGGTTCCCAACATTGGCCTGAAACATATTTGTATCTGAATAAGAAAATGGCTGAAAGCTTAGAAAGAAATGGAACATTTTCTAATTGGATCAGTGTTAGTGGAGAACAGCAGTGGCCTGTGCATGGTCCTGTTTTTTTAACTTGTTCATAGATTACCATGAGATTGGCATTTTAAAGGAATACTGTCATGGGAAAACATGTTTTTTTCAAAATGCATCCGTTAATAGTGTTGCTCAAGCAGAATTCTGCATTGAAATCCATTTCTCAAAAGAGCAAACAGATTTTTTTATATTTCATTTAGAAATCTGACATGGGGCTAAACATATTGTCTATTTCCCAGCTGCCCCAAGTCATGTGGCTTGTGCTCTGATAAACTTCAATCACTCGTTACTGCTGTACTGCAAGTTGGAGTGATATAACCCCCCCCCCCAACAGCCTAACAACAGAACCAGATAACCGCTCCCGAACACAAGATAACAGCTGCCTGGTAGATCTAAGAACAGCACTCAATAGTAAAAGCCGATATCCCACTGCATTCCATTGAGTTACATTGAGAAGGAAAAACAACAGCCTGCCAGAAAGCAGTTCTCTCCTAAAGTGTTGGCACAAGTCACATGACCAGAAGCAGCTGGGAAATTGACAAGCCTACCCCTTGAGCCTTGAGGAACTGAAATGAAATTTGAACCAATTAAAATTATTCTTTACTATGAGGTTGCGGAATACTTTCCTGGGTGATTGTTGTCATGGCAGATTCTACAAATGTCTTGGGTTACTTTTTTGAAGCATAATATTCAAGCTACAGTGTGCTTAACATCTGCAGTCAGTGTTTGTGCATCAGTTTACATATTTGAGGCTATTTATAGGTCTGTTATAGATCTACATCTTTATAGGTCTTTCACCCAAATGTATGTAACTATAAGATGAAAACTTACTTTGGTTTTCTTCTTTTCCGCAGAAGTCTTATTTGCAGTAACCTATAAATGTGGAGAAAGTTTTCAGAATAAACATTTTTCATACCTGCACACTTGTTTATAGAGCGTTAAACACACTTATGCAAGGCAGCAAATCATATTGATAAACGTATCTACATTTATTTCAAAGCTTGGTAGTGCTTTATTTATGCACCACAAAAACGAGTGCAAGGTTGTTACTTTTTTATTACTTAAATATATATTCAGGCCTTTTCATATTAATCCTCCATTCTATCAGTCAAACCATTGTATGGTTGGCAAACTACACTTGACATCTCAGACTTCAAGTTTAGGAAAACAAACTTCAACATGAAATACAGCAAGGGAGGGGTGGTCTGCCTATGTGCACTCATGCTGAATGCTCCGGCTGTTGTCAGCCAGAGTTTTTTGGCTTTCTGTGAAGCAGATCTGTTCAGTAGGGAGATACGGGGCAAGCCAGTTACCAGGCAAGGTATATAAGGGGGAAGAGGACTGGCGGGTTAGGGTCGGATGCAGGTTGACAATTTGAGTGAGTATAGGCCATTATCTCAAAATGCCTGCTACGGCATCATTTGGGCTGAAAATGGACTAACTGTAACAGGTTATTTCCATCATGTTCAATGTGTGGTTTTAAGGAACTTCTTTGCTGGCAGAAATATACCAACTGAGAAACCATGTTGTGTGACAATAACTTGAGTTACTTGGGTAACAATCAGAAGCATAGAACATGGAACACCCATGCGTGTGCACAACACAAACTTTTGTACTTATTTTTACCCACATATTACACTGCAAGATAATTTCTGCAAACAAAAAAAAAAAACACCATAAGAGGAAGCCATCTGTAAAAACGATTTCCCATAGTGGATAAAATTAAACCTATACATGCAATTATACCTTAATGATATACAGGATATTTGCTAATGGCTGCTTCAGTTTACCTTAAGCTGGCCAGAGACGCAAAGATACGATTCGGAGGATTCGTACTATTTTCAGATCGTGTGTGGAGTGTCCCGACATGTCATGCCATGCCGATAGGTCATTAAGTCGGACAGATTAAAAGATTTGTTGTCCAACGATGATATCTCTGCATGTATTGCTGATCTTCAGTGGGAGACTATCACTCTCAGCTTTGTCGCACAAAAATTTTCCTACGATTGCTGTGGGGCAGAACATCGGCTGATCTGTTCTTTACTACTTTGTTTGATCTGAATGGTTAGTGGTGGGTCAGGAGAGGAGTACATATTGTTTGTCCAATATTGCGGGGAAATCTTTGCGTCTACGGCCAGCATTAAACATGCATTTTACTACCATTACTTGGTCATAGTACGGGTCATATGTTAATAAAAACTTATTTGTCCAGTGTATCACTTTAAAGAGCAAATAAACAACAACATTTTTTTTTTTTTAAATAATTCTAAGTAACTTTCCAATAAACATGTATTAACTTTCAGTGTTTTTAAAGTTATTTGTAAAAATAATCGCTATTGAAAGTTGCATATGCTTAAGTCCTGGTTGTTACTTTTTAAACAATGTTAAAAGGCTGGAGTTTCCCAGAAAATAAAGGTCTGTTAATCAGCTGCCTTGTCTTGCATTGTTTCAAAAGTCAGAGCCATCAGAGCAGGAAATAGGAAGGGATAGACAAATATTGCTTTTAATAGAAATACACATATGAATAACTTAAAAACCATAGAATATTTGAAATGGATGTATATTGCAAACTTAGAATTTTTCTCTTTTATTAGGCAAAATCTTATTTTTGACATTCCCTCTAAACAGAAGATAGCTGGATAATGCTCATGTAAAAGAAAGCATATTTTGTTTTAAACAGATGCAGCTATAAAATGAGGTACAAAAGCAGCAGCAACCAAGAAATGAATTTAGCACAGTTTTTTTCGCTGTGATTGTAAGTAAATGCAAAACTTCTTAAATATTTAAGATGCATATTACAAGAGAAACAAGAAAGTAACTTACTTTGCCAGTAGGGGTAGTGGAAGTTGATGGACTGCTTCCATTCCTGAACTGGGAACCAGTCTGTGCATCAGGAGAGCTAAGTGAAACAGGGGAACTTCTGGAGGAGACAGAAGCAGAGTCATCATCTGCAGAACTGTTGCAGTCTTCTTTGACTACTCTTTCGGGAGAAAAATTTGATGCAGAAGTAGAGGTGGCTGCAGCTTCATACAGGTGGTCAGTTTCAGGTTCTGGAAAACTTGTGTTCTCGAGAGTCTTATTCTCTACAGAAACAGTGCATTCATCCTTTGTACTTAATGGAAAATTGGGTTTGTTCTTCTCAGGTGAAACGGTCCCATTTGCTAGGTGTGTTTGAGGCTCCCCATTTAACCTACTATCATTCGAAATACTATTATTTGAATCTTCTGTCAAATCGATAGTGACGATAGTGGGAGCATGGCTCGCTTTGGGGGCTTTCCAAATATAGTTGTCCAAAGGCCCTTTCCCATTTACAGCTTTAGGTATTGGCACAGTTTCTGTCTCCATGTCACAGTCGTTTTCCAGATCTTCCATAGAGGAGTTGAGAGAGTGCAACATTTTTTGAGGAGAAATGTTTTGGGCGATTCTTACTTTTTTTTCTTCTAAACACCCTTCATCTTTGGGTACTGGATTAAGACGTTTGAAAGGTAGACGAGCTGAAATACAGGCAGTTATGAAACAAGATGATGAAATTAACTAAAGAATTTTTTAAAATTAACGAGTGTTGTCTTTACCTTGTACCATCTTCTTTGTATTAGATTTAGTAGAGGATTTCATAACTGCAAAGACAATGATACACTTGGATCAGTTAAAAAAAAAAAAAAAATCTATGAAAAAAGAATCCCTATTTAAAAAAAAATTAAAAAAAAAAATTTTTTTTTTTTTTTAGTTACCACCAAAAATGGCTTGTAATATAGACAGATCATGTAGTGCACATGTGCAGCACTCACTGTCTTTAAAATGCTTCTTAAAGTCCAAGAGTTTCAATTTCAAAGTGGAAAATACTTTGAAATTCGACCATTGAAATGAAAAACTGACCATCGAAGTCGATGTATTTTTCACAGAATTAAGCATTCCATTCGAACGATTTTAGCGTACAATTGAACGATTTTACTTTAATAAAATAAAACTTAGAAAAATGGTCTAGACAAGGGGTCCCCAACCTTTTTTGCTTGTGAGCCACATTTAAATTAAAACAAAAAAAAGAGTTGGAGAGCAACACAAGCATGAAAAAGTCCATGTGGATGTCAAATAAGAGCTCTGGTTGGCTTTTTGGTAACCCCTATATGGACTGGCAGCCTGCAGGAGAGAATGTTTGGCAGGACATCTGTTTTTTTTATGCAACCAAAACTTGCCTCTAAGCCAGTAATTCAAAAATAAGCACCTGCTTTGAAGGCACTGGGAGCAACATCCAAGGGGTTGGAGAGTAACATGTTGCTTGCGAGCTACTGGTTGGGGATCACTGGTCTAGAAGTTCCCCATAGGCTAACATAGTAGTCGAGATAGTACTTCGAATTTCGAAGTCAAAGGACTTTACCATTCGACCATTCAAATCGAATGTAGCCTATTCGATGGTCGAATTTTTTAAAAAATTTACTTCGAAATTCGAACTTTTTGCATTCGAATACTCACTTCGACCCTTAGTAAATCAGCCCCTAAATCTCCAATATAATAAAATGACTATAAAACTTTGCTGTATACTGCATTGCAAAAAAATCTACATTGTGATAGCTACAGGAGTTTTAACAGAATTTTAGCAGCCTTAAGGCTAAGAAGCTGCTATGGACACTTCTGTATGTCTAAATGCAAGTTAGGATGGGATGTGTATAAACTCCTATTTTTCCTTCTAAAAAAGTTGGGGTGAAAATATACTGCTGCAGCAATTTTTCTAGATCTCTAAACTAATGAACCAAGAGGTCTTTAAGCAAAATCGGTTTGATGAATTTAAACAATGAACTCATGCACTGATGTAAATACTGACTTACACAATGATAGGCAATGCTCTTTCATGCTAGCAACAACAATACAACAGCATAATTGCTACTTTGTGAAGGAGAGGTAAAACATTTAACTCCACTCTACAAAGAATAACTTAGTCGGCTACTTGATCTAGCTTTACTTAACCCATACAAAATATTGGATCATGCAAAACATAAAAAAAAATCTAAATCACTTAATTTAACTAAAGAGCACTATACATCAAAATTAGTAAGAAAGAAAAAAAACTACGATAAACGTTCTTCTTAAGCAAGTGCAACATTTAGTAAAGTCTAACCCGAATATTAAAAAAAAAAAAACTCAGAACACATGCTGTCCCTTTACACAACACACAAAGTTAATTTGTTAGACTTAAAGGGGAGGGGGCAGCCTCCATTAGAAAGCCTCTCATAGCTAATCACATAAGGGTGTCTAAAAATACTAGAAAAATACTAAAAAGATTAGTTTCTCAATATACTAAGAAATGTATATATTATACTGGGTACACAATTCGGTTGTGTCATTTACCATCAGTGAATTAAAACAGATCAGCTCTCTATAAACAAACGAGGTACTAAAGTATGGAGATAAAAAAAAAAGCAACGTCGACTTTACATCAACAGTACAATTGCACAACCAAAGCACTGAAACAGGCTATACCCCCTAATTAAATTGGAAATTATACAGAAAAATTGTAAAAACAATCTCTCAAAGTAAAGGTGTTCTAGCATAAACGTGCAGCTGGCAGAGTTTAGTGCATTTAAGTTTTACAATAAACCAATTTCAGGGGTTAGTTCAGAATCCGAGACTTGTGTAAAGAGGAATACAATGGCCTTACAATACAGTGCCCCCTCCCTGCTGCGCTATTCGCTCGCTTATTTCTCGTTACCGTCTCCTGCTGCTCCCTTCCCAGGCATCCTCCAGCCTGAGCTGCCTGGAGGCTGCGCTTACTGCTTGAAGGATCTGTAGTTCAAGTTCCACAGCTTTTACACCACGTTCGCCAGCCTAACAGTTCTAATTCCTCCCGGTCTCCTTAATCTACCTCTAGTAGCGCGCTCTCTCTCTCGCGCTCGTATTTGGCGGGAAGATATTGGACACCCTTCACCCTCGCACTCGATTGGCTTACAGGTCCCACATGACGTGAGCGCTCGAATAGAACCAACCATCGTCTGTGTCAGTCTTTCTCACTGACCACTTCCTGTTGCAGAATTATCCTGGTCTTCTGGTTGGTTCTTCGTGTCGTCCATGTTGGTTGGGTGGCCTTTATGTCTTTTCATAATAGGCCTCCAATGTCTTTAGAGAAACGTCATTGCTGGGGAGGGAGTATTCAGTGCTTGTGTATTTTCTTAGATGACGCAAAGACTGCCTTGCCTGGGGGTGGGATCAGTATCTATTGAGTCGTGTGCTAAATGTAATTCTTTTAAATTAGTTTATATGTAAACAAATTGAATATGTAAGATAGTCTGGGGATACAAAGCTCTAGTATTCGTACTTTACAACTCCGTGATGATCGTGTGCTTTCATTTTCCTTACGTCTGTTTCATGGAATGCGAATCATAAACAGTCCCGCCATTTTTCATGTGATAGCGTATCCCTTTTAGCATTCGTCTAAGCGTGTTTTAGGAGAAAGCAAGGAACATTCACAGCAGAGGATGGTTAATCACAGTTCTCGCCATCTAATAGAAGTAAAGGCCAATACAATAGGAGTAAATTTTCTATTTTTGCCTTCTCTATTGCATTTTTTTAGAGTTAATATTCATAAAATGCGACTTTTGTCCCCTCTGACAGTTTCGTCAAGCGCCACTCTTTCCGGTTATCTTTTTTACTTCTGTATTAAGCCACAGAGGGTGGTCCATAAAGGAGACCAAAACCCCTAATTTGTATTCCCCTACCCTAAATAGGCCCCCTTCCCCCGGCCTACCTAGTACTATGGGCAAATGCCCCTAACTTTCTACTTACCCCTCCTTGCAGTTCCTGTCCAGTGGAGTTCACAACAGCCATCTTGTCTCCTTTGGTCTTCTTACTGTAGAGACTGTGACTGTCGTTTTCAGGCACATGTACAGTTGGAGTAATCTTACGATACGTATCTACTGCGCATGCGCCAAAAGTCATGAAACATTTTCGTAGTAGATCTGCAACAGAAGATTATTCCAACTGTGCATGTCCCGAAAACACTGGTCACTAGAGGAAGGAGACAAGATGGCTGATATGAACTCCCCTGGACAGGACCTGCAAGGAGGAGTTAGATGCATTTGCCCAGGGTACCAGGGAGGGAGGGGCCTATTTAGGGGAAGGGATACAAATTAGAGGTTTTGGTTCTCCTTTAATGCTTCTACATTTACTTTTTAAGGGAATAACTTGAGAACAGCAATGATTTACAGTAATGATTTAGTATTTTAAATAATTTCTTTGGTTTAGCAGAAAACACAATGCCCCAATTTATGCTCTGAAGGGACAGCCCTTAAAGGAAAACTATACCCCCCGAACAATGTAGGTCTCTATAAACAGATATTGCATAAAACAGCTCATATGTAAAACCCTGCTTCATGTAAATAAACCATTTTCATAATAATACACTTTTTAGTAGCATGTGTCATTGGGTAATCATAAATAGAAAATTGCCATTTTAAAAAATAAGGACAGCCTCCTGGGATCCTAGGATCCAATGGTGCATACAAACATACCAAACAAACTATAAAGTTAGGTCACATGAGCCAATTAACAGACAGAGTTGTGTCTTTTGCTTCAACACTTCTTCCTGTTACAGTTAGAGTTGAAATATTTCTGGTCAGGTGATCTCTGAGGCAGCACACAGACCATCATGAAATGGGGGTTCAAGGCAAGAGATGTAAAAGGGAAATATTTTCTTAAATATATATACACCAGGTAGGAAAGATTCTTAATAGGTCACTTGATTTGATATAAACTGTTGCTCAAAAATTCATTTTCGGGGTATAGTTTTCCTTTAATGAGTTAAATTTGCTTTCCTGAAATTCTGGGCTTTTGTTACCCAATGCAATGGCATGATCACTATTACCCAGGGTTTCAATGCACATTTGTTATAAGTACTAGGCTGTTAAAGATCACTGAATCAAGTATAGCACGATTTCTGGTTGGCTCCTCAAAAACCTGTTACATAAAACTCTTTACATATACATTAGAGGGCATTATAGTCGTATAACTAGGGATCTTCTTTCGCGAAAAAAAAGCATCAACTCACTAGAGGCCACCCATTTAGCCTAGAAGAACTAAATTTGAAGGAGCGTAAGTAGTTCTTCATAGTGAGGGCATCGGTGTTGTGTAATGACCTGTTCAGTGATGGCTTGGATGGTATCTATCTTGTTGTAGTTCAGTCAGCACTCACCCACATACAGTTTCAAAAAGTCGCAAGTGCCGTGTCTCGTGGTACAGGCTGATACATTAGATAGCTTTAAGAAGGGGTTGGATGGCTTTTTAGCAAGTGAGGGAATACAGGGTTATGGAAGATAGCTCATTATACAAGTTGATCCAGGGACTAGACCGATTGCCTTTTTGGAGTCAGGAAGGAATTTTTTCCCCCTCTGAGGCAAATTGGAGAGGCTTAGGATGGGGTTTTTTTGCCTTCCTCTGGATCAACTAGCAGAGGCAGTTAAAATAAAAAAAAAGGTTGAACTTGATGGACGCGAGTCTTTTTTCAGCCTAACTTACTATGTTACTATGTCCACTCTCTCTCACTTCAGTAATAGGCATCCAGAGTATTACAGCACTGCTACGTGAGAAGTTTGAATAAAAAGCCTTTATTATACATTTGGCTTCTGATCCGATACAAGCAACGTTTCCCGCCTAATCTCGACACTTTATCAAGCGACTGGTTTACACACAGTGCCATCTAGTGGCTTTCTCATATAATTTTTTAACAGATCCACAATAAAAACATACAATGTTGCAAAGAGAGCTACAGTACGTCACTTATCTAATTGTTGTCTGGCTATCCTTCTATTCACTTGTCTAACGTGAGTTGTTTTTCATAAACATCTATCTTGATAGTATGTCTGGACTCATCCATAGCCTGCAAAAGATAAAGTGGCAACACCATTAAAAACAATGTTAAAAGGATTCACATCTCATCCTATGGTAAATTTAAATATAGGGTGTAAATTGTATTCCCAATTAAGACCATGGGGTTCTAGAGTTACCAGAGTGCGAATCCACCTTGCTTCCTTAGTCAAGAGTTCTTTGGCTCTATCGGTGCAGTACAGGTACACTGTCTATTTCTTGGAACCTTAGCTGTCCCTTAGAACCCCATGGCCTTTTTCAGTGAAGTGGGCTGAAACTGCTTGGTCTAACTTTTTGAGCTTAATAGCTGACTTGTGTTCTCGGACCCTTTCCCTGACCATCCTAGTAGTCTGTCCCAGCATAGTGCTGGCGGAGGGCATTTTAAAAACTGCTGTTATCCGCAACCAGAATGCAGGCTCTACCAGCTCGCACGAATACACCCTCTATCACCCGTGCTGCGCTGATATGTTCAAGATGATCACATGTCCATATCTAGTTCCCTGGCCACGGAACGTCTTATCCACATTTAAGTACTTATACTGGACTCGTGAAGATGAATAAAAAGCTTCTTTATCACAATTTAGTAGTGCATAATGTTACTTACTACTGACGTGTTTTGTGCTCATAACTACTTCCTCAGAGTATAACATTTCTATTTCAAAAACAAAACTTTAAAGGATACACACAATAGTTAAATTGCAATCTAGTAAACCTTAAGGGTATATTCACACTTTAATTACCACTATATTCAAGTGAATTTAAAAGAATGTTAAAAGAAAACACAAAGTATGCAATTATACTCATGTTTTATAGTTACCTTTCTCACCTTATACAAAAGGATCCTTATAATGTAAAGTCAGGTATAAATATTCACATCACATTAGTCACAATAAGGCATATGCTTTCAGATCTACTCAACATATTTTATTCTATGTAATATTTCATTTCATAATCCTTATTAAGGCCTAAGGGCTTTTCAGTTGGTAGGGTTAACATCCACCATGCTTCTCTCTTATGCAATAATGTCTCCAAATCTCCTTTTCTCCTTCCTAATTTTACATGTTCTATACCTTGAAAAGATATGTAGCTATCATTACCTTCATGTACAGTTAAAATATGTTCAGTTATAGAAGAAGAATAATGATTTCTGCCAATACTTGCTATATGTTCTAAAATTCTATCTTTCATTCTCCGCATGGTCCTCCCTACATACTGGCATCCACAATTACAAGTGGCTAAGTATATTACAGTATTAGTTTTACAGTTAATATATGTTCTACAATTATATTCTCCCCTTTAACCGTGCTCTTAAACTGTTTCGATACATTAATATAGCCACATATATAGCTCAGGGTCTGATTCAATCAGATGCCAGTGTTTAAGGACTATTTTCTTAATCATACAAGCCTCACTACTATAATCTGTCACAAAGAATGTATTATTTTCCATAATCTTTCTTTCCTTTGCATCCTTCGCAGCAGCACATCTGAGATTTAATTCCTCCTTTAAAAATAGGACAGTTAGACACACCTCCAATATTAACTCCCAATAAAACCTCCCCCATCTCCCACATTCAACATTGTTTTTTTCTGTCCTTCGGACAAGATGGGATAGGTTAGAGTACGGGCTTCTGTTTGCGACATTATAAACAGGAAGGATACCTACGGGCTCAAGAAGTTTATATGGAAGCTATCTGTAGAAGAGCAACAGATGCGTTTTTTTAAATGGGTCTTGCATAGGTAGGAAACTTTCCTTTTAATACCTGTAGCAGCTTTACCAGTTCAGGGTTTTTTTCCTCGATGGCGGAGGGTGCCGATGTAATTGCACATTTGAGAAAGTTATTTGACTTCGCATGTGCACTAAGGCTAGATGCACAGAGTGACGTAATGGCGCATAGGACGCCAGTCTTTTTGGGCCAGACTGTTTGAATCACTATTTAAGGATGCAATTGGCTGCAGTACAGCCTCCTACTGCGAAACTGATGAGCTTTTCAGAGATTCTGCCGGAAGTTTTTTTGCTGGGAGCCTAAGGTATTTTTTAAGGGAAGTAAATGGAAATAAAGTTTTTGTGCTTGTTCTTTTTTTAGATGTCAAGCCCAAGGGAAAGCCAAGGGCCTGAAAGGAACAGTTCAGGGTAAAATTAAAAACTGGCTAAATAGATAGGCTGTGCAAAATAAAAAATGTTTCTAATATAGTTAGTTAGCCAAAAATGTAATGTATAAAGGCTGGAGTGAGTGGATTTATAACATAACAAAATACAACACAACATCCTGCTTTTCAGCTCCCTGAATCTGAGTTAGTCAGCGACTTGAAGGGGGGCCAAATGGGACATAATGGTTTGCAATTGATCCTCAGCATTCAGCTCAGATTCAAAAGCAACAGTTATGACCAATGTGGCCCTCCCTCAATTCACCGATTGGTTACTGCCTGGTAACGAGGGTAACCAGTCAGTGTAAACAAAAGAGAGCCGAAAAGCAAGAAGTAGTGTTCTGTTCTCTTATGTTAGACTTAGTCACTCCAGCCTTTAACATTACATTTTTGCCTAACTAACTATATTGAAAACATTTTTTGTTTTGCACAGCCTATCTATTTACCCAGTTTTAAATTTTATACTGAACAATTCCTTTAAAAGATGGTGCGGATGAGCAAACATATTGTTTGTAGAGAGTGTGAGACACCCCTACCTGATAATTACCAGAGGGGACATTGTGTGGGGTGTTTAGAGAGGGAATCCCAGAGGGGAGACCAGCTCTCTGAATCCACAATTAATATGATCAAACACCTCATTAAGGAATCCCTACAGGAGGTGGGGCATTAGAGTGTGTCGAAAAAAGTTTCGCCCCTTCAAGATTCCGACACTGGTCCGGAAGGGAATTTAGTTATACTGGATGAAGTTGGTTCATCCTCTCCAGAGGAAGAGGTGGAATTGGCCCTTTTTCAGACAGAGAAAGTACCCAAATTAATAAAAGCAGTAAGAGCGGAAATGGAGGCTTCTGAAGGAGAGTCTCAGTCAAAGGACCCAGAGGGGGATCTTAAAAGCTGTGTAAAGACTAAAGGGCAAATTCACTAAGATGCACAAATTCGCTAGCGTTCGCCGCACTTCGGCAGGTGAATTTTCGCCAGCACTACGCAAATTCACTAAAGAGCGAATTTACACTCAGGTCGGCGAACGGTAGCGTAGTTGCGCTAGTGTTACTTCGCTAGGCAGAGTGTTGTTACGCTAGCGAAGCCTTATTTGCATACGGCGGGAACGTTAACTTATAATAGAAGTATATGTTACAGCCACTACATTCCAGTACACAAGCCCAGGAAACCTTTAATAAATTTAATAAAGTTGTCCTATTGCCCTACATGTGCACCCTGTATAGTTGTGTTGCCATAGGTTAGGAAATGTAGGCGGGAAGAAGGGTAACCCCCCAAAAAATTATCGATCTTTTTCAGACTATCGCCCTCCTATGCTAAAATATGCTGGCTTTTTTTTGGACTTAGAAAAAAATTAAAAAAAAATTTTCAACCGCCTATCTATTGTATTGAACTTCGCCTGGTCTGACCAGGCGAACTAACGTCTAGCGTAAGTGCTAACGTAGAGGAAAATGCTCATCTTAGTGAATTCTTCGTCAGTGTGCAACTTTGCCTGGCGTAAGGGTGCGAAGTTGTGCAAGTCTATCTATTTCGCTAGTGAAAATTCGCCAGAGTCCGTGTTAGTGAATTTGCAAAGTTGTGAATTAACGACACGCTGGCGAATTAACGCTAGCTTCGCGCTTTAGTGAATTTGCCCCTAAGATTTTCCAGGTACATCCACTTATGAAGGAACTGATGAAAATGGAATGGAAGAATCCTGAAAAGGCTCCAGTTTTTAATAAGAGATTCAAGCTCTTGTATCCTGTTGAACATGGTGAAACGGATCAGTGGGAAGCCCCCCTAAAGTTGATGTGGCTGTTGCCCGTTTTTTCTAACTGTGATTCCTGTGGAAGACGGTTCAAGCATCAAGGAGGCTATGGATCGTAAGGAGGATTTACTCGGCAGCAGCAGCTCAGTGCAATATATGTTGTATCTCCACCGCACACCTCCTTTCCACTCCTCTGCTATTGTGGTGCTGGTTCACCGTTGACCTGGCCTGGTCCCCGTGTGAATGTAGAAACGGATCCGCACACACAAGTATTTGCAGTCGGGGAATGTGCCCCTTTTATTATGTTACCAAACCATCAACGTTTCGGGGGGTACAACCTCCCTTCATCAGGATGATGGGAGGTTGTACTGGATTCTGCAGTTAGAAGTGGATGTGGAAGGGAAGATTCCAAGAGAGAATATTTTTAAATATCTCCAGGAGATTAAGATGGCAACAGATTTTCTATGTGATACCTCAGTCCAATTCCTCAGATTGGCAGCGAGGATTATGGGGCTCTCTACTTCAGCCCAGTGGGCTATTTGGTCCCTTCCAAAGAGTCCATGCAGTGTACAGTTCAGGGAAATGCAATAGAATGGTCAAGTCCAGGCAGAAGTCAGAAGGCAGGCAGCACAGGATTAAGTTCAAAGTCAAGCAGGGATCAGAGACAGGAATCTTAGAAAAAATAGCACCAACAGCAAGAAGAGCTATACTCGGGCATCGAATCCGTGTCTCCGGCGTCCTTTATATTTTGAATTTGGTGGTGCAAAGTCACTGGCGCGGCGGGATGACGTCACTGGCCCATGTGTTGGCTATGGGAGCCGCCATCTTGGAATCGCTGCTGAAGAACAGCTCCTGGAAAGGCTCCGGGCGGCGTTCGTGACAGTACCCCCCTCTCCATGGGGGGCCACCTGACCACCAGGCCGAGGTTTCTGGGGAAACTGATTGTGGAACGCCTTCACAAGACGGGGGGCATGAACATCAGAGTCCTTCTCCCAGGAGCATTCCTCAGGACCAAAGCCCTTCCACTGGATGAGGTACTGGAGAGACCCTCTGGAGAGTCTGGAATCCAAGATCCTTTCAACCTCATATCCACGAAGATGGCAGCAGAAGGGGACTGACCAGAGGAGAAGTGATTGGATATAACAGGCTTCAACTGGGAAACATGAAACACGTTGGGAATCCGCATCTCAGGGGGTAGTTGCAGACCTCAGAGATGGAGAAGGGACCCACGAACTTGGCACCCAATTTAGGAGACGGAACCTTTAGGCGGATGTGTCTAGAGGGGAAGACTTCCTTCTACGGTCAGCAAAAGTCTTGTGCACCAAGGAGCTCTTTTCCAGATTGGATTTGGTTGCAATCCAGATGGCAGACATATGAGCTACGTGATCAGCAGCAACAGGAATATCAGAGAGAATGAAGTCTTGAGAAAAGGCTAGAGGATGTTGACCGTATACAGACAGGAATGGAGATCTTCCAGTGGAAGTGTGACTGGCATTGTTGTGAGCGAATTCCGCCCACGGGAGAAGATCAGACCAGTCGTCTTGACAGAGGGAAACATGGTTTCTAAGGAATTGCTCCAGAGCTTGGATCACACGATCCGCTGCCCCATTAGTCTGAGGGTGATCTTTGATGTCTTTGCGGATGGTCGGCCACCAGACAAGGTGACAAAGGAGTTCGAGTCTTTTCTGAACCAGGGTGACAGGCTTGTTTGGAGCTATGAGTCTGCTGTAGGATGGGAAGGCGTAGCTCAGGGGGTACAAATGCCATTCAAATGGGGGTATCAGAAGGTGCGGCAGACTGGCAAGACAAGATTTGCTCAGCAAATAGGGGTAACACAGCAGCAATGATCCAGGACGGAGAAATGATGGGATCTTGTACTACAGGAAGACGGTCCTCCGGGGAAAAACTGTGAGACAGGGCATCTGCCTTCCGGTTCTTGGTCCCAGGACGATATGTCAGGATGAAATTGAAGTGAGAGAAGAAGAGCCCATCTTGCCTGATGGGGGTTTAGCCTCGAGGGCTTGTATAAACTCTAAGTTCTTATGGTCAGTGTAAATGGTGACCGGAAGAGGTGCACCCTCCAAGAGGTGACACCATTCCTCGAGGGCGAGTTTAATGGCCAGGAGCTCACAATTCCCAATTTCATAATTCTGCTCAGCGGAGGAAAATTTCTTGGAGAAGTTTGCACAAGGATGGAGCTTACCATCTTCCCTCCTTTGCAGATGAGGGAGAGGATAGGGGCAATGTGGGAAGAAAAGCCTTTAATGAATTTGCGGTAGTAGTTCGCAAAGCCTATGAACCTCTGGATCGCCTTGGTACTCTGGGGAAGTGGCCATTTCTGGATAGCAGATACCTTGGCAGGATCCATCTCGAAGCCCTCAGACGAGATAATGTAGCCTAGGAAGGAAATTTTGGGGACTTCGAAGATGCATTTCTCCAATCTGGCGAAAAGGGAATTTTCCCTAAGACGAGAAAGAGCATCCTTAACTTGGGAGCGGTGGGTTTCCAAATCTTAAGAGAAGATGAGGATGTCATCCAGATATACTACAACAGAGGTCCCAAGAGGTCCCAAAAGACATTAACAAATTCCTGAAAGACGACCAAAGGGCATCACAAGGTACTCGTAATGCCCATCACGAGTATTGAAAGCTGTCTTCCACTCATCGCCTTCCTGGATCCTGATGAGGTTGTAAGCCCCGCAGAGATCCAACTTAGAGAATATCTTGGCCCCTTTAAGCTGGTCAAAAAGTTCTGAAATAAGATGTAAGGGGTATCTGTTCTTGACAGTTATTTTATTGAGACCCCGATAGTCTATACAGGGACGGAGTCCACCGTCCTTCTTTTCCACGAAGAAGAAACCAGCTTCAGCTGGGGAAGTGGAAGGATGGATAAAGCCTCGCTGGAGGTTTTCTGAGATATACTCCTTCATGGCAGCAGTCTCTGCAGGAGACAATGGGTAAGCCCGCCCACAGGGTGGGATGGTTCCAGGGAGGAGATCAATTTGGCAGTCATACCGCCGATATGGGGGAAGAAATTCTGCTGACTTTTTGCAAAAAACATCAGAGTAGTCCCTGTAGATGGAGGGCAAGGATGAGAGACTCGTAAAAGAGACTGTAACCCATTGGAGGGGCTGAGAAATTAGACAATGTCTTTGGCAGTGCAGACTCCAACGGGAGATTTGACCAGAGGACCAGTCGATGGAGGGGTTATGACGTTGTAACCATGGCAAACCCAGCACGACAGGAGTGGAGGGACAAGGAATGATCAGGAAAGACAGCTTCTCCAGATGTAGAATCTCCGTCTGGACAGATAATTCTCCAGTAGACAGAGTGATGGTGTCAGTGGAGAGGGGTCTATCATCAATGGCAAATACCCTTATGGGAGGAGACACTGGAAAGAGAGGAATGCCAATCGTTTTAGCAAATGCTAAGCCCATAAAGTTTCCTGCAGCTCCGGAGTCTAGAAAGACTGAGACTGGTATTGCCTGGGAGGACAACAGGATCTACAAAGGAACATGAAATTGATGTGAATTTCCCGAAGGCTTAGAAGCAACTCCACCAGCAACAGTAACACCAGCCTTGCTTGGGGCAGGAGTATTCTTCTGCTTAACAGGACAGGAGGCAGCCAAATGGTATTGTCCACCACAATATAAACATAGGCCGGAAAGGCGCCTCCGGAGTTTTCTTTCAGAGCTGCATGGGTTCTTCCGAAGGGAGATTGGTCAGCTGCAGAGAAGATGGAGGTATTACAGGGCTTTGGAAGATGTTCTCTGAGGCGAGTGTCCACCTTGATAGCAAGAGTGATCAAATCCTCTAGGGAGTCAGCTAGATCTCTGGAAACTAGGTCATCTTTCAGGCTAGAAGACAGCCCTTGATAAAAAAACTGCCTTGTATGCCTCATCGTTCCAGGAAGTCTCAGCCATGAGAGTCCTAAAGTCTATGGCATACTCGCTGGCACTGAGATTGCCCTGGCAGATTTGCAGCAGACGTGAAGAAGCAGTAGCGACCCGACCAGGGGCATCAAAGATGGTCCTGAACATCCGTAAAAATTTTGTAACATCAAAAGTCAATGGTGACTGTCTCTCCCATAGAGATGTTGCCCATTCAAGCGGTTTGCCCTCCAATTGAGACATAACGTAACCAACTTTCGCCCGCTCAGATGGAAATTGGGAAGGTTGAAACTCAAACTGAATCAAACAACCATAGCAGGAGGAATTTCCGCAGCAGCGGGAGTAGGCGGCAAACGGGATACAATGGAATCAAGTACTTGCCCAAGTCTAACTTGCTGGGTCTCATACGCCTCCATACGGGATGCCAGCCCAGGAAGGGGACGTCCGGCACGGCTTCCTCAGGATCCATGGCCCGAGTATAATGTCAGCGGGGCCGGTGGGACCCACGAGGGGGGTAGTAGGGATCTTAGGAGGAAGCCCCTTCCAGAGAGTCCAAGCAGTGTACAGTTCAGGGAAATGCAATAGAATGGTCAAGTCCAGGCAGAAGTCAGAAGGCAGGCAGCACAGGATCAAGTTCAAAGTCAAGCAGGGATCAAAGACAGGAATCTTAGACAAAATAGCACCAACAGCAAGTAGAGCTATACTCGGGCATCAAACCCGTGTCTACGGCGTCCTTTATATTTTGAATTTGGCGCCGCAAAATCACTGGCGCAGCGGGATGACGTCACGTGTCTGCTATGGGTGCCGCCATCTTGGAATCGCAGCTGAAGAACAGGGACGCGCCGCCCGGAGCTCCCGGAAAGGCTCCGGGCTGCATTTGTGACAAAACCTTGGGAGGCAGATGTTAAATCTAAAAATAGTTTATGTAATTTAAAGTTTCAACCCGGTCATCTTTTTGGGAAACAATTAGATGACCTCATGGAAAAACTGTCTGATGACAAGGGCAAGAATTTGCCACAACAAAAGTCCAAAGGTAATTGGAGGAAATCTTTTTTCCGTAGACGAAGGAGATCTTCCCCTAGATATGTTCAGAGAAGTGGATATAGAAACCAGAGTGAGGGAGTAAGTAAATTCAGAGCTGTTAGGAAGGGCTCAGAGTTTAAGCCAAAAGGTAAAACTTCCTACCCCTTTAAGTTTAAGTCCTCAGACGCATGACGCCGGGAGAGGGGGTATAGGAGGAAGGTTGCACTTTTTTCAAGACAGTGGGCAACAGTTCTTCAAGAACCTTGGGTTCTCCAAGTGATACAGGAGGGCCTGAGAATAGAGTTTTTAAGGTTGCCCATTCCATGCTTCCTTGTTACCCCTCAATTAAGAAACCAAGTAAAGCAGGTTGCTTTACAGGTTGCAATTTTGGATTTTGTTCGTGAAAATGTTTTTGGAGGTAGTACCTATACCAGAGATAGGTTTAGGAGTCTACTCCATGTTTTTTTTGGTCCCAAAAGCAGATCGAAGGTTTCATACGGTCATAGACCTGAGGTATCTGAATGCTTTCATAAAGAAAAAGAGATTTCGGATGGAGTCAATAAAGACGGTTATCAATCTCCTGGATCAAGGAGATTATATGGCAACCATAGATCTCAAGTTTGCCTACCTACATGTACCAATTTTTCCCCCACACAGGAAATATTTGAGAATAGCGGTTCACATTTTGGGAGAGGTTTGGCATCTACAGTTCACAGCCCTGCCGTTCGGCATCTCGTGTGCACCAAGGGTTTTCACAAAGATTATAGCAGTCGTAGTGGCTGTGTTGAGAGCACAAGGTATCGTCATTGTACCATATCTAGACGATTGGTGGCTCAAAGCGGTGTCAGAGAGCCTATTGATGAAACACCTAGACAGAGTTCTACATCTTTTTCAGTTTCTAGGTTGGGTGGTCCCTGAAAACTCAGGTATTCCAGCAGATCACAAGGAAGTTTGGACTTCCGCAAATAGATTTAATGGCATCGAAAAGGAATGCCAAACTCCCGAGGTTTCTTTCACTGTTCGTCCAAGAGGAGCTGGACGCAATGTCAGTGACGTGGGATTACAAGTTGGCCTACATTTTTCTTTCCTTCCCGATGATAGACAGAGTACTAAGGAAGGTGAGAGAGGACCAGGCAAAAGTGATTGCAATAATTCCTTTATGGCCCAAGAGAGCTTGGTTTGCCCTACTCATGCAGATGAGTCATGGAGAGTTTTGGGTTCTTACATGGGTCAAGGACCTATTATCTCGGCAAGTTTCTGTACAAGTATCTGGAGAGATTGCACTTGACAGCATGGAGCTTGACAGGCCCTTGTTGATGCAATATGGCCTTTCTCACCAAGTAGTTGAAACCAAGCTACGATCTCGAACGGCCTCGACAAATAAGGCCTATGCAAGGATACAAAAGACATTTAATAGATGGTGTATCAAGAACAAGGTGTCCCCCTGAACCCCTTCTGTACGTGAGGTATTGAACTTCCTACAACAAGGTTTTGACAAAGGATTGAAGCCTGGAACAATTAGAGTGCGCATTTCAGCGATATCAGCTTTCACAGGAATTACTTTTTCATCAAATCCCTTAGTATCGAGATTTATAAAGGCCCTTTGATTCGTCCTTCTTTTAAGGAACCAGTCTCGAGTTGGGATTTGAATGTAGTGCTGAAGGGTCTCTGTAATGCCCCATTTGAACCTATTGAAGAAGCTGACATCAAGATGTTGTCTATGAAAGTAGCTTTTTTGTTGGCTATTACCTCTGCAAGGAGTGTTAGTGAATTGGGGGCTCTTTCTGTCAAAGAACCTTATCTTCTTTTTCTGGAAAACAGAGTAGTATTGAGAACAATACCATCTTTCCAACCTAAGGTATCTACAATCAGGAACTGGTGTTACCTTCTTTTTTTCCAAATCCTGTGGATGAAGAAGAAAAGAAGCTTCATTCTTTGGATGTGGCGAGTGCGTTGAAAAATTATTTGAGAGAAGTTAGTTCCTTTAGAAAATCCGGAAAGTTTATTGATAAATTTTTCAGGTCGAACAAAAGGCAATAAAGCTTTGAAATTCACGATTTCCAGATGGATTGCTATGTATGCTATGAGTCAGCAGGTCTTTCACCTCCAAACTTCGTGAAAGCACATTCCACCAGGGCGGTGGCCACACCATGGGCTGAAAGGAGTCAGGTGTCGGCTGAACTAATTTGCAAAGCAGCCACATGGAGTAGTCTACATACGTTTTCAAAGCATTATAGGCTTGACATCTGGGCTTCACAGGAAGCTGATTGTGGCAGAAAGATTCTTTGTTCGGCGATGTCTACAAGTTCCCTCCCTGAATATTAGATTACTGTCTATATCTCAGATGTGCTGCTGCGAAGGATGCAAGGAAATAGGAAATTTGTTCTTACCGTAATTTCTCTTTCCTTTGGATCCAAGCAGCAGCAGCAATTCCCACCCTCTGTTCAATAAATGTTTGAAGACTTAAGGTGTTACATTTTATTGACAATGTTGAATGTGGGAGATGGGGGAGGTTTTATTTGGAGTTAATTATTGGAGGTGTGTCTAACTGTCTTTTCTCAGATGTGCTGTTGCTTGGATCCAAAGGAAAGAGAAATTATGGTAAGAACACATTTCCTATTTTTCCTCTTAGCTTTTTTGCTGCTGTTGACATCTATCTTTTCTTGCCTCCTCAAGAAGCACTCTATCCCATCCCATCCCATCTATCCCATAACTCCATCGCTGCCTTCTGGAAGGCATCCCAAGTAGAACACAGCTCGCACCTTTGGTTGGGGATAGCATTTTTAAGACTTGCTTTTTAAGACTTACCTCCTTGCTGAACTTTCAGCAAGGAGGTAAATACAGTTGTGCGCATTGGCTTCTGAGGAAGTTATTAGTACAGTCACGAAACGCGTCGAGCCATGCTCCCCCTGCCCGCTACTTCCGTGTGCTTTTAGCCTTCATTAATAAAATTTGGATGCTGTCATGGGAAATTTGTTTTTCCAAAATGCATCAGTTAATAGTGCTGCTCCAGCAGAATTCTGCATTGAAATCCATTTCTCAAAAGAGCAAACAGATGTTTTTACATTTCATTTTGAAATCTGACTTGGGGCTAGACTTGTGCTGAGAATTGAGAATGCCAATAAGCAGTGTTCAAACTCTTATTAAGAAGTGGAAAATTAGGAGTTCTGTTGAAACCAAACCACTGTCATTGATGTTAAAGGGGGCAATGCACGGTATTAAGAACTGGGGTATGTAAACTTTTGATCAGGGTCATTTAGGTAGTTTGTGTAGTGATTAGGGATGCACCGAACCCCCGAATCCACTATTTTGGATTCGGCCGAACCCCCGATTTTGGATTCGGCCGAACCCCTAATACTTCCCGAAAGATTCAGCCGAATACCAAACCGAATCGGAACCCTAAATTGCATATGCAAATTATGAGTGGGAAGGGGAAAACATTTTTTACTTGTTTTGTGCCAAAAAGCCACATGATTTCCCTCCCTGCCAATCAGCAGTGTTCAAACTCTTATTAAGAAGTGGAAAATTAGGAGTTCTGTTGAAACCAAACCACGGTCAGGCAGACCAACTAAAATTTCAGCCACAACTGCCATAAATATTGTTCAGGATGGAAGGAAAAAAACACAAATAACTTCAGGTTAAATACAAAAAATACTGTAGGAAAATTTGCACTCATCAGCCTGGAAGCTGTGCATGGGACGTACTTGGCCATTCCAATATGACAATAATCCAAGGCCAAGTTGACCTGTCATTGGCTACAGCAAAATAAAGTGAATGTTCTGGAGTGGCCATCTCAGTCTCCTGACCTCAATATCAATGACCTACCAGGAAGAATTGGCAGCTTTACCATCTGAGAAGATAAAGAGCCTCATCCATAACTACCACAAAAGACTTCAAGCTGTCATTGATGTTAAAAGGGGCAATGCACGGTATTAAGAACTGGGGTATGTAAACTTTTGATCAGGGTCATTTGGGTAGTTTGTGTAGTGATTAGGGATTCACCGAATCCACTATTTTGGATTCGGCCGAACCCCCGAATCCTTCCTGAAAGGTTCAGCCGAATACCGAACCGAATCCGAACCCTAATTTGCATATGCAAATTGTGAGTGGGAAAGGGAAAAGTTTTTTACTTCCTTGTTTTGTGCCAAAAAGTCACATGATTTCCCTCCCTGGCCCTAATTTGCATATGCAAATTAGGATTCGGATCAGCCAGGCAGAAGGATTCGGCCGAATTCTAATCCTGCTGAAAAAGGCAGAATCCTGGCTGAATCCAGAACCGAATCCTCGATTCAGTGCATCCCTAGTAGTGATTATGATTTAAAAAGAGTAAACATAGTTGTTTCACAATAAATGGCTTCAGTCAACCACTATAACAAACAAGAAAAAGTTGTGCTCACCACCAATTTTTAAACCCATTAGGCGGGGGTGCAATGAGGCTGTGACAACAAAATACATTTAGACAAATACAAAAGGTCCTCTGCACTCAACCCATTACCAATGTATTTTAGACATTGAGACATTTTGTGCATACAGCTACTAGAAAATGCCTTACCCTTTAAACAACAGGGATTGTTTGTCCATATATTGCAATATATTTAAGCTGGCCAACTACGTCAAAGTCATCCCATATGTGGCCAGTCCTACTCTCAAAATTGCATCTGATTCATTAAGAATTCTACTGCTTCATTATACATTTTACAAAGGGACTAAGTTTTACCTGCAACTCACTAGCTGCTTTCAAAGTAAAACCCCCACACTTGGTTGCCCTTTTATTTAACACCAGTGGGATCACCTGACTATAGTTGGGAGGGGTAGGAGCTACAACAAGGAGCTGGTCACTGCTCCTATATGAACTATAACAAACAAGAAAAAGTTGTGCTCACCACCAATTTTTAAAACCATTAGGCGGGGGTGCAATGAGGCTGTGACCACAAAATACATATAGACAAATACAAAAGGTCCTCTGCACTCAACCCATTACCAATATATTTAAGACATTGAGACATTTTGTACATACAGCTACTAGAAAATGCCTTACCCTTTAAACAACAGGAATTGTTTGTCCATATATTGCAATATATTTAAGCTGGTTCAGTCAACCACTAACCATGAGTGAAAGAAAAGTTTTTATGTTATTCATAGTATCTGAAAAATGGTTAAGAAATAATATATTCTGTCAGGGTATGTAAACTTATGAGCACAACTGTACATAGCTGCATTGTCTTGCCCATTGCGGCTTTCATTTTACTGTCACTTTTGCAGGAGATCATGTGACTCTAAGCCAGTGCTGTCCAACTTCTGTGGTACCAAGGGCAGGAATTTTTTTTAGGGCCTACATGGTGAAGGGCCGATAATGGAAGCTAGTGTTGACCACTCCCTATTTTTAAACCACACTCACTTTAAACCACACCCATGTTAACTCAAGACCATGTCCAGCTTAATGGTGGTAGCTCACCAAAAAACCAAATGGTTGGTGCTCAGTGCAGGGATATTACTCATACAGTCACATGAAAAAGTTTGGGAACCCCTCTTAATTGTTTGAAATTTTGTTTATCTCATTGGCTGAGCTTTCAAATTAGAACTTCCTTTTAATATATATCATTCCTTATGGAAACAGTTGTATTTCAGCAGTGACATAAATGTTATTGGCTTAACAGAAAATATGGAATCTGCATCATAAAAAATATCCATTTCAAGGACAATTGAATGTAATTGCTAATAATTGTGGATAGCTATAAATTGTGTGTTGTGAAAAAAAAAGTTCTATACTCTGAGGAAGTGCCATGTGGCATGAAACACATCAGTAGTAGAGACACGCTATTTATATTTATTAAGAAATAAAGAAGCTTTTATTCATCACAATTGAACGTGTCCTAGAAGTCCGTATTTATGATGTTGTATAGCAACTGTGGCGGTGGCCTTCCATTTCCTGATTACATTCCTTACAGTTGAAACTGACACTTTAAACCTGTGAGATAGTCTTCTATAAACAGACACAGCAGCCAGACCTTCATGTGGTGGGCTACGGGGGGGGGGTGTCATGGGCCGCCAATTGGACAGCCCTCTTCTAAGTCATGTACTTAAAACAGAAGCTCTTTAGCTGTTACTGACAATTTTTTCAGATTTTATACTGCCAATCAGGATTCACAGACTCAGGCAAGGGGCAAAGTGGAACACTTTTAGGTAAGTACAGAGCTACCATGAACCTTGCACCTGATGCATAGCTTGCATGTAATCCGGAATGCTTGGACCTGAGGATTTCATGTCATTAGCTCTGAAATTGTCTGCACTGCTAAATATGCATCCATATGTTAGCTAGTGGTAGAACAGCACCTGCGGGAAAGGCATTGTAGTACAGGTATGGGACCTGTTATCCAGTTCAATGCTCAGCACCTGCACTAAGTTAAATGTGTAACAATTTATGATAAGCAAGTCTCTTGGAATAACTGAGGCTTTCCACGTAAAGGGCAATTCAATCTAATAAGCAAAACTGTAATAGCATATAAAACAAAACCCTAAAACCCTAAATTGCCCTGCAGAACTTTTTGTTCCTCTTTCTGATTTTCAAATGTTGGGCGGTATGACTTTGGTAGACAAATAGCTGCACCTTTAAGGACATTAAAGCCCTAATAGTTGTTTTGCACTTTGAGGTGATATTGTACTAATACAATGTATAACATATGTTACACAAATTCTTTCCTTCTCCATTCTATCATATCACTGTAATATCCTGTTTGGGTTTGAAACAGTGACCTGCAAGTTGCTATATATATGTCTCCTATATTGCTGTGATATACAGGCATATAGTGCTGAATGATAATATGGTGCCATCAAAGGTGCCTGATCAAGATTTGTTGAGCTGACTGAAAACTGTTATTTGTTTTGTACAATATTATTGGTGCATCTATGGCCATCTTTATTTTTTTCTTGAAGAAATTGAGAGAGCACTCCTTGTGGAGGAATTCAGGAATGGAATTCCAGATGTAAGGAGCAGCAAGATAGAAAGATTTAAGATGAGAGGGGGCAGTAGATGTGTAAAAAGAAGGTGGCTCTGAGAGGAGTGGAGAAGACAGCCAGGAGCATACAGAGACAAGTGAAGAAATGTAATGACGAGCAGAGAAGTGAAGGGCTTTGCCTGTTAGCAGAAGGATTGTATATGCTATTGTTTGCTTAACAGGTAGCCATGCTAAGGATTTTAGTTTGGGTTGTACAGGTTCCCTTTTGGGAGAGAGCAGGAAGATCCTGGTAGCAGAGGTTAATATTGATTGGAGTGAGAGAGGTGGGAGTCAGGAAGACCGGTTAGTAGGAGACTGCAATAGTCTAAACAGGATAAGATGAGGGCATGGATTGGTGTTTTGATTGTTATTTGTGAAAGAAAGGGGCCTACCATGTCTATATTGTGAAGGATGAAATGGCAGGTTTTGGCAGTAGTATTAATATTATTAGAGAATGAGAGAGACTGGTTGAAGATGACCCACAAGTAGCATTCTGATTTAACAGGGGTAATGGTCATGCCATAGATAGTAATGGTGAAAGGAAGACATGGGCTAGGTTTGGTTGGGAAGGCCATGAGCTTAGTTTTGGCCAAGTTGAGCTTGAGGTGATGTTGGTTCAGCCAAGAGGAGAAAACTAGTAGGCAGTTTGATATCTGGGTCTGAATATCAGTGGTTAGTTCATGGAGTGAAGCCGAAAGCCAGACTGCATGGGGTCAAGCAGATTATTGGTGCAGCGAAAGTTAGTAAAATGGGAAAAGACAAGAAGTTTAGAGGCTAGCAGTAAGAGAGACGGGGGTGTAGTTAGACAAACAGGATGGGTGCAGTGTTGCCTTTTTTAGAATAGGCTTGACATAGGCCTGCTTAAACAACAAGGGGAAAGTACCAGATGTTAGCGAGGAATTAAATATATGAGTAAGTACTGGAGTAAGGACATGAAAGTAATTGTTGCAGCAGCACTCTGTTAAATCACACTTTTATTTGTGCAAATAACACGGCAACATTTCGGACTATACCAGCCCTTTATCAAGCCTAGTATATTGTGTAACAAGCATAGTGGTGGTGTGAGGTGATTAAGGGGAGGAGTTCTCAAGTGGTCTCCACCTCCCAATTATGGGACACAATTCCCAGCAGTCTCAGTGAAGAAGTCATATTATGTCCATAATAGAGTCAAAATGAAGCTGAATGAATCTCTCCACAGATTCTCCATAGTGTATGTTTCAATCAATGTACCGATTGTGTCCCATTCAGTGAAATACATGTGATAAAATCAGTTATAAAATTAGTGATACATAATTAGTGATACATTATACTAAAAGTATACACATTTTAAGATTAAGTGATTAAACATAGTACATTTGTTAAAGATTAAAATCTTACTAGAACATTTCTTTTGCCCTGTCTCTGGAGTTCTGGATATCTGTAGTTATCAGGACACCAGTGTAACTCCGGAAAGCAGCATTGCAACTCTAAAATACAAATTGAAACATTTTAAGTTGTATAAATCCGACAATTGGAGCAAAAAAGTTGGAGCAATCAATTAAGATTCCTTAGAAACATCTTGTTACACAAAAAAAGCACAATAGACAGAAAATTACCATCTCAAATAAATATTTCGGGAGTATATATATCTCTATTTAGTCCCCCAGGGCTTAACGTACCTAACTTAAGGATCCATCTCATCTCCATTTTCTTTAATAACTGTATTCTATCCCCACCACATCTCAGAGGGCCAACATTATCAATTACTTGATATCTAAATTGACTAACTGTATGTTTTGCTTATAAAAACTGTGCAGGTATGGGCAAATGTGTGTAATGGTATCTAATGTTAGACTTATGCTGTTTAATACTGTCTTTAACCTTGTGTGTGGTTTCTCCCACATATGCCAAACCACATGGGCATTTTATAAAGTAAAGTAATTATAAATAAATTGTTTGTGGATAAAGTCAACTTTGCTTTTAAACAAGTCAGTAAATTGCTTGGGGGTTTAGATGTTTACATTTCTTTTTTAGAGGGATGGAGTAGTAAGTTGAATATGGAAAACAAGCATTGTGAGTTGGATTTACTATTATTTATGAGTGCATTACATATTATTTTTATTTAGCCTTGGATAGGGCAGTACCAAGGCAAGCCATAATAAATGCATAGTGGAGGAAGTCCACTTTTGTACAGGATTTCCTCCACATGCACTCTGCCATTCAGGAATGCAGAAATCACATCTGAGAGTTCATCCAGGGATAGGGATTGCAGGCCTGATTGTGTTGTGGCTGCAGAGGGGCATGGGTATTGATTAGCAGCAGTCAGAATTGAATTGTAGTTATTTACCAGTGACTCAGGATCAGAGGAAGCATTGACAGAGGGGAAGCTAAAACTGGGAGAATGAGATAGAGCAGTTATATCAACAGTGCGGGTATTACTAACCAGAATTTTTTGGCTGAATGTTAGCAGAGGAGGGAGTATGTAAAATATAAAAAGAGATAAGATGGTTATCTTAAGAGGAAAAGGATTGCTGTTTAATGCAGAAAGATTTAGGTTTTTAGTAAATACCATATCTAGGAACCATCCTTATGTGTTGTTGTACTTTTTCATTGCTGGAGATCAAGGGAGGTAGTTAGATGGAGAAATCATGATGGAAATGACTTGGAGTGGTGATCAATGTGACAATTGAATTCACTCAGAATAATTGCAGGGCTGTCAGAGCATATGAAAAAAGACAGTCAGGATTCAAAGTCAGAGATATGTGTAGAAGGAGATTTGGCAGAAGGACGTCTGTGAGAGGACAGCAGAATGCCAACTCCTCCCCCATGGCCAGTAGTATGGGTCAGAGGTATGAGAGAAGGAGAGACCGCTGTAAAAGAGAGCTGCCCCAATAGCCAGGTCCCAGTGCAAAGAGCCAAAGAGACTTAGAGCAGAAGACATCATGGATTAAAGTGGATTTGAAGTAATAGAGCAGGTATTAAAGGGCATGTCAACCCCAAAAATATGTTTTGCCTAATAAAAGAAAGCATGATTCTAAGCAACTTTGCAATATACATTTGTTACACATTTTCTATGTTTTTTAAGTTATTTGTACGTGTATTGCTATTGAAAGCAGTGTTTGTCTGTCTCTTTCTATTCTCTGTACTGGTGCAGGCCTGGACTGGAAATCTGTGGGTTCGATCAAATGCCTGATGGGCTGCTTGCTTTAAAATGTAAATGAGATGCTAACCTACAAAAAGGCAAATCAGTCTGTCTTTAATATGTAAATGAGCCAATCACTTTAGAAATGTAAATGAGCTGTCCATAATAGCCAGCCACAGCTAAACCGATACCCGCATTTGTTAATACTCATACCTATACTGGCATATGGGAGGAACCAGGAATTCTGACCAACTTCAGTTAGTAATATTAGAGTTGCTTGCTACCCAGTCCTTTATGCTTATGATAGTTATGTTGGCAACAGGAGGATCCATGCTCAGAACAATCACTTCAACCTGTAGTATAGGGCAACTAAACCATCAGATCGCATAGTTGTGATAGAACCTAGGGTATATTTGTTGCAAGGGCCAGTTCCAGCACATAGGGTATGTAATAATACATAGGGTATATAATATTGCTGGGGATTATATGGTAATGGACTATTAAAATATTTATTAATAAACACTAGTGATGGGCGAATTTATTTGCCAGGTGCGAATTCGCTGTGAATTCCCGCGATTCGCCGCTGGCGAATAAATTCGCGAAACAGCAGCGAAAATTAGACTGGCGAAAATTCGGTTAAAAACGAGTCGTGTGTTGTTTTTGTCGCGTCAACGCGTTGAAAATCGACGCGATGCGCGCCGAAAATGATGTGCCGCGTGTCAAAGCGTGCCGCGACTCGTTTCGCGAATTTTTCCGCCAATTCGAGAATTTCGAGAATTTTTCGGCGAAGCAAAACTGGGTAGATTCTCCCATCACTAATAAACACTAGTTCTAGTTAACCTTGGGGTTGGAAATATATATCATGTTTTGCATGCATGTGAATACATGCAGCCCTGTACTGGTGGCTCTGGCTTTTGAAACAATGTAACATAAGCCAACCGATTAAGAGACATGTCTTGCTGGAGGAGACTGGCTTTTGCAACATTGTTTAAAATGTACCAACCAAGAATTACACAAATACTGCTTTCAAAAGCAAAGTACATTTACAAATAACCTTTAAAGCATCAACAATTTTTAATACATTATTTTGGGAAATTGCTTATAATTGTGTTTGCTTTTATTAGGCAAAAAGTCTTTTTATGGGATGACATCCTTTAAAGTCAGTTTTTTGCTGAGAGGTTTATTTTTGTAAGTAATTGTTAGTTGAAGTTTCTAAACCTGACTGTTTTGCCAACCTGTTCCAAGTTCATTAAAGTGCGAAACGTCTAACGCTAGTGCTAATTCACCATAGTGACGTCAATTTGTAACTTTGGAAATTCACTAACACCGGCTCTGGCGAATTTTCGCTAGCGAAGTAGATAGACTTGCACAACTTTGCACCCTTACGCCTGGCAAAGTTGCGCACTGACGAAGGATCGTAAATTCGCAAATTCACTAAGATGAACATTTTTCTGAATGTTACCACTTACGCTAGACGTTACTTCGCATGGTCAGACCAGGCGAAGTTCAATACAATAGATAGGAGGTTGAAAAAAGTCCCAAAAAAACGCTGGCGTGTTTTAGCATTGGAGGGTGATAGTCTGAAAAAGATCGATATTTTTTTGTAGGGGTTACCCTCCTTTCCCCCTACATTTCCTAACATATGGCAACACAACTATATAGGGGGCACATTTAGGACAATAGGACAACTTTATTTTTTTAATTAAAGGTTTCCTGGGCTTGTGTAGTGCAAAGTAGTGGCTGTAACATACACTTCTATTATACTTCGAAATTCACGCCGTATGCAAATTAGGCTTCGCTAGCGTATATGGGCTTTGCCTGGCGAACGAATGGTAGCGCTACTTCACTAACGTTCGCCGCCCTGAGCGCAAATTCGTATCTTAGTGAATTTGCGTAGTGCTAGCTAAAATTCACCTGGCGAAGTGCGGTGAACGCTAGCAAATCCACCGCTAGTGAATTTTCACATTTTAGTGAATTTGCCCCTTAGAGTTTCTAATGCTAACGGACACCTGCTGCACAAATATGGCAGCCCCCTCATACAGGAACATGGGGCAACAGACAGGTAATGTAAAAGCATCATGCAAATACATTATGGCAAAGTTATAAGTAACTTTAAAAGGCAATATTATGATAGATGTGACACTGCTGTAAGAGAGAGCCTCCTCCATACAAGGCACTGGTGGTTAAAGGAGACACAGGTGAAGGGGGCATGTTTACATCTGGGAACACAAGATCCCATTATTATACCTAAGTAGCAACACTGTGGAGTTACTATTTGGGACTGCACCTTCTGTAAGTAACTACCTGTATCTACAGTTTCGGCAATTACTGGCCTATTGTGTAGTAGGGCTGGCAACTAAAAGAGACCACTATTCCACTCCT
>CM044431.1:100519979-100551296 GCA_024363595.1 Xenopus borealis
ATGCAAAAGAATAAGAAATCAGGAAGGGGGCAAATAGTTTTTCACACCACTGTATGCCTGGTGAATGGAGGCTAACTTTGGTGAAGTTGGATGAGAATACAATTCACACATTAAATATTTAACTATGCCGCTTAATTTTCTCCATCTTCTGTCTTGATTCATCATTGCATGTGCAATGTTCCCCACTCGCCTTATCATTGTATCGAGATTGCAGAGTGACTAGAGTGCTTGCACTTGATTCCGACTAATGCACAGGTGCTACTGTCTTGGTCTTAGTCTCTGAGAAGTGTTTTTGCATCTGTCATGTGGACTAATCTCTTGGCTGGTAAAAGCATTGAAACAAGACATTATCTGTAAGTGCCTGCCCTTGTAATGCTCCCTTTCAGGTCAACATAATTGATTATGGGTTTTCTTGTCTTTTAATGTAAATTGTCACACATGCTGTTATTTATGGAAAGTATTAAAATGGAATCTGATGGCCATTTTCTTGTTAATTCATGTAGTTGGGAGTCATCCTGTGCAATATCATTTGCCTTTAGGAGGTGTGCCACACTGTGAAGTGTAAATAGACCACATAGGAACAATACTGGGCATGGTCGGCCTCAAAGAAAGGCAAACTTCAAACCTTCATAAAGCGCTTTCATTGCATTGCAGAGAGCAATTAAAATGTAAACATTACTCCTTTTTTATCTGCTGCATATATTTTGGACAAAATTTGGTTCTGTATTGCAAACCCATTAAAAGCACTCTGGTAATAAAATGATAAAAATTGTTTACTCATAAGTAAAACTTTATATATTCATTTATAATCTTGCACAGGGCATGTCTTCTGCAGTTAATGCTGGCTATAGACTATAAGATCTGCTCGTTTGGCGACAATGCCAAACGAGCGGATCTTTCCCTGATATGTTACTAACGACAGAGCTATTTCGGGGGTAATCTGAACATTCAGCACTATGGCCGAACGATCGGATTACGACGAGGGCAGTGGTCTCCGACGGGTTGGTCAGGTTAAAATCAAACCTTCCCAATCGATATTGTGGCCAAATATTGATCGGGTAGACCCGTCAGAAGCCCCCAAACACAGGCAGATAAGCTGTCGGCAGCTTTATCTGTCTGTGTGTAGCCACCTTAAGGGTAAGGTCACATGGACAGATTTGGGAAGAACTGCCTTCCCGTGTCTTCCTCTCCACTACAATGAAAAAGTCCCCATCGCTATAGCACAAGCGGTGCTTCGTTTTCCGAAGTTTCCTCGTGAGGAAACTTCGGGTGACTTCGGAAAATAAAGGTCCTTTTTCTATTAAAGATGTTTTTGACTTAATGGCATTCAGGGTATAAATGGCTTGCATATTTCTGTATCCAAAATGCATAACCTTACATTTATTGACATTGAATCTCATTTGCCACTTAGCCACCAGCTTGTCCATATTTTATAAATATCTGACATGGTTTTTTTATAACATCATTATTTTATAACATCATCATCATTTCTTTGCCATATCTTGAAGCTTTTCCAGCAATTTACACTTTAAATTATAACAAGTTCTGTACCAGACTTGAATAAGGCTTAAAGGGGTAGTCAACTTTAAGTTAACTATTCGTATGATTATCCTGCTTGTATTGTAGTCATATTCACCTTTTTATGATGTGTTAATAAAGAGAAAAAAGTTTTATACTGATAATCCACTTCTGGTGCACCACACAAAGAACTGTTTTTCCATCTGGCAAAGTAAATGATGCTACATCAATAGGCTGCTGCTTATTAATTAACTTTGATGTATGATACCATGTAATAAGATTCAGAATACATTACTAATTAGACTTCTATAATGATTTTGATATTGTGTATATATTATATAAATTTATAGTTTGGTCCTTAAGCTTAGCCAACTAAGAGCAAGAGTATGGAAATCTACTGGGGGCATCTTTGGAGGCAATTTGGAGGCAAAGACTGCTACAGGACCCTGAAACACGTCCTTTCTAATACTTAGCTGCTGTAGCTCACCAATTTTAAAAATGTTTAGAAATGTATGATTCAAGTAGGCCCCTTGTATGTGCCAAAAATGATGGGGATTCAATAGTTTTCTTTTTCTACATCCGTCTCCTGTTCACTTTTACTACTGTATTATATTTTATTTCCAACCATATGGAAAATAGTAAAAACTGAGATATCTGACATATATCTTTGTCTTCCACAGCTTGTGAGTGAGAAAGTTGGAGGAGCTGAAGGAACCAAATTGGATGATGACTTTAAAGAAATGGAAAAGGTACGGCTGACTTGAAAAGGGGTTACTGCAAACAGACATTCTGCCTAAAGCAACCAATATAGATAAGTAAAGGAAAAAAAACATAGAAGTAATCTAGTATTAATTCCAACTGCAGAACATTTACCTGGTTGCAGAAAACACTATGTTTCAGGCACCAGTATAAAAGACACTTACAAGTACATCTTGCAAATAATTAGGCCAGGATCTGAATCCTAATTTGCATATGCAAATTTGTGGCTGGAAAGGAAAAAGGGGAAAATCATTTTTTACTTCCTTGTATTGGGACGAAAAGTCATGTGATTTCCCTTCTTGTCCCTAATTTACATGAGTAAATTCGGATTTGATTTGCCGAATCCTAATGAAAAAGGCAGAATCCTGGATTTGGTTCCTCCCTAAAACTGAATACTCGCCCTATACACATGCTAAGTTCTAACCCCATTCTGTTTGAGTGTGCATTTTTTGTATACATGCAAAAGGCTTTCATTGCTAATGCAAAGTGCATTATTGTACACAACAATTTGACCATTAAAAATGATTCACAAAGGTTCTTGTACCAATACACACTCGCCTGTGGTGACCACTTTGCAGAATAAGGTGCAAAATGTAAGGTATACAGGTGCAACAGTGCCGTGATATTAGCACTTACCTTCAATTGGCATTAATTGCAGGGCTTTCTTTGCATATTTACACAGGAGTGTTGGTTTACTAGCATTATTTGTGCACACTATTTGCTTAAAGGACCATTAACGACACCAAAATTAATTAGCTTAATATACAGGGGAAATTTTCTTCAGAGGCTTTAGTTTATATCAGGGCTGTCCAACTGGCAGCCTGCGACATTTCCCCCCCCCCTTTCTGTAGCCCCCTACCTGCCGTGCTTGCTTACCATGTCTAAGATTTAAATGGTATCACTACAGAGATTAACTGTCCCCTGCATTCCTTAAACCTCAAATTCAGACTAATATTGTATTGTTCACACCTATGATCCCCTGCATTGTTCACACTTTTAACACCTATTATTGTTCACACCCCTAAAGCCCTGTACTGTTCACACCCAGACCCAGACAAAATGCTAATGGGGCACCAGCACTGTCACTGTATGTAGAACATCTTAGAGTGGTCCTGATTGGATTCTCTGTCTCCTGCTCTATTCTCCCTGCTCTGCCCATGTGTGCCCTGCTCTGCCCGTGTGTGCCCTGCTCTGCCCGTGTGTGCCCTGCTCTCTGCCTGGTATTTTTTCTGGGGGTTTGCTAGCATTTGAAAATAAATTAGGGGACCCTAAGGTGTTTAATCATGTGCTGGATGTGCTGTGTTATTCACAGGGGAAGAGGAAGCATATGGATTTAAGGGTATGACATTTTTTTTCACATGAGTGATATCCCTGCAGTGAGCACCAACCATTTATTTTTTTTTTGTCTTTTGGTGTGCTACCACAATTATTTTGGAAATGGTCTTGTGGTAATTTCAGCCCTCAGTAACACAGAATTTGGACAGCACTGGTTTATATTAATAATCATGTAATCATAGTAGGGACCCTTTTTAAATTGTAAGTAAAATAAGTAATGCTGTGGTCTTTCAGGATGAAAAAAAAATATGAATTATCGTTAGTTAGCCTTAGTCCTGTACTCAGACATCTTCATAATATAATCGTAATATATTATTATGCTAATGAGGAATTTGACCCTTACTTTGCATTTAGAACTTCTCTGGTCCTTCTCACAATGCTATTATATAGGTCCTGAAATGGGTGCAGTGGTAGACTCTTCCAGGGTTAGTAGGGTGAGAGCTAACTTGCATTTTGAGCTCCAAGACTTCCCCATAAAGGTTGTGATGTTTAGAAATAGTGAAAGGCCATGGAAGCTGTTTGAGCCTGTTTATGAAATTAGTCTTGAAACATTATTTTTCCAAACAATCACCTTTAAATTTCTTTCAGACTGAGTTCAGAAACTACAACTCTAGATCATCTAGAATATTTGGTAATATATTTGGCACCTAGCCGTCAGCCTTGGCATCAGTACCACTGCCAGTGTTTTTGTTCTTATGTTGCGAGTACAGGTAGTAGTAATTATTCTCACATAATATATGCCTATAGTTCTGTGTTGTGGTTTAATATGCAATAACCACATCCTTTAAAACATTTAGGTTTTTACAAGAGGGTCCTGTATAAAGGTGGCTGTAAACAGCTGCCAATTCTGCCCCTTTAGACCTAGTTGACATTTTATCTGCCTATATATGGGCTTCATCTTACCTTGTTTCCATGGTCTGCTTTCTTTTACATCCTTTCTAGACCTGTTTTATGCATTCATTAATAAGAAAGACAGCACTAATGTCTGTGGTACTCCATTATTAAAGGGATCCTGTCATGGGAAAACATTTTTCAAAACGCATCAGTTAATAGTGCTGTTCCAGAAGAATCCTGCACTGAAATCCATTTCTCAAAAGAGCAAACAGATTTTGTTTATATTTCATTTTTAAATCTGACATGGGGCTAGACATTTTGTCAATTTCCCAGCTGCCCCAAGTCATGTTACTTGTGCTCTGATAAACTTCAATCACTCTTTTCCCCCACCCAGCAGCCTAACAGAACAATGAGAATGTAACCAGATAACAGCTCCCTAACACAAGATAACAGCTGCCTGGTTGATCTAAGAACAGCACTCAATAGTAAAAACCCATGTCCCACTGCATACTATTCAGTTACATTTACAAGGAAAAACAGCCTGCCAGAAAGCAGTTCCCTTCTAAAGTGCTGGCACAAGTCACATGACCAGGGGCAGCTGGGAAATTGACAAAATGGTTAGCCCCATGTCAGATTTCAAAACTGAATATAAAAAAATCTGTTTGATTTTTTGATAAATGGATTTCAGTGAAGAAGTCTATTAACTTATGCGTTTTAGAGTGGACCTGTCACCCAGACACAAAAATCGTTATAATAAGTCCTTTTCAAATTCAACATGAAATCCAATTTCTATTTTTTATTAAAGCATTCATAGCTGTTGTAAGCTCATTTAAAAATATCAGCTGTCAATCAAATATTGTCTGCCCCTCCTCTATGCCCGTGGCATAGAGGCGGGGCAGACAATTACTTTCACTTTCCATTCAGCACTTCCTAGATGTCACTGCTCTCCACACTTCCCCCCCCCCCATTCTCTACACTGTTTAATTGTGTAGCCAGGGGATGGGCATTGGGTCCCCCATTCTGGTGCACAAACAAGAGTTTAAGATGATGCAAGGCTTGCCTTAATAACAAAATGGCTCCTGTCTGCTTGTTATAATTTTGAATTCCCAGACTGTATGAAACAAGACTTAAATAATTTATATAGTGTAAATAAAGTTCATTTTGCTTGACTAATGTGATAAAATAGGATTTTGAATATTTCTTTTGGGTGACGGGTCCCCTTTAAAAAAACATGTTTTCACTTGACAGTTTCCCTTTAAACATTTGCACAGATAGGATTTGTACAAGCTGCAGCACTTAAGGTAGTAAAATGAAATGTGCCTTAATTGTGGTGACAAAGTAAAATTTTTTGCTTCTATCAACTTTTTTTTCATGCCCTAGATGTGTCATCCACCAGCTTACCTTGATATTTTTAGGCTCCTAATGAATAAAATAAATGTTTAAAAAATTGGATTGTATGATCTATAATGTAGGTTTTCTGTATATGCATTTGAAACTTGCATATTCCAGGTTCTCAGCTCTTTGCTGAACTTAGATTTGTAACTAGGGATGCACTGAATCCAGGATTCAGTTCAGTATTCGGCCATTTTCAGCAGGATTCGGATTCGACCTAATCCTTGCGCCTGTCCGAACTGAATCCTTAAAATCATGTGACTTTTCGTCACCAAACAAGGAAGTAAAAAAAATGTTACAAAAAAAAAATAAACAGCCTGGTTACACTGTACTTAAAAAGTTATTTGTATTTCTCTTGCCTAATTGGGGGACACAGGCACCTTGGGTATGTGGATCCTGCTGGAGACTGGACACTAACGTGTTAAACTTAACTCCTCCTCCTGTCCTGGGTTCCATCCCCTGCCTCCTCCTACAATCCCCAGTTTCGTTAGTGTCCTCAGAAGGAGAAGACACACTTTTTAGTGGCTGGAGCAATTGATCAATGCTACCTGTTCAGATCATGCCACATCCAGGGGCCAAAGATTTATTCTAGCACCCCTCCAGCTGACCATTCTACCCTTTCAGCCTACCCGCTCTACGGAGGTCCGCAGGCTCGCTCCCATCTCCTGACGCCGGCTTCCCGCTCCACGGAGGTCTGCAGCGGCGTAGTTCACCTTATGGGTGAATATCTCGGCACAAATATTATATGTGGTTTTCTGCATGTAAGGTGTTGGAGCATACCAGGAGATTTCTGTACAAGGGCTTATAACAGCTGCCTTAACGGTGAGTACACCTTTTTACCCCCTATGAGAACGGAGGACTGGGCAAACAAGGAAAAGCAAACAAGCTCCCTCCCATTCCTTCCTTTGTCAGCGCGAACACTTCTCTCCACACAGGGCTTTTACCAGCAAGCGGTTAGTTAGCGACCCGCTTACGCAGTAAGGCTACTGCGTTCCAACGTGGAACGCACACGCTCTTCTCTTATGCGCGCGCTTTCCTACTCTTCCGCACACGCTTCCGCTTCAGGCAGGCTTCTCCCTACTGCAGCCACGAGACGCAGCTCAGCATTACGGGGTGGAACAATTCGGAAGGTGATTAATATCCGACCTACCGCACGCTCAGCCATTTGGAAGGAGTTTTCATCAGGATATCGAGCAGGCATAGGCAAGTAAATCCTCTCCCTATACATTCTCTGTAAAGGAGTCATGGGCAATGGGGCTTAACACCGCTCTTGCCTCTATCTTCACAGGCCCTCGTTAAGGATTCATTCCACATACAAGGAGCCTAATAGCGACCAGCTTCCCCTGCCTTAAAAAAAAAACAAAAAAAAAAAAACAGGAAAACTTATATTTAGTTTTTCTCTCAATCCTCACACCCCTCCCCAGTGTTTGGGGGAAGAAGGAAGATAATGACAGATAAACCAGTAGAGCCCAGGACCTCTAAGTCCACCGCGCTCACGCGCCCAACTGTTCAGATATCTTACCTGGCATGCGCAAATTGTAAAGCCAAATTTCTCTTGGCTTCGTCTGACCCTATGTGTACGGCCTGTAGACCACTTGATCCTACACCGACACCCCCGCCAAGCTCTACTGAATCTGAACTCATTAGGGCATTAACCCTCTCCCTTGCAGGCATCCAAAATCTAACCCGCATTCCAGAGACACTAGATAAGGTTCTAGAACACTTATCCAAGCCCTCAAAACCTTCTGAGCACCCCTCAGGTTCTAAAAGACAAGCTCAATCTTCCCCAGACTCTCCTCTGGAAGCCTCAATCCCCTCGGACGAGGAAGGTCAAGTACTGTCAGACGAAGATTCTGACCAGGAAGACCTGGATCCAGAACAAGACACTCCTAGAACACAAAGGGAAATAGACGGTCTCATACAAGCGGTGCTCAATACACTCAATATAGAGGACACCACTCCCTCCGTGGTACCAGCACAAAATATCTTCAAAAGAAAGAAGTGCTCACTCATATTCCCAGCTTACGAACAGCTCAATGAGGTAATCAAGGAACAGTGGAAACACCCCGATCACAGGGTAAAGGTCTCCTAACGCTTTTCACAGACTTGCCCGTTTCCCCAAGAGTGTACAGATCTCTGGGCGTCACCCCCAGTGGTTGACCCTCCAGTTTCCAGGCTCTCAAGGAATACCACTATCCCAGTGGCAGACGCGGCGGCGTTCAAGGACCCTATTGACAAGCGTCTTGAGGGCTTTTGCAAAGCCTCCTTCACAGCTTCGGGATCTGCTTTCAGACCAATCTTTGCAATAGCTTGGGTGGCAAAAGCTATGGAGGTTTGGGTGGAACAGGTAGCCCAACTCATCGGGTCGGAGGACCCTACCACAGACAATATTCTATCTCAGATTGCAGATGCCACTAACTACATCGGAGATGCAGCAATAGACGCAGCAAAAATGGCAGCTCAAGCCTCCACCCAATTGGTGGCAGCTCGACGTTTCCTGTGGCTAAAGACTTGGTCCGCGGACCTAACCTCAAAACGCTCCCTAGTCAGCCTCCCGTTCCAAGGCAAGCTTCTTTTCGGCTCGGAACTAGATAAGATAATATCACAGGCGACGGGAGGCTCCTTACTCCCACAGACCAGAGCCAGGAGAACACCGTTCAAACGACGCCCCTATTTTCGTCCATTTCGACAAGGACAAAAAACAAAACAACAGACGGACAAAAGCAGCACCAACTACCGCTCTAGAGACCAGGGCAAGCAGAGACAGACTTGGTCTTCTAGCAAGACAACATCCAAGCCCTCCCAAGACAAGTCCAATAACGCATGAAGGGGCGCCCACCTCCGAAGGGATACCTCTAGGAGGACGCTTAAAATCCTTTCAGGAGGTGTGGAAACAGAGGATATGGGACCAGTGGGTAATCCGAGTAGTCTCACAAGGAATGTTAATAGACTTTATACAAAGACCACCTCGCAGATTCTTCATATCCAGAATGCCCAGTCAAGGCCCCAACAGAGACAAATTCCTCGCGGTCATACAGGACCTGGCAGGAGCAGGAACAATTCAACTAGTTCCAAAAGCAGACAGGGGAAAGGGGTACTATTCCAACCTGTTCATGGTCCCCAAAAAGGACGGCTCCCTGAGACCGGTTCTGGACCTGAAGAATCTCAACCCATTCGTAAAGAGGTGCCATTTCAAGATGGAGTCAATTCAATCAGTTTTAAATTCCATGGAAGACGGAGAATTTATGACTGTCATCGACATAAAAGAGGCATACCTTCACATACCCATCCACCCAGCACACCATTGCTTTCTCAGATTCGTAGTCAATGGCCAACACTGGCAATTCGTAACGCTGCTGTTCGGTCTGTCTTCAGCTCCCCGCACGTTTACCAAAGTAATGGCGGCAGCACTAGAGGAGCTAAGACTCAAGGGAGTTCCAGTCATACCATATCTGGACGACCTGTTAGTAAAGGGCCACTCAGCCACAACCACCCTACACCATACATCCATGGTCATCAAAACATTATCAGAACTGGGATGGCTGATCAACTTCAACAAATCCAAGCTTGTCCCAACTCAAACAATAGAATACTTGGGTCTGACATTGGATTCCAGGAACGGGAGAGCATTTCTCCCAAAGGACAAGATCCGCACATTACAAGAGCGGCTAAGGTACTACAGAGCTCGCCCACGATTTCCTTACGGAAAGCCATGCAAGCGCTCGGTACAATGGTTGCAGCATTCCCAGCAATTCCTTATGCACAATTTCACACCAGACCACTACAACAGGTCATTCTACGGCACCAACGCAAGAACCGGAACAACCTAGATCGACAGATCAGGATTCCAGAGCAGATAAAACTGTCACTCCACTGGTGGACATATCCAATTCGGACGAAAACAGGACGTCCATTTCCCCCACACCAATGGACAGTCATAACAACGGATGCCAGCCTATGGGGTTGGGGGGGCGTCCTGGACAAAACGACAGTACAAGGAGTATGGACGCAGGAAGAAAGAACACTACCCATCAACCTCCTGGAGTTGAGGGCGATTCGCTACACACTACAGAGACTGAATGTCCTACTGAAAGGGCAGGCAGTAAGGATTCAATCCGACAATGTGATAGCCGTAGTATACATCAATCATCAAGGCGGCACAAGAAGCCCAGCGGCACTCAAGGAAGTTCACAGCATCCTCCAGTGGGCGGAGCTCAATATCCCAGTGATATCGGCGGTATACATACCAGGAGTAGACAACTGGCTAGCGGACTATCTAAGCAGAGAAACGCTAGACCAAGGAGAATGGAGCCTACACCAGGAGAGCTTCCAGCTCATAGTGGAGAGATGGGGACTACCAGAGATAGACCTCATGGCATCCAGAAACAACCGAAAACTTACACAATTCGTGGCAAGAAGCAGGGACCCACTGGCACAGACGCATTAGTAATACCATGGAGGTTCTCCATGGCTTACATATTTCCACCTCTAGCTCTCATACCAAAGGTGGTAAAGAAGATCAAAAGAGAAAGGGCACAAGTCATCCTGGTAGCACCATACTGGCCCAGAAGAGCATGGTTCGCAGAAATAGTGGCCTTGGCAAAAGAGAATCCATTCCATCTGCCTCATCGACCAGATCTACTGACTCAGGGTCCTGTTGTCCACCCGAATTCACATCAGTGGGCTTTAATGGCATGGCTCTTGAGGCCTTAGTTCTGAAAAGAGCAGGAGCCCCGGTGGAGGCAATACCTACCATGCTGAGGGCACGCAAGCCAGTGTCCGCCAAGGCATACCACAGAGTATGGCGAACGTTTATATCTTGGTGCGAGAATAGGGGTACGAACCCACAGAGAGCTAAGGAGAAGGACATCCTATCCTTCCTTCAGGAGGGTTTACAAAAAGGCTTGGCACTCAGTTCGCTCAAAGTACAAGTTTCAGCATTAACTATATTAAGACAGGAAAGGCTGGCTGCAAAGAGCAACATCAGAACCTTTCTGCAAGGAGCGACGCGAATGATCCCCCCCTTATCGCTGCCCGGTTCCACCATGGGATCTCAACCTAGTACTTTCAGTCCTTCAGGACAAACCATATGAACCATTGGATGCTATTCCGTTGCCCTCACTTACAGAAAAGACGGTATTTCTTCTGGCAATTACATCAGCACGAAGAGTTTCGGAGTTAACTGCACTATCGTGCAAACCACCCTTCACTATTCTACACAAAGACAAGGTGGTACTCAGAACCACACCAGAATTCCTGCCAAAGGTTATATCGGAATTCCATCTTAACCAGGAAATAGTAGTTCCCTCCCTGTGTCCGAATCCCAAGAGTCAGGCGGAAAGTAGACTACACAATCTGGATGTAGTTAGAGCAATTGAACGTTATCTACAAGCTACAACAGAGATTAGGAAAACAGAGGCCTTATTCATCATTCCCAGTGGTCCAAAATGTGGCTCAAAAGCATCGAAGACTATGATATCCAGATGGATTCGTGCTACCATTCTCAGAGCATATGCAGTAAAAGGGAAGCAGCCACCACCTTTGGTGAAGGCCCATTCCACACGTTCCATAAGCACGTCATGGGCAGTTCGACATCAAGCAACAGCAGAGCAAGTCTGTAGAGCGGCCACCTGGGCTTCGTTACACACACAGGCCTCAGCCGAAGCCAGCTTCGGGAGGAAGGTGTTACAGACTGTAATTAAGTAAACACCATGGGGTACAGTGTCCCACCCTCAGGGGTGCTTTAGGACATCCCCAAGGTGCCTGTGTCCCCCAATTAGGCAAGAGAGAGAGATTTTTGTACTTACTGTTAAATCTTTTTCTCTTGTCCTATATTGGGGGACACAGGCCTTCCCTCCCTGTATAGACACTGTAATAATTAAGAATTTATAAATGAAAATTAGTTTGGTTTAAAAGCTCCAGGTTGGAGTATTTAATTATAATGTTTTGTGGGGGTAGAACTCCTCTCTTCTGGTTTTGGGTTTATTATACTCCTTCTTTGGTTGAAACTGGGGATTGTAGGAGGAGGCAGGGGATGGAACCCAGGACAGGAGGAGGAGTTAAGTTTAACACGTTAGTGTCCAGTCTCCAGCAGGATCCACATACCCAAGGTGCCTGTGTCCCCCAATATAGGACAAGAGAAAAAGATTTAACGGTAAGTACAAAAATCTCTCTTTCTTGCTGAATATACCTCCTATTTAAGTATTATTGTCTTTTTGTATTCATACCTATATTAATTGATTGCATATTAATTCCAAAGTGTGTCTTTTTTTTCAGAAAGTTGATTTGACAACTAAAGCTGTTACTGATGTTCTTGCTAAGACAATTGAGTATCTGCAGCCAAATCCCGGTAACTGCCTTTCAGCATGGTCTATGTCTGCATGTCATAGCAATAGTTGTGGTGATTTAAATCTTGTGTTTTGTTTCCCTGCTGCTACTGTGAGAACATCTAGCCCTGCAACTTGGCATCCTCACTCTACTCTGCATTAGAACATCTCTGTGATTTTTCTTATTTTTGTAGTACTACTCCTACCGTTAATTTTTTACATTGTTTCAGTGCATTATACAGTGCTAATGAAGTAGAAATGCACTGAATCTAGGTTTTGGTTTGGCTTTTTTCAGCAGGATTCAAATTCAAATGAATCCAAGTGCCTTCCCAAACCGAATACTTAAAATCCAAATCACAAAATTGATTTGGTGCATTCCTATGAATACATGGTTAATAATAAAACAGGTATGGCATCCCATATCCAGCACAGACTGTGGGGGGCTCGACATCAGCGCACAGAAACATCCCCTGGTAATATTTACAATACCTCGTTTATTTACCTATAAAAATTTGGGTTGACAATGGCTTTAAATTTCTAATATTAAATCATTACTGTTCACTGTACTCCCTGGAGGAAGAAATGTAAAAGCATTAAGGACCAGCCTAGGTGGCTTAACTTTGATGTGTAGAAATTAATAGGAATGAACAAAGCATTAAGAATACAATGCAGAGGGGTCAGATGCCTATTTTATGACCTGTGAATATTTTGTGTTGTAAAGCAGCAATCCGGAAGGCAAAAATAGAAACAAAAGAACTGACTGAATCTCAATAAATGACTAATTGAAAAAAGTGCATCAGTAGTTAAAGGTGTGGTTCACCTTAACATTAACTTTTAGTATGTTCTAGAATGGCTAATTATATGCAAAGTTTCAATTGGCCTTAATTTTTTAACAGTTTTTAATTTGCCGCCTTTTTCTAACTCTTTCCCGCATTCAAATGGGGGTCACTGACCCCATCTAAAAATCAAATACTCTGTAAGGCTACCAATGTATTGTTATTTCTACTTTTTATTACTCCACTTTCTATGCTGGCCATCTCATTTTCACATTTCATTTTTCATTTGGACCCTAGCAACCAAAATACTGAAATGGTAAACTGGAGATCTGCTGAACAAAAATCTAAATAACTCAAAAACATAAATAATAAAACTTAGAAACCATTTACAAACTATCAGAATATCAATCTCTTTACCATACTAAAAGATAGGTAAACAACCCCTATAAAGAGTGTGGCTCCCTTAAAGAATTGCTATATTGGCAGAAACCATAAAATAGTTTCATGATACTCTTAGGGGCAAATTTACTAAATTCACATATATCCACATGAATGATTAGAAATTCAACCAAATTTTCAAAAAGATTCTAATTCGAATTTCAAATATGCAAATTAGGTAAATTCGACCAGTGAATTCAGTAAATTCGATCAAATCGAATGATTCGAATAATTTGAATAAAAATCTATTTGAATACTCGACTATCGAATAACTTCCCCTTTAAATTTTTATTCTACTGCCTAGTTCGGCCGTTTCAATCTGGCGAAGTGGCTTTGCCGAATTTTGATCGAATTATAAAAATTTGATCGAATGGTTAAAATCGATTGACCAATCGATTCAAAATTCGACCAATAGTAAATCTGCCCCTTAATATAAAGTTGAACCAGGAACTTGTCTGGCAGCCTTGTGGGGAGTCAGGATGAACATTTTCCCCATCTGAGAGATATTAGAGAGGGTTGTGGTGTGTTTTTCCTATCACTGAATCAATAGCAGACAGGCAGGTTTCAAAAAGTTTGAACTTGATGGGTGTGTCTTTTTTTCAGAATCAACCTCTCTTACTATTACATACTTTTACTCTATTTAGGGGTATCATGTTTCTGAATCTAAACAGAATAGGCAACCATCTTTGGGTCCCAACTAACAAGAGTGAATGGTTTAGTTGCTCTTTAAAGTGATCCCTAAAAAAAAATGTATTCAAAATAATAATGTACATCAAAAGTTACCTATAGCTCATGTAGAGCGTTTTTTACTGATAGAGCTGCTTATGTAAGTAATTGTTACTTGAATTTCCTAAACTTCAAGTTTTTCCAACCTCACTGCCCCTTCTAAAGGATCTAATGCCAACAAACTACTGAAGCTTAAATATGGCAGCACCCTCATAGAACTTGGGGGGTCAGATAGGTAATGTAAAAGCATTGGCAAATACTTTTATGGCAAAATTATAGGTAGCATGCAAAGACAATGTTATGATGGCTAAAAAAAAAATTCTGGTGTCACTTTCTCTTTAATGTTAAGGAACAATTCCCTATGATTTCACATTTTACTATCTTCTACAATATGTAAATCATATTAAGTAATGTCATACTATTTTATCTACATACACATCAGCCTCCCGAGCTAAGCTGTCAATGCTGAACACTGTGTCTAAGATACGTGGGCAGGTGAAGAATCCAGGATATCCACAGCCAGAAGGTGTTTTAGGAGAGACTATGGTCAAATATGGCAAGGATCTTGGGGATGAATCAAATTTTGGTGAGTGCCATTGCTAATACTTTAACTAGCATAATGCTTTTTTAAGTTGCGTTAAGTGTAGCTTTCTCAGATTTATGTAGACCCTAATATGCTGTGCCAAATAGGTGATGCTTTGCTGGATGCTGGGGAGTCCATGAAAAGGTTGGCAGAAGTGAAGGATTCTCTGGATATTGAAGTGAAACAAAACTTTTTGGATCCCCTCCAGAATCTATGTGACAAAGATTTGAAGGAGATACAGGTGAGAATTTGGACCAGTCATCTGTACTGCTGGTTTATCAAGAACTGGTAGTAACTGCAGTTATCATTTGCCATAACAGCACTTGTTGTGGCTTAAGTTTGGAATATATGGTACAGATGCGCTTTGTAACATTTCTTTGTTTTATTCATTTGTTCCGTTCATATTCTGTCTATTCCAGCACCATCTAAAAAAACTGGAGGGCCGAAGACTTGATTATGACTACAAGAAGAAGCGCCAAGGAAAGATACCAGATGAAGAGCTGAGACAGGCCATGGAAAAGTTTATTGAGTCAAAAGAAGTGGCAGAGACAAGCATGATTAATTTGATTGATACAGATGTAAGTAGAGGTTATCATTTTCATGGTGCTACTTTACCATAAATGATTTTTTCAAACCACTTTGCCCATCCAGCCCCAAACTCAATAAGGCGAAACAAGCTTAATATTTTAGATTCCACATTTTAAAAAGGAATTAACATAAATAGAATGGCTTTTTTTTTTTTTTTAAGAAATGGAACTGATTTGCTAATTGAAGTAAATTGCAAATGTGCTTCTTTTTATATGGACAGCCACTAGATGCTATATATATCTATGTATATGTAACACTTCTTCTCCTTCTCTCTCCCTCTCTCTCCTTCTCACTCTCGTTGCCTAGCAACCATTTGTCAGCCACTGGAATGCTTGAGGCCTGGGGTTTTTCTAGATAATGGATCTTTCTGTAATTTGGATCTTCATACCTTTTAAGTGTACTAATAAATCTTCTAAACCTTAAATAAACCCAATAGGCTGCTTTTGCTTTCTAGAAAGATTAATTAACTCATAGATGGGCTCAAGCACAAGGTACTGTTTTATTATTACAGAGAAAAATAAAATAATTTTTAAATAATTGGATTATTTGGATAAAATGAAGTCTAGGGAGATGGCCTTTCCGTAATCGCACTAATAATCGGAGACTAAAAATTGGCTTATCCAATACCCAATAGACTGGTTTTGCTTTCTATAAGGATTAATTATATGCTAGTTGTGATGAAGTACAAGGTTCTGTTATTATTACTGAGAAAAAAAAAACGTCCTTTCCATAAATGCTCTAATAATCTGAGTTGGCATATTGGTGGTTCTTCTCTGCTCCAATTGCTCACAGGTGGTGCTTTATCATAGCAGAGACCATTACATGTGAGCAGAATTGTAGTAGTTCTGATTCTCATTTTTTCTTTTTAGGTTTCCTTTAGTTTTTTACCTTCTCCGATCCTCACCTAAAAGCATAAGTGGCAAAATATTTGTTTCTTTAAATGCTCTTAAAGGGGAGAGGGGAATTTGTATGGTAATGTCTATTATGACCCCAGAAGTGTAAAATGCAATACTCTGATGTGGTTAGCATTTGCTAGTTTGTTTTTTACCTTTGAGTACTGTTACATAGCTCATCAATGTAGTGACAGAAAATGCATTAATTGTATTCTGTCCCTTCTTTAAAATGTACTAAGAGGAACAGCGGCCACCTGTGCACAAAGCAGGTAGATTCTGTGCAATTATGTATTTTGCAACATCTGATGCTAGCCTAAAATGATCTATTTCTGTTTAACTTTTGTTTTTTCATTTGATTAAAATATATTCACAAGAGGTTTTTAAAATGCATACTGTTTTCTTGAAATTGTCTTGAAAAATGCATTTGTAAAGAACCTTTCTTTTCCCTTTATCCTTATGGAAGGTGGAACAGGTTAGCCAACTGTCAGCCTTGGTGGAAGCACAGCTAGACTATCACAGGCAAGCTGTGCAAATACTGGATGAACTCTCAGACAAGTTGAAGGATCGTGTCAGAGAGTCCTCTTCCAGACCAAAACGAGAGTTCAAACCTAAGCCACGAGAAAGTTATGAATATACTGAAAGTGAACAGTCCAATGGTGGCCTGTGCAACCCCTCCAACAAAGTACCAGGTAATATTACTCCTTCAGGGTTTGCTTGTATTATTACGTTTTTCTTGCAATGTATTGGACTGTGTAACGTTCACCTATTGTTTTGCTTTTAGCTTCATCTTCTTTCCGCAATGAAAAGCCTGCAAGGACCAATAACCGTAGTTCAGGTGAGTACCACCTATTCCATCATAGCACAAATGTTGGCTGATCATGCAAACACCTACCTTTTTACTTACCCTAAAACTTCCAAGTAATCCAGGTTTTTATATCACTTTCAAAAACTGTTTTTCATGCACAACTAAAAGATTGTCTAATAACGTTTCCTTACTGGAGGCAAATTATAAATGATAAAGTACTGCTCCGGCGGTACTTAGTACCTGCACGTATAGCTAAATTTGCTACCTCAGCTGATCCCAATTGCTTTAGGGGATGCGGTAAAACAGGCACAATGTTTCATACTTGGTGGAAGTGCCCTAGATTCTGGATCAGGATTTTTAATATAGTGTACCCTGTGTTGGAAGTTTCTATACCCAAGGACCCTGCTTTAGCCTTATTGGGTAAAAAAACAGATGCTCACAAATGCCCAGTTTCTCTTATTTTCCTTTATAATGCTAGCTGCTAAAAGGACTATGGCTGGTGCTTGGAAACAAAAACAAATTACAATAGAATCCGTAAAATTCAGAGTGGACTGGATCATGTCTCAGGAGAAAATGACTAGTATTCTACTCGATACTCACCAGAAATTCCTTTTAGTCTGGAATCCCTGGATTGAATATAGACACGGGCCTGGGGCACCAAATATTCTCCTTTCATTGTAAGCGTTCTTTTCTCCTAATTGAGAGCGTATGTACAGATGCAGCCACTGGGATTTGTGAGTTAAATGCGTCATGACTCGGGGCTAATTGAAAAAACTGTGTTATCTAAAGTCATCTTAACTCATGCATTTAACCTTTTTATTAACATACCAAAGCACCACTGTTTTCAATGGTGAACTCTTTAATTGGATGGGATGCTGTAACACAATATTCTGTGCTAAGTGGGATAAATGGGATAGATGAGTTAAGTCACGACGCATTTAACTTACAAATCTAAGTGACTGCATCTGTAGTTGAGGAAATTTTATCATTTTATTTTTACTTTCCTTTTCTCACAATTTGTAAATGTTTGGATAATATACAGAATATTATGGTCAATATGTACACCGGAGATACTCTAGGTAAGGGATGTTCTGTCGGGCAATATTGTTGGAATTGGTTGTGTTACACGATTTGCATCAGTTTTCATAATAATAGACACATGATTGTGAACACATAAATTTAAGATCTCTACATAAACAATTGTTTGTACACAAATGCTTTTGGAAAAATGTATTGAAGTAAATAACTTCTGTACACACATGCTTGAAAAACAATAAAAATACATTTATTGAAGTAAAAAAAAAAAAAAAAAAAACTGTTGTTCATGTTCTTGACTCTTTGTCTTGTAGCTCCCTTGGACCAGCCATGCTGTAAAGCTCTGTATGACTTTGAACCTGAGAATGATGGAGAACTGGGTTTCCGTGAGGGTGATATTATTACGCTTACCAATCAGATTGATGAGAACTGGTATGAAGGCATGATTAATGGCCAGTCTGGTTTTTTTCCGGTCAACTACGTTGAGATTCTGGTTGCATTGCCTCAATGAATTCCACTCGGATTTGCTTAATAAACTACATTAACACTAAGGACCAAAATTATGAAGAACTATAAGCACCCGGCTTCCTGTTTTGAAGATCTCTCAGGAGGAGCAAGTCTTTTTAAGAAGTTTTATAATTCTGTGCCCTGTTACTTAAGGGTACCAGCCATAAAGTACATATTTGTCCATCCACCTAGTGCCCCATCATTATTTGGTGCTTAAGATCTTGCTGAAAATGTATTCTAGCAATTCACTACATCGGTTATTATAGTGAACACTAAGTGCCCCCTACAAACAATTGCCGGGTAGTTTACAATATTTTTTTGTCTAAACAAAGTGTGATTCTCTTCAGATCTTTAAGTGGTTTGGATAAATCCTGTTTATCCATGACCACTAATAAGAACCCTGACCGTAATTCACAACTGCTGATGGATTACCTCCCATTGAGTGGGTCAGATCTTTTTCATTGTCTTTTTACAAAATACTTGTTTCTTGAATACTTGGCTGCAAAAATATGTGGTAGCAACTAAAGTGTTCACCTTCTGCTCCTGTTAAATATCAATGTATATTATATATAATCTTTATATTCTGTTACATCATGTATCTTGGTACAGTTATCTATTTTAGTTTAGGAATTTATATTATGAATATACAGAGACCATTTGATCCATTTATTACCAAAAATGAAAATGAATCATTTAAATATACATAACATTTTTCTTTACCGAACATGTCAAAATATTTCTCATTTAGGGAAACTCATGGTTGTCTGTATATTGCCTAAATCCATTCAGCTTATTTTATTCAGTGGAATGATTGTTTAATCATGCCTGAGTTAACAATCATGTAAATTCAAACAACAGTGAATACACAAACTACAGATCAATAACTGCATTTGATAGGAATCCAGTTAATGTTTTATTAACTTAAAAGGTTCTGTCATGCAAGTTATTCCAATAATGCTTATCTAATCTGTTTTCTTTGTAACAGGTGGTAGAAATAAGTATAAGTATAGTATCTATATATGTTTTTAAGGCATGCAATTTCTTAATCCGCTTCTGACTTACAAATAGCTATGGGTTACACTGTGGTGCCAAAAACTGGAATATGAAATTAGATTGGTGGGCATCAGAGTGATCACAGGCACTCATATTTTTTGCAGTCTAGCAAACAAATTAAATTATAATGGCATACTGTATGCTTTGTGAACGCATGTGAAAATACCTATAGATTGCAGGACACTGGTATTTCCATGTTTAAACTGTGCAGAAGTTTATACACAGGCATTCTAATGTGCTACAATGCAAAGGTAACAACACCATTTGTTTAGTTAATATACTCCTCTTCTAATCTGTTATCTTTTTGAAAGGTTTACAGTACACCACCTAGCAGTCTTATTAAGCATTCATAACATTTTGCCATGAATAGCGACCTGGAACTAGAACTATGGTAAATGCTGCAAGAAAAATTGTCATCACCTATGCCACCCAATTCACTACATTGGTACAGCAAAAGCAGAAAAAGGAGGGGAAGGGACTAATTTATGCTAAAAAAAAATTAACATCCAAGGGGTTGTTGAGCAACATTTTGTTCATTAGCCACTTGTTGGGGATCACTGCTCTAGTCTGCCAGATGTTATGCCATAACAAAATGGTACATTAGTTGATTTAAGTGTTTTATTATACCTTCCTGGAACATTGTGCATGTTAAGTAGTGAAACACCAAACAAACAGTCAGTCTAGGGTAAGATATGACATTTTTTCACTGGTTTAGGATTAGAGCATGGAAGTGTGGTTGTCCAGATCCATGTTAAACTAAGAGGTTTTAGGCAAGAAATCAAATCTTAAAGGCATCCTGTCATGGGAAAAAACTGTTTTTCAAAATGCATCAGTTAATAGTGCTGTTCCAGAAGAATTCTGCATTGAAATCAATTTCTCAAAAGAGCAAACAGATTTTTTTTATATTTCATTTTGAAATCTGACATGGGGCTAGATATATTGTCAATTTTCCAGCTGCCCCAAGTCATGTGACTTGTGCTCTGATAAACTTCAATCACTCTTTACTGCTGTACTGCAAGTTGGAGTGATATCACCCCCTCCCTTTCCCCCACCCAGCAGCCTAACAGAACAATGGGAAGATAACAGCTCCCTAACAGCTGCCTAGTAGATCTAAGAACAGCACTCAATAGTAAAACCCATGTCCCACTGCGTACTATTCAGTTACATTGAGAAAGAAAAACAACAGCCTGCCAGAAAGCAGTTCCCTCCTAAAGTGCTGGCACAAGTCACATGACCGGGGCAGCTGGGAAATTGACAAAATGGCTAACTCCATGTCAGATTTCAAAACTGAATATAAAAAAATCTGCTCTTTTGAGAAATGGATTTCAGTGCAGAAGTCTACTGGAGCAGCGCTATTAACTGATGCGTTTTAAAGAAAATATGTTTTCTCATGACAGTTTCCCTTTAAAAGACATGTAAACCTACACACAAAAATGTTTTCTGTGAACAGCCTCTTTGAAAACTTTAGATACCAGTTACTCTGGTTGTTTAAAGGTTAACAGTAAGACTGCAGCATCCTACTAATCTAACCCACTCTGCCCCTCCCTCAGGAATTTTGGCTGTTGGCTCATGAGCATGCTCAGTTCTTCTCAGATTACTAAACACACCCTCCAGTCTAACAGCCAATTAAGAGATAGCATTGCTGGTTCCAATAGATACTCTTATATGTCTGATCCTATTTTTTTTCTCCTAACCACCTCTCCTGAGCTTAGCTTAACCATTTTATTGCTCAACCCCAGCAGAACTTTTTATGTCAAAGTATGTTGTGTATGTGTTAATTCTGCATTGCATGAGCTTTATGGCAATTTTACTGATGATATGTCAGAGGCAAAATGGCTGCAGGGTGAAAGCTTTTCTGTTTTCTGAAAGCTTTTTTGTTAGGAAAATGTGATGGAGCTGGCAAATGGAGGAGGTAAATGCAGTACAAATGATGTGGCTTGGGTGTGGAATACATGCCCACTAATAATAAAAAAATTCCTTTATTTCTATGTTGGAATGTCCTGTAAGTGTAATTCTCATAAATGTGTGGCACATGACATGCTTTTATTAGTGCAGTCACTTTGTTTTCTGTGTATCCGTGGTTAATTTACCTGCCAATTAATATATATATATATATATATATATATATATATTCCAGAAAATGGAAAGCGCACATATACAGGTCAATTCTCATAGCTGCTTATTGAAAATAAAACTTTTAACTAGAACTTTAAATGATCCATTCCTTAAAAACTGTAAGCACAGAAAATGGTGTAACAAATGGGAATAATAACTATGGTAACCATTTTAAATAACCATAAAGTCTACTTGGAGGTATACTGCACCAATATTTTCAAATAAAACTAAACGAATGGAGATAATCAGTCTCTCTTAAAGGGAATCTATTCCCCAAAATGAATACTTACAGATATTCTAAAACCTGAATTTTTTTTACATCTATTATAATATTGGCTTTGAAAGCTACTTCTAACTTTGCCATAAAGTATTTGCATGATGCTTTTACATTACCCGGCATTTGCCCCATGTTCCTGTATGAGGGGGCTGCCATATTTGTGCAGTCTGTTAGCATTAGAAACTGTAATTAACAGGCTGAGATCAGGTTGGCAAAGTCAGAGAGTCAGTACTGAAAATGCAATAGTCCAAAAGACTGTGATGATTGTGTTGTGGTGCTCTATCCGGAAACCTGCATAAAAGGTTTCAATAATTCAGGCAATTAATGAAAAATCAGATGGCACACACTTTTGTGCAAAAACTTTAAGTGGTTTATTGGAGATCTCCACACAACGTTTCATGTTCCTGTATGAGGGGGGCTGCCATATTTGTGCAGCAGGAGTCCGTTAGCATTAGAAACTGTAACTAACAGGCTGAGATGGAACAGTCAGGTTGGCAAAGTCAGAGAGTCAGGCTTAGGAAATTGAACTAACAATTATATATAAAAACAAACTTCTCTGCAAAAAAATGATCAACATGACCTATAGGTAACGTTTAATGTACATTCATATGTTAAGTCATTTAAGGGGAATTCAACCCCACCGGCACTAAACCTCTCCCCTCTCCCACCCTGTAAGCCCCCCCAGGCTGTTGCCCCTAACTTGGATATTACCCCAAAGCGCAGGTCCCTTCGTGCAGGGTCACAGGCGCCATCTTCGTCCACAACGTCTTCTTCCGGTTTGAACTACTGTGCATGCACCCGAAGTTCAATCGGCGAACTTCGGCACATGCGCAGTAGTACAAACCGGCAAATGGGGGGAGGGGTTTAGCGCCGGGGGAGTAGAATTCCCCTTTAAGCAACAGATGTGCTGCCTCAGAGATCACCTGACCAGAAATACTACAACCCTAATTGTAGCAGGAAGAAGTGTGTCGGCAAAAGACATAGGGGTAGATTAATTTAAGAGTGAAGTTCCGCCACTAGAGGGAAATTCCACAGCTCTCAATTCATTTCTATGGGATTTTGCAAGGCGTATTTATCAATGGGTGAAGTGAAATGAAACCCTTTAATGAATACGCCTTTAAAAATCCCATAGAAATGAATTGAGAGCTGTGGAATTTCCCTCTAGTGGCAGAACTTCACTCTTAACTTCACTCTTTGATGAATCTACCCCTTAAGGTCATTTATCAACAATGGGCAAATTTGCCCATGGGCAGTAACCCATGGCAACCAATCAGATTGCTGCATTCATTGTTCTACTTGCAGCTGGCTTCAAAAAGCTAATCACTGATTGGTTGCTACAGGTAACTGCCCATGGGCAAATTTGCCCAGTGTTGATAAATGAACCCCACTGTCTGTTAACTGTTGACTCGTTACCTAACGTGTCCATCGTGAATCCTAGGATCCAAAGGTAGTGGCCCTTATTTTTTAAAATGGCAGTTTTATATGTATGATCACCCAATGACACTTACTACTAACAAAGTATATTATTATGAAAATGGTTTATTTACAGGAAGCAGGGTTTTACATGTGAACTGTTTTATTCAATATATTTTTATAGAGACCTATATTGTTCAGGGGGGGTGTAGCTTTCCTTTAAATACAAATAGTGCTGGTACATCACAGAGATGCTGTTCATCACAAGCACTTTACATACCCATCATAGAATAGTACTAAAGTGCTATGCCTGGACACTGCTAGGGCAACGAAGAGTGACAATTTGCCACAGCTGACCACCCATATTACCACTTAGCAGTACTTAGTATAAGCTAGTAAGGAGGAAGAGGTGCACACTCTCAGCAAAAAGAAAGTTGTGTGTTCATGCTCAGAAGAACAGTAGCCACTATGATCAGTAATGGGACACCGTATGCTCAGCACTCAATTCCTGTAAGTCCCTTGCATTTATGACACTTTAAAGTGGACCCGTCACCCCAAAAAAATGTTCAAAATCATATTTTATCACATTAGTTAAGCAAAATGAACATTAAAGGGGTTGTTCACCTTTGAGATAACTTTTAGTATGATGTAGAGAGCGACATTCTGAGACAATGTTTTCATTTTTTATTATTTAAGGCTTTTGCGTTATTTAGCTTTTTATTCAGCAGCTCTTCAATTTGCATTTTAAGCAGTCTTGTAACTAGGGCCAAATTACCCTAGCAACCATGCATTGATTTGAATAAGAGACTGGAATGTGAATAGGAGAGAGTCTGAATAGAAGGATCAGCAATAAAAAGTAGCAATAACAATACATTTGTAGCCGTACAGAGCATTTGTTTTTTTTAGAAGGGGACGGCGACGCCCATTTGAAAGTTGCAAAGAATCCGCAGAAAAGACAAATAACTAGAAAACTAGAAAAAATAAATAAAGAAAACCAATTGAAAAGTTGCTTAGAATTGGCCATTCTATAACATAATAAAAGTTACTGTAAAGGTGACCCACCCCTTTAATTACACTATGCAAAATTTTTTAATCTTGTTTCTTCAGTCTGGGTATTCATAATTCTAGCAAACAGGCAGGAGCCATTTTGTGGACACTGTTATTAAGGCAAGCGTTGCATCATCTCAGAATCTTGTCTGTGCACCAGAATGGGGGACCCGATGTCCATTCCCATGTCCTGGCTACACAATTAAATGGTTAAGAGAACTGGGGGAATGTGTGGGGAGCAGTGACATCTAGGAAGTGCTGAATGGAAAGTGAAAGTAATTATCTGCCAGTAAATTATCTGACAATATTTGATTAACAGCTGAGATTTTTAAATGAGCTTAAAACAGCTATGAATGGTTTAATAACATTTTGAAATTGGATTTCATGTTTAATTTGAAAAAGACTTATTATACAGACTTTTGTGTCTGGGTGACGGGTCCACTTTAAAAACCCATTGGTGTAACTGGCATGAAACTCCAATACCAGGCCATGTGTAAGAGCGATATTGCACCTAAGTGTCTGAAGTATAGGTGTTGTGTTCATAAGGCAGATGCTGCTGCTTATATGGAAGATGGCCGCGGGGAAAGCTGCTGTTTTAGGAAAATGTGTGTTGAACTGGCAAATGGAGGAGGTAGATGCAGTACAAATGATGTGGCTTGGGTGGGGAAGACATGCCCAACGTATATACATGGTAGGGAAATGTAGGCTTTAATAGGAGAAATCCCTGTATTTGATGTACGGATGCACAAAATTTTAGGATTTGGCTGAATCCTTTGTGAAAGATTTGTTCCGTGTTACTTCAATTAAGACAGCCAGTGCAACAGAAGCACCTATTTCTCATGTGTGAATCTAACCAGGTAAACTTTTGGGATGAGGCATCTGGTAGCAAATGCTTTTATACAAAAATGCCTGCTAGACATACAAACCTAGGTGTTTAAATCTGTTCAAATGTAGGTAGTTATTGAAAAATCTCAAAAGGATAGGACACACTTAAATTGCACCATCCCACAGCTGGTTTATTAGTCATGGATGTGACACATTATAAAAACGTTGAATACTTGTCACATCTGTGGCTAATAAACTAACTATGGGCCATTTTGCATTTTTTTTTCTGAAATGCAGTTTATTAATTTTGTAACTTTTTAGTTTAAAATTGTTTCATATTTCATCAAAACCTGTGTAAACATTTGTTTTTCAAAAGAAAATGAGTACACAGTTTTGCGTAAGGAAAACACTTCAAAGTTACAGATGTGCAATAGTGGGTAATGGTATACAGGCATTATGCATTTCCGATAACTGCAGAGGAAAACGCTGTACAGTTTTGGTCTCCAGCGCTCAAACAGGATATTATTGAATTAGAGAGGGTGCAGAGAAGGGCATCTAAGCTGGTTAAAAGGTATGGAAAATCTTAGCTTTTAGGAAAGACTGGCCAAATTGGGGTTGTTCACACTGGAGAAGAGGCACTTAAAGCAACAGTAACCTCAAAACATGCTGTTTCGTGGGCGAGAAGGACTGCGGCGCCCCATGCGAGATGGCAAGGTGAACAGGCTCATGTAGGGGGGGGGCTCACAGATCTGCCACACTCTGTGCACTGGGAAATTCTCACAGCACAGCCACTCGAGCCACTGGAAGCCAAACTTGTTCATAAGCGAAGAAGCCTTGGAGCACAGGAAGAAGCACAGTTCCAATGAACACTGCACCTTCACCAGCTGTAGAACTGGTGGACCTCCAGCCCCACGTCCTCCTGGTTGGTGTGTCTGAGCAGGCTGGGCATGATGATCTGGTTGTAGGCAATGTCTGTGCACAGAGGGATGGAGCAGCTCATCGCCTTCCACACGCTGTCAGCAGAATATGGGAGAAGAAATTGAGATCCTCACGCCCTGTCGCCTTTTCTGTAGAGGACAGGAAGCAGAGTTTCTAAAAGTTATTTTTTAATAAAGGATTTGCTATTTTAAAGTTTCATTTGTCATGGTGTTTTCCTAGTCACCCATGGCCAGCATTCACTCATGGGTTAATCCCTTCCGGGCCAGTTGGACAGGACCTCCTCCCAAGATAAAACAGCGAGCCCCTCCTCTACTCACCCATCTTTTTTTGTCCTGTCCGTGGCCGGTGGATAGAGTTGTTCATCTGAACTTTGCCCAGCGAACAGGGGTTTTTTCTAGCCCTCTTCCCCCTGTCAAGTTCTGGAAGCCCGATGCTCCCCGTGATGGGGGTTAGCTAAAGAGGGGGCCGGATCTGGTGGACCATGCCAGGGAGGCCAGCCTTACCTCCCTTTGCTGGGTTAGGAAGGCGAAGTCGGTGGTGTGTGGATGCTGCCGTTCCTTCTGGGGGCTGCTGTGTAGTGCGCCGCAGACGCTCCAGGATGACATCATCAGCAGGCGCGCGCTGTCGCGCACATAGCGTATGGAATGGCAGGCTCGCGGAGGCTGTATTGGAGCCGGGAGTATCGGCTCAAGCGTGGTACAGTGGCAGGAGATGCTGGGGACACAATTTTAGTGCAGGGAAAGCACGGGGTGGCGCCATTTTTAATTAGCGGTTTGGCACGGGACATGCATTACTATAAATGCTGGGAGCCGAGCTGTTACTTCCTCTTGATACTGGGTCAGCCTTAGGTTGAGAGGTGTGCTTGCATCGTTGCCTTGTTGAACTTGCTGCAATTCTCTGGCCTCGGGAATCATTTCTGGGATTAGGTATGTGAAGGTTTGCTACCTTATTCATCATGTGCTTGTGTCCTAGTTATAGCACTGTATTTTATGCAGGATTCCTATGGATTCCGGAATGCCGGGCAAACAACCTCAATCCAAGGGGAAAAGGTGAGATTTAAAAAAAAAAAAAGAGAGAGAGGGACGGAGTTATGTCATTATTCACACTTGACACTTGATCTGTTGTCATTATGCAGCCTTCCTGCCGCTGAGAAAAAAGATAAGACCCCGGAAACATCTACTCCTGTGGTGCAGAGCCATGAAGGGCCTAGCATGGATCTTTCTCAAGGGAACCAGGCATTTGCAGAGTCTTTGGCATCTGTTATTAAACAAGCTGTACTGCAAGGTTTCCAGGAAGTAGCGAGTGCTAGCAAAAGGTCAAGACATTCATGTTCAAGACCAGTTGATTCCTTATCGGAGGTCTCAGAGGGTGAACTGTCTGATATGTCAGATCCGCATTCTCCCTTTGGGTCGGAAGATGGTGAGATTGATTCGGAGGAGGAGTCAAATTTTGATGTCGCTGTTGTGGAACCGTTGATTTAGGCTGTGCGACAGACACTCACTTTCCCAGTGGAACCATCTAAATTGACATCAGCGGATAAATTGTTTCCGTCTTTAAGGAAGAAGTTAGTTGCTTTCCCTGTACATTCCTCTATTAAGGATATAATTTTGGCGGAATGGAAGAAAACGGAGAAGAGGCCTCAGACAACTGGAAAATTTTTTAAGAAATATCCCTTTGAGGATGATGCTAAATTCTGGGATTCTACTCCAAAGGTTGACGCTGCAGTAGTGCGGTTGGCAAAAAGAACGACGCTGCCTATGGATGATGCATCAGTGTTCAGAGAACCTATGGATAAACGAATGGAGTTTAACTTGAAGAAATCATATAGTGCAGCGGGATCAGCATGTCGACCTGCAGTGGCTATTACTTCAGTATCCAGAGCCCTTAAAGTATGGTTGTCTGATATGGAAGAAGCAGTGTCTTCAAATGTGAAGAGACCTAAGTTACTGGAGATGCTGGTGGACTGCAAGACTGCAGTTGATTTTCTATCGGAGGCTTCAGTAGACATGGTCCATCTTACAGCCAGATCTATGGCGTGGTCTGTGGCAGCAAGAAGAGCTTTATGGCTGAAACCTTGGGCTGCGGATGCTGCTTCAAAATATAATTTATGTCAACTTCCTTTTGAGGGAGAGATGCTTTTTGGAGAGAAGCTTGATGCGATTATAAAGAAAGTATCTGGAGGAAAGAGTGTGTTTCTTCCACAAGAGAGGAGAATTAAGAGGGGAAGATTCGATCCTCCATTTCCCAGAGATCGGGATAGATCGTTTCGATCATCAAGACAGTATAGGCCTGGCAGGGAGTATTCCAGGCAGTCTACATGGAGATCTGGACGTCAGACTGTGAGAGGGAATTCCCGAACAGCTGGTGTTTTTTCCTCCTCTGCCTCTACTTCACAACGACAATGAAGGTGTCTTGGCTCAGACAAGAGTAGGGGGCAGGTTAACTCGCTTTGCTCAAGTCTGGGCCGAAACCGTGAAGGATCAATGGGTTTGCGACACAGTTCGAGACGGTTTTCACCTAGAGTTTGCGATGTTGCCGCAGAAAGACTATTTTTTGGTTTCTACCTTTCGGGTGTCGGAAAATAATTTAAAGCTGATACAGGAGTATTTGGATCAGCTGTTCATCTTGGGGGCGGTCGAGGTAGTGCCTCAGGCCGAGAGAAGAAAAGGGTTCTATTCAAGGCTTTTTATGGTCTTCGGGAACAATGCGTCCAGTCTTGGGCATGAGAAAACTGAACACTTTTCTGGAAAAGAGAAGTTTCAGTATGGAGTCGTTGGGATCGATCATTCAGGCCGTTTTGGTGGGAAATTGGCTCACAAATATAGATTTAAAAGATGCCTATTTCCATATTCCGGTTTGCCAAGAACACAGAAAGTTTCTAAGATTCGCAGTCGGAGACATACATGTCCAGTTCAACTGCCTGCCTTTCGGGTTGTCCCAATCTCCAAGGGTTTTCTCAAAAGTCCTGGTGGCTCTCATAGCCGAGCTCAGAAAGAACGGAATTGCTGTGTTCCATTACGTGGACGACATCTTGGTGACTGCAAGTTCGGAATCAGAGGCAGATCTCTGTACAAAGGAGGTGCTGAGATTTCTGCATCTGCACGGATGGGTCGTAAATTTGGAAAAGAGCAATTTGTGTCCGACAAGGTCCCTTACGTTTCTGGGAGCAGATTTTCAGACGGACGTGAACTTGGTCAGTCTTCCATACGAGAAACAACGGAAGTTGGTTCAGGCAGTGACAGATTTCAGAAGCCGCTCAGTGATAACGGTGCGCCATTGTTTGAGGATTTTGGGCCTAATGTCATCAACAATTCAAGTTGTGAAGTGGGCAAGGTGGCACTCAAGGTTTCTGCAGAATTTCCTCTTGCGAAAAGTAAGATATCCGCAGTTGGATCCACACAGAAAGTTAGTTCTGCCTCCAGATTTGAAAGACACGCTACGGTGGTGGTGCAACCGAAAAAACCTAGGAAGAGGTTTGTATTTGGAAGAGCCGAATTGGACGGTCTTAACTACCGACGCTTCAGGTTCCGGATGGGGAACTCGCGTAGGAGACGAGTTTGCTCAAGGTACCTGGGACATGAATCAGATGTCGTCAAACTTCTTGGAGCTGGAGGCAATCAGAAGAGCTCTGTTGGCTTTCAAAGATGTCTTGATAGGAGGACATGTAAAGGTGATGTCCGACAACGTTACGGCGGTGGCCTATATTCAGAAGCAAGGAGGCACTCGAAGTTTGTTATTGCTGAAGGAGGCAGAAAAGATTTTTCAGTGGGCGGAGCTGAGACTGGAAAGTTTGACGGCAGTTCATCTTCCTGGATCAGAAAATCTGAGGACGGATTTCCTAAGTCGTGTCATGATAGACCCTGGAGAATGGAGTCTGCACGAAAGTATTTTTCTGGATCTGGTGAGTGTCTGGGGGCTCCCAGACGTGGATGCTATGGCGTCAAGAGAAAACAGGAAATGTCGAAAGTTCTTTTCAAGATTCCCGTGCGCAGATGCAGCAGCAGTGGATGTTCTAGGACAAGATTGGTCCGTCGGTCTGGTCTACGTGTTTCCCCCGTTTCCTCTGATATGGAGAGTGTTGCGGAAGATAGACGAGGAGGCAACGGAGGCAATTGCTGTGATTCCCTTCTGGCCAAGGAGGCCATGGTTTCCGCTGCTGAACAGACTAACCTTGATGAGACCCAGTATGATTTGAAAATTTCCCGGTTGGTTGTCACAAGGGAAGTTCCAGTGCCAGGAGGGGGATCGTCTGTCCTTGATGGCCTGGAGACTGAGAGGCAGAGGCTTGAGAAAATGAATTTGAAGTCGGAGGTTATACACTTTCTTCTGAAGTCGCAGAAGTTTTCAACCTCAAACCAATATTATAAAGTTTGGGATAGATTTGTACAGTTCACGTGTGCTGAAGGGCAGAATCCCAATTGTGTTACAGCATCAATTCTTGTTGACTTCCTATTCGAAGGATATAGGAAGGGACTTCATCTTAATACGTTGAAGGTTCATGTGTCAGCGATATCAGCATTGACGGGGAAGAGCTGGGCCCTGGACCCACTGGTCCAGAGATTCTTTAATGCACTGTTAAGGGTGAAGCCCTGCATTAAGAAGATTACGCCACCTTGGGATCTGCCTTTTGTATTGAAGACGTTAACACAACCCCCGTTTGAACCATTACAGGAGATTTCTCTTTGGAACCTCACACTGAAGGTTGTCCTGCTGGTGGCAGTTACATCAGCCTGTTGAGTAGGGGAGTTGGCGGCTTTGTGTGCCTCTGAGCCGTTCACGACAATCTTTAGGGACAAAGTGGTTCTGCGACCTGCTTTCAAGTTTTTGCCTAAAGTGGTTTCCAAGTTTCACATAGACTTAGAAGTGGTTCTGCCATCATTTTGCCCATCTCCAAAAACGGAAACTGAAGCCCGTTGGCATTGTTTGGATTTGGTCCATGCAATTGAGTGTTATTTGCAGAGGACAAGCGCCTGGAGGAAGTCTGACCATCTGTTTGTCATTCCTTGTGGTTTTCAGAAGGGTCAAGCTCCATCGAAGAGAACGATCAGTTCATGGATTGTGGCGGCTATTGTTAAAGCATACAATACAGCAGGCAGGAAGGTTCCCCGGGATCTTAAAGCCCATTCTACGAGA
>CM044431.1:100569828-100585921 GCA_024363595.1 Xenopus borealis
AAGGGCAGTTTCTTTACTCTGGCATGCTCTCTGAAGAGTCTGTCTCTAAGATGGCTGCTGCCATGTCTGGCTAGATTCTAGCAGATCCCAGAGTGACTCTTGGTTCTGCTTGGACTAGACTGTCAGGTGACTGGAGTACTCAGATTAACCCTGTAATGTCCTGTGCTTAGCTGGCTATTTTAGCTGATGCTGCTGGCTGTTACTCTACACACAAATGAACTTTAACAGCAGGATTAACTTTTCTGCTTACCATACAGCAGAGCATATAAAAGTATATATTGTTCTGTACTGAAAATTAGCACTGAGTTGTTATAAACTTCTCTTATATTAACAGTCACAATGAATTATGCAGTTCAAATGTTAGATTGGCTTGGGCGGGCAGCTACACCACGTCCATCAGGGTAGTTATATCCGTAACTGTTTCAGGTACTCCTCTGACTCTCAGGTTTCCCCTTCGTGATCTATTTTCTAGGTTCTCAACCTTATTTTCGAGTTGGGTAATTTGGGCCTGGTGTGCTGATATGTGGCGTTCGTCCTCCTGTAAGGCTGCTGCATGGCCGTCTGCCGCATACTCCAACCTGTCTACCCTATCGCTGATAGTTCTGTTTTGAACAGCTTTTGTTCTGCTTGTAGTGCTGCTCGTGGTGACAAAGATGGCGGCTGTGAGTTCTGAGTTGTGCGCCGTTGGAACGTTGTGGGTGTCTGTAGCTGCTGCCTCTTTTTAGTGGATGGTGGGCCCATTCCGGGGTGGTTCTTGATGCCTCTGGACTCTTTTTTGGCTTGGTTCGGGAGGATTTCTCTGCTTATTGTAGCTTTAATCAGTGGGTAGAGAGCGGAGCGATCACAGGCTCATCTTCACTGCTTAGATGCACGCATGCGCCCCCCCCATAGTTCTGATTTTTCATGCTATTTAATTCTCCTTTACATAGCAATTTAGTTGGCTTTAATTATGCTTTTATCCTTCTTAAAGCATGACTTTCCATCTGGAGGCTGGCTGGCCTTATGTAGACATCCAAGTGAATTGTGTGGCTCAAACCTGCTCTAGGCTTGAATGTTATAATTTTACTGGGGAATGTAATAAAATGCACCAAGCCCCTTAGAGCTCACTTACAGCACACTTAGGCCCCTGGGATTGCTGCTCTCTGAGCTAAGTTCTGCATCAAAAGTCTGGCACTTGGTACAGATAGCAGTGGCAATTCAGGTGCTAAGGACAGGGCCCAGATATGAGCTGTGCCTCCTGCCACTCCCTGCTTTGTGCATGCAAATAATGAGCGAATTAAGGGCAGGTGCCTAGGTGCCTCCCCTCACTTACATACAGCACTGGATCTGAAAGCTGTGATGCAGTCTCTGAGCACAAAGGTCTTTGGCTATATGCACACAGCCAAACAGTTTAAAAATTGTAAAAAAAAATGCAGCCTTTTTTGTTTACTATTACATTATATTATTATATTAATGGAGTAAACTTTTTGTAAACCTCTATTGTAAGCACTATATGAGCAGCAAGTGAACATTTTCAGTGGCAGTAAATTGTTAAAGTTTTTTTTTTTGAACCGCTAATTTTCCTCTAGCCTTTCAATTCGTACTTAGCATTGTTATTTTGAAGTGGCTCTAAGGTAAGAATAAATAGTACTGGAGGCTGCAGACAGCTATGCCTACTGTAATTTATTTATTTGGATTGGCACAGACAGAGCAGCACTTTTTGGACAGGGGCATAGGTGCAATACAGTGATTTAAAGGGGTTGTTCACCTTCCAAACACTTTTTACCGTTCAGATTTTTCACCCGAAATAAAGACTTTTTTCAATGACTTCACATTTTAAATTTTTACTGTTTTTTCAAAATATACGTTTAAAGTATTACTGAACTGCCTGTCTCTGATGTGAGTCTGGCAGTTCAGTAATTCAGGCACATACTGTACAATTTTGCAACATTTAGTTGATACATTTCTCAGCAGCATCTCTGGAGTATTAGCAACTATTGTATCAATTTTATCAGCGGCCTGTAATGAAACCCAGAGATTCTGCTCAGCAGGGACAAAGATAACAAATGTTACAACTAAATTTATCAATTCAGAACAGTTTGAAAGGTCCCCCCCCCTCCCAGGACTGCTTTAGAAGTTGAAACATTTAATTTTACACTTCAATATTAGAAAAACGGTCACACATAGATAAAAGAAAGTAATTGGAAAGTCTTTATTTCTAGTGAATTATCTGAAACCATCTGAACTGAAAACGTTTTGGAAGGCGAACAACCCCTTTAATGCATGGGAGAATTTCTGCACACAGATTATATGATTCAGGTACACAATACTAAGGGGTTAGGTGACACAATCAAATGTTTTTTCAGTGTTTGTACAGAGAAGCTTAAGTTCTCTACCTTTTATCTTGCCCTATAAATTACTAATGATTGTTAAACTTCTTTTTGTTGTATCTGCACTCCCTATTACAACATAAACCTGCTTAATATAAGCTGATTAAGCAATAACTTCTGGTAGACTAATACTATAAAAACTAGATCTGAGAATTGTTGTAAGTATTGACCAAGGCAACTAGAATGGTAAGAGGGATGGAAAATAAGGAAAATACTGTCAAGGTTGAGGTTGTTTTCTTTGGAGAAAAGACACTTGTGAGGGGACATTATTTTTTACAAGTAAATAAAAGGACATTGCAGACAGATAGTGTGGGTTCTTTCTTTCACATAGAAAATATCAAAGAACAAAAGGCAAACCCTTTAGACCTGAGGAATTTTCATTTAAAGGAACAGTTCAGGGTAAAAATAAAAACTGGGTAAATAGATAGGCTGTGCAAAATAAAAAATGTTTCTAATATAGTTAGTTAGCCACAAATGTAATGTATAAAGTCTGGAGTGAGTGGATGTCTTCCATAACAGAACACAACACAACATCCTGCTTTTCAGCTCTCTGAGTTAAGGTGGCCATACACGAAGAGACCTTGAGGTGGGCGATATCGGGCTGATCCGATTGTGGGCCCTAGGGCCCAACGTTCGGATCAGTATGGGCGGTCGGATAGCGGGACCGCATCAACGAACATATGCGGCCGCGATCCGACGGGATTTTTAATCCTGCCCGATCGACATCTGGCCGACTTTTGGCCAGATATCGATCGGGAAAGCCCGTCGGAGGGCCCCCCACACGGGCAGATAAGCTGCCGACACAGTCTGTCGGCAGCTTTTATCTGCCCGTGTATGGCCACCTTAAGTCAGTGACTTGAAGGGGGGCCACATGGGACATAACTGTTCAGTGAGTTTGCAATTGATCCTCAGCATTCAGCTCAGATTCAAATTGAACAGTTATGACCAATGTGGCCCTCCCTCAATTCACTGATTGGTTACTGCCTGGTAACCAGCGTAACCAGTCAGTGTAAACAAAACAGAGATGAAAAGCAAAAAGTAGTGTTCTGTTATGTTATGTTAGACTTACAGTCACTCCCGTCTTTATACATTACATTTTTAACTAACTATATTAGAAACATGTTTTATTTTGCACAGCCTATCTATTTACCCAGTTTTTACTTTTATACTGAACAGTTCCTTTAAAGCATCAAAAATGGTTCTTCATGATAAAGGCAGTGAGGTTGTGGGCAGGGGGGATTCTGGGGCTCAGGCTGCCTTCCTGATTCTGACTTCTCCCCACCCCTGAACGGATCAAGTGGTGGCTACATTGCTAGTGCAGAGGACACAATTACTCTGTATGAAGATCAGAATTTTGAAATTCATTACCAATATTTTGGCTCTTAAAGTTACCAGGATATGGTCTTTGCCTCCATGGGCGGACTGTGGGGCCTAGGGCTGACTGGGGCAGCTGTCACAGAGCCCCCTCCTGGCAGTCCCTGGGGTCCCCTCACGGCAGTCACCGGGGCCCCTGTTCTAGCAGTCCCCAGGGCCCCCTCCTAACCTCTCCAGCCTCCTTTAACATGATGTGCATGCATGTGCACAAGACGCAACATGCATGCGTGTGCAAAAGAAGCCTTGCAGCCTTAACTAAAATTTCAGTGGCAGCTGGAGAGCATGTCTGGCCCAGTGGGGGCCGATGAGGGCCGGGGCCCACCAGGTTTTTTCCCAGTGTGCCCCGGGCCAAGCCGACACGGTTTGCCACCCCTGGTAACGAGTGGGGTGCTGCTGCTTGAAGCAAGATTTTCTCCTATGTTACAGCATCCCTGCTGTGGAATACCTGGCTGGGGGATGTTGTGATGGCAGATTATATTAGTGCTTTTTAAGCTTGGATGACATCTTGGAAAAGCATAATATCCAAAGCAGTGATCTCAAGACCTACAGTTTATTCAGTATATCAGGGGGCAATGGGTTCATCCAGTAGACAGGCTGGAACAGTCCAAAATGTGGTACTCAAAGGGTTAAGAAGCTCAAAGTCAATATCCAGGCAAAAATCTGGGGCAGGCAACAATCAGTCAGAATCAAAGCAGGAGGGCAAGAACCAGGAATCAGTTAGAAAAGGAATCAAAGCACACCCAGGAACTCACAGACACAAGACCTATAATCGAGCATATATACACACACACACATATATATATATATATACAGTGGTGTGAAAAACTATTTGCCCCCTTCCTGATTTCTTATTCTTTTGCATGTTTGTCACACAAAATGTTTCTGATCATCAAACACATTTAACTATTAGTCAAAGATAACACAAGTAAACACAAGTAAACACAAAATGCAGTTTTTAAATGAGGGTTTTTATTATTTAGGGAGAAAAAAAATCTCTATATATATACCTCTATACTCTATATATATGTTATATATATATATATATATATATATATATATATATATATACACACACATATATATATATATATATATACACACATATATATATATATATATATACACACACACACATATATATATATACACACACATATATATATACATATATATATATACACACACATATATATATATACATATATATATATAGTATATACACACACACACATATATATATATATATATATATACACACAACAAACAAGAAAAAGTTGTGCTCACCACTAATTTTTAAAACCTTTAGGCGGGGGTGCAATGAGGCTGTGACCACAAAATACATAGACAAAGACAAGAGGTCCTCTGCACTCAACCCATTATCAATATATTTAAGACATTGAGACATTCTGTGCACATTCTGTATTTTGTGGTCACAGCCTCATTGCACCAATTATTTAAAAACTCCAAGAATGATATATAAATCCCAGCTACTTACAGTATTGCAAGCTCTGCCTTTTTAGCAACACACTATTTGCACTTCTGCTCCCCCCACCACCACAAAGCACCTCTCTGCTGTACCTCCTGTATCCACTGATGGTGGCCCTGGTTGTATTGAAACAGGTGTAGCACTAGAAGTTTAAGCAACAAATCTGAAAGCAAACAGGCCATTTGATGCTTCTTAATTGACTACCGATTGTCAAATTAGATTATGAACTCCATATTAGGGCCCTTACACAATAAGTGTCTGTGCACTCTAAGGGCCCTTACACACGAGGGTTTTGGACCGCAGGGGAGCGCAGGTATAGACGTACTCAATTATTTTCAATGGGGCTGTACTCACACGAACGCATGTAGGTGCCAAATGCAGGAAAAATGTAGTATGTTGCGCCTGAATCTGCGTTCGGCCCTAATGAGGTGCGTCTAGACCTGCGCTCCCCTGCGGCTGAACGCAGCCTAACGCAACGCAGGGGAGCGCAGGTCCAAAAAGCCTAAGGGCCCTTAGAGTGCACAGACACTTATTGTGATTTGCCCACTTCCCTGCATTGTTAAATAATTGGTATTGTGCTATGCTATGTCTGTTTATACTATACTAAATGGTAAAGGGGTGGTTGACCTTTAAGTTAACGTTCAGTGTGTTATAGAAACTTTGCATGACCGTAATTTTTTTCATTTTTATAGCTTTTTTTTAAAAAAAAAACTAATTGCCGTCTTCTTTTGACTCTTTCCACCTCTCAAATGGAGGTCACCAACTCCATCTAAAAAACAAATGCTCTGTAACGCTACACAATCATTGTTATTGCTACTTTTTAGTACTCATGTTTCTATTCAGGTCCCTACTATTCATATTCCAGTCACTTATTTAAAATCATGGTTGCTAGGGCAATTTGGACCCTAGCAACCAGATTGCTGAAACTTCAAACTGGAGAGCTGCTGAATAAAAAGCGAAATAACTCCAGAACCGCAAATAAAACATATTGCAAATTGTTTCAGAATATCTCACTCTACATCATACTAAAAGTTAATTTAAATTTGAACAACCCCTTAAATGTAAATTGAACTTGTACTTTAAACAATAATAATGATGATACATGTTGCCATCAATTTACCATCCATATTCTATTTATTTCTCCATCTGTATATGTAATTTGCCACTTTGTGTGTGCTGCTGCATTTACTGTATTATTTCCAAAGCCAGGCCCCTAGGCCTGCTGTGGTTTGTCGCCCTTGTCCACTCCTTTTTATTTGCTCAAATTTTAATCAGGACAGAGCAATGGGAATTGGCACATAGGAAATTTAAATTTCTGAACCAATGTGGGTGTTGTTGGGCAGCATGCCGCCCCCTAAAATCCTGCTGCCCTAGGCCCAGGCCTAGGTGGCCTCTCCACAAATCCGTTTATTATTTCAAGATACATGATATGCATAACATTTCCTGTTTTCCTGTACGGTACCAGCAGTTTTTTCCAGGAAATTATATATACTATGCTTAGTGTATTTTATTTACTTTCATATTTATGATCTCACTGCTTTGCAATATATGCAATATTTTGCCCTACTGAGTACCTACAGGGCATCCTGTACCAATATAACAACCTACTCATCATGTCTCTTTTAAAGGAACAGTAACATAAAAAAAAAAAAAATTTTAATTCGTTAGTACACATAAAAAAAAAATCACCAGCACAAATTACACTTTCAAATCACAACGCCTTTATTAAGAAATAACTTACTGAAACTCCACTTCCTGTCCTGTACAGAAAAGGCGATATGGCGACCATCCATGCTGCTGGGCTCGATTCCTCCTCCTGGCTATTTCAATGACATTGTGCAAAGGCACAACATTGATGCGATGCGTTGTAGTGACTGCCAGCCGTTCCTGGGACGTCCTTGCTCCTTCTGTTCCTGGATTTGTATGGGGTGTTTGTATTTAGTTTTTCACCGGGAGGGTTCCCTTTCCCCAGAGGATGTTTCTGTATGTGATTAGTAAGCGGCCGCCGTAGACTCTGCTCTCATGGATGTTCCCAGCACTGTTTGTGTTATTTATGGATTTGTTTCTTCCTAAACCCAGCAGCGCCTCCAACGCAATGCCAGGCGGTTGTAATTGTAAGCGATTTACCCCTCTCTTGCTGCGGCTGCTTAGTATACGGCTGCAGCTTCCTAAGAGAAAAGCAGTGACTGCAGGAGGATTTTCTTTGAATTCTCCGATCCCCTGTGGTTTAGCTAGGGTTGCCACCTTTCCCTGTGGCTGAAGCCGGACAGGGGGCGGGCCCGTGACGTCACGGGGCAGAGCTATGATCAAGCTAATCCTTATTTGGAAAACCGGGCAGGAAGCATTGACCCGGGCAGCCCTTCAAAATACCAGGCTGTCCAGGTCAAAACCGGACAGGTGGCAACCCTAGGTTTAGCGCAGCTACCGGTAATGGGCAGCAAGTGATTCTCCTCCGTGTCCATTAGTGTCTTCGCACCCATTCTACTTTGTGCTATACCTCTTACAGCTTACAAGCACGCCTTCCTCTCGAGCCCGAGCCACAGCTGTCACAAAGCTACCGGCAATGGGCAGCTTAACACCACTGATTCCCCAGCCCTCGTATCTGTTATTTCCCCCTGGCTCGGGTGGGAAGACAGGGGCGCTAATGGACACGAAGGAGTATCACTTGCTGCCCATTGCCGGTAGCTGTGCGACTCTCTAAACCACAGGGGATCGGGGAATTCAAAGAAAATCTGCCTGCAGTCACTGCTTTTCTCTTACAGGAAGCTGCAGCCATATACAGCAGGAGAGGGGTAAATAGCTTACAATTACAACCGCCTGGCATTGCTTGGGAGGCGCTGCTGCATTTTGTGGGGTTAGGAAGAAACACATCCATAAATAACACAAACAGTGCTGGGAACATCTGTGAGAGCAGAGTCTGCGATGGCCGCTTACTAATCACATACAGAAACATCCTCTGGGGAAAGGGAACCCTCCCGGTGAAAAACTAAATACAAACACCACATAAAAATCCAGGAACAGAAGGAGCAAGGACGTCCCAGATACCGGCAGGAACAGTGGGCAGTCACTGCAACGCATCGCATCGATGTTGCTCTTTTACACAATGTCATTGGAATAGCCAGGAGGAGGAATCGAGCCCAGCAGCATGGATGGTCGCCATATCGCCTTTTCTATACAGGACAGGAAGTGGAGTTTAAGTAAGTTATTTCTTAATAAAGGCGTTGTGATTTTAAAGTATAAAAATTATTTGTGTTGGTGGTTTTTTTTTGATGTGTACTAACGAATTTTTAAAAACATTTTTTTGATGTTACTGTTCCTTTAAGCTTGCTGCAATTTTACTATCTGTGCTTTCTCTGTGTGTCCCATTCTCAAAGCCTAAACTAATTTTTTTCTCATTTCCCACCCTACCCAGGTATAAGAAACTGACCTCTCCAGGCCTCTGTGATCTCACTTTCTGGAGGAACTGGTGTTAAATGAAGAATAGTATCCCTAACATCCCTCCTGGCATGAACACATTACATTTTAGGTAATGTGTCAGTAGGTGCTTGTCTGTTTCCTTGCAATTAGTTAGGACTACAGCAGACACATTTCCTGCACAGTTCTGTGATGGCTTCTTAAAGTGGACCTGTCACCCCAAAAAATTTCATATTTTATCACATTAGTCAAGCAAAATGAACATTAATTACACTATATAAATTATTTTAATCTTGTTTCCTGCAGTCTGGGAATTCAGTAGTCAAAAAGAAAAATGTGTGGGGACAGGGCCACCATTAGAAATCACGGGGCCCCGCACAACAAAATTATCGGGGCCCCCTGGGCCCCACCCACCCAGGCACCCATGCCCCACCCCAAAACCCGCCCACTCCACAGCAAAGTTAAAAAGACCATACAGACATCAGCACTAAAAAAGTAACCCCCCAGGGCTCCCTTATAAGTTAAAAAAAATTGGTGCCATGGCCCCCCCTTAAAAGTTTTTTTAAAAAAACATTGGCGACAGAGCCCCCCTTACAAGTTAAAAAAAATTGGGGCCCCAAAAAATATTTATAAAAAAAAAAACATTGGTGGCAGGGCCCCCCCTATCAACTTAAAAAAAAAATTGGAGCCCCATAAAATATTTTTTTTTTAAAAATTGGTGCAGGGGCCTATAGAGTATTAAAATAAAACATTGGTGGCCAGAGGATTAAAAAAAACAAAAAACCCACATTGGTGTCAGTAGAATTGAACTCGTGGCTTCAGGACTTCAGCATCAGCTCCTTTCGTGACATCGGGTATTTTCGCTGCTTCAGGACTTCAGTGTCGGTTCCTTCGTGACTTCAGGTCTTTCCGTCACTTCAGGACTTCAGTGTCAGCTCCTTCGTGTCTTTCCACCGCTTCAGGACGGCACTTTCGCATTCTGCGATCGGAAGGCGCCATGTAGGCAGTAGCGTTGGAAGGGGGGGGGCCCGGCTCTCAGAAATGCAGCACCGCTGTCCCCCTCTGATGGCGGCCCTTCGTGGGGATACAATATTTATGGTGACAACCATTTTGAAGCAACCATATAACAAAGCATATTTTAAATAAAGCTAGCAAATTGCCCCATTAAGCTCTATGGCTCCCCCACCCCCTTTCTCCCGCCCCACTCACCTCCGGCAGCAGTACAAAGGAAGAGGAAGCTAAGGTGAGCTTAGGGGGAGGTATGTCACCTTTTCTAGAAAAAAATATGAACCTTCCTACATTTCTCTCTCTCTCTTCCATATTAATAGTATTGGCATCAGGGATAGTTTTTATAGACAAGGCACTGCTAATCCCAAATGGGCTACTGAAAGGGAAAAAAATAACCACTTTTTTTTATATAAGCTAATTGCATAAACACTAAACTGGCACGGTATAGGTTTCTGAGTTATAGGTACACGGTGGCTGGTGGCTCTGTATATATTCTCAAGTCATTTTCTACAATCTAGTCTTCACTGGATCTCTTTAAAGGAGACATATAGGATAAATGACAAAACCCTAATTAAGTAGGCAGTAATATATGGTGTTGCTTTTACATGGTGCTAAAAATTTATATTATCTTTAAAAATAGCCCCTTTATTAGAGCTCCCTTTACATGTTCTCTGGTCCCTGTTTGTGTTTCAAATGAGGGGTGAGCATGTCCTAATGGTCCCTGCCAGAAGCACAGTAGGAGGGGGACAGCCAATCACAGTGCTGCAGTCACACAAGGACAGACAGGCTTCAGTTCCCTATCAGGTCCTGCTAGCTGCTGATTGGTTCCTGTGCTACAGTGCAGGGAGCTGAGAGCCGCTGGCTCCCCTGCACAGCCTGGGAATTCAGGGAGCAGGAAGTGGAAGGGAGGGATTATTAGGGTTTTTGCAGAAATATTCAATAAATCAGCCTGAAACAATACTTTTTAAAACACAATTCTTCTATAGCTAAATGAGTATAATGCACTGGTACATTCTTATTTTTTACACAATATGTCTCCTTTAATCATGCATGGATAAACTGCAGCCTGGCTTTCCTGTTACTTGCTGTTTGAGTGTTGTCAAAAGCTTACAAAAGGGCTTATTATAAGCTACTTAAAGGGGACCCGTCACCCCAAAAAAATATTCAAAATCATATTTTATCACATTAGTCAAGCCAAAAGAACTTTGCACTATATAAATTATTTGGATCTTGTTTCCTTCAGTCTGGGAATTCATAATTATAGCAAACAGACAGGAGCTATTTTGTGGACATTGTTATTAAGGCAAGCCTTGCATCATTTCAAAATCTTGTTTGAGCACCGGAATGGGGACCCAATGTCCATCCCCATGCCCTGGATACACAATTCAATGGTTAAGAGAACGGGAGAAATGTGGGGAGAGCAGTGACATCTAGGAAGTGCTGAATGGAAAGTGAAAGTACTTGTTTGCCCCGCCTCTATGCCTAGGCATAGAGGAGTGGCAGACAACATTTGATTGACAGCTGAGATTTTAAATTAGCTTAAACCAGCTATAAATGCTTTAATAAAAAATTGAAATTGGATTTTATGTTTAATTTGAAAATGACTTTTATTATACAGATTTTTGTGTCTGGGTGACAGGTCGACTTTAAAGTGATACTGATACAAAAAAAAAATTAAACCTATTTTATATCATAACATCATCTTTGCATGCTCGTAGCCCTAGAAATTCTAACTGACAGGTTGAGAAGGGACAGTCAGGTTGGGAAAACCGTCAACAGTTACTTAAAATAATTACTTACACAAGAGTAAACCTGTGAAAAACAGTGAAACACAATCAGCATTACCTATAAGTAAAATGTCATCTTATATAGGTAATAGATAATGCCATATAGAATATTAATACAATGCTAAATTCAAATGCTAAAGTCCATCCCTCTGGCTGACACACTAACCAAGTTGCAATGTCTGACCCCTCTATGTTTATGCCACTGGAATTGGCAAGGCACATTATCCTTTTTTTATGGAATGATACAAATCAATTTGTTTTTTAACCACAATACAGATTTTTCCCAGAATTCTAGCATTGTTGTGGTGGCACCAGCTTAATAGTGTGACTGCAGGGTCAAGTGATTCACCAATAATGATGCAAATTGGCACAGGGTTCCCTTACATCTGAGGGCCCTGTACTTTGTAGCTTACAAGTAATTGTAATCAGTTCATTTGTGAAAGCTAAACCTGTAATTTGGCATTCACCACAACTCTATTAAGCAGCATGTACATGCACAAGTAACTTAGTGTATAGTGTCAAACAGTGCACTGTTTTTAGTAGATTGCACTTGCATTCTTAAATGAACCCTACCATTAAGTTTATCTACCAGATTGACACCTGAAAAGTAACTCATGTTAAGCAATCAAGTTCTTGATTTCATTGTTCTTCATCCTCAGGAACCAATATAAATAAATGGGGAACCTTCCATGTGGTCCTAAAATACCAGATTACATTTCCTATGAGTCAATGTCCCAATTAAAAAAACGGGGCTGTTGCCAAATATCTGTGTATAACCTCAATGTTCAGCATCAAAGTGAGGCAGATCCTTCACATCTGTTGGTAAACTCTTAATAGAACAAAATCAAATCATGGATACTGCCCACACATAGTGCACTTTGCATGCAGCATTCTGATGTGTAAATGCTCCCCAGGTACCAGAGACTGATCTGATGCGGGGCTATATTTTATTCTAACAACTAAAGTTAAATGGAATGTGAGTGGAGTGGGGTGGGGGCAGATGACAAATGGTGTCCTGCCTTTCTGATTCAAGATACAATTCTATATTCTATAGCAGCTTCACAGGCTATGGTAAAAAAAACAAATAACAGAACGTAGTGCAATATGTTCATATTCAGTGCAGTCACCAAAGTGTTGCAGCACCAATCTGTGTGGGTCTTGAACCATAGAAAGTCTATGCACAGATATTTCTTGTGTGTTCTAAAGTACTATATGGATTTCTACAAAGTGCTATCTCCAAAATAAAGTTACATAAAAGGTGCTTGTAGTGCTTGCTTCGAAAGGCAAAGTGAATTAAAATAAGGCACAATTGTGTTTCCTTCGATCAGTAAAACTTAGCATGTGGCTTCTTCACTCCCTGGTGGGATTAGCAATTTAAAACATTCCTGATTTCAAAACATCATATCATATCAATATCAACTCCAGGGTTTTCCTTTTTATAAGTTACCCTGAGTGCATATCAAACAATTCAGTCTAAAAGTGTGGATCATGGAAGGGAACCTTTACAATACAAAGAAATGGGTTCTGCTGGCATCTCCTTCTCTGGTATGTGCCACCTGTACATCCATTCACTGCTGAGACCAGAAGTGATGTCGCACCTGAACATTTCACTGAGGTTAACTTCTTCAGAGGTGGATTTTCTTTCCCTGCTAATTTCCTTATAGTGCTTATGTTGCAATGGTTACACTTCACATTTCTTTTGCAAGTCGATTCAGTGATCTGGTAACCCCTCCACAATAAAGTCAATATAGACACCAGGATAAAAAGGCTGTTTTTACTACAAAAGTACAAAATTTACCCTTAAAGTGCAGGTTCATTTCCAATCAATGAATAAATAGAATACTAAAATACCTTACATAAATATAACAATTTTCTTTTTTTGGTTCTATCAACTTGGCAGGAATGTAACTATGAACTGCTGCCTTAAGTTTTTTGCTATTCTAAACACTACTTCAGGGTTTTTTGGAATATTATCCTTCTTCAGCTTGTCAGATTCAAGAATATTCCAATGCTTGGAGAGAATTATTTCAATTTCATGGGCTCCAGGTGCATATGTAGGGATAAGTGCACCATTATCTTTACCAGTCTCCTTACATACTAGTTTTCCTTTAATTAAAAGGGTGGTTCACCTTTAGGGTAACTTTTATTGTATTATAGAAATGCCAATTCTAAGCAACCTTTCAATTGGTTTTCATTATTTATTTTTTATAGTTTTATAATTATTTGTCTTTTTTTTTCCAGTCCTTTGCAGCTTTCAAATGGGCATCGCCATCCCCTTTGAAAATACTCTTTGTAGAGTTACAAATATATTGTTATTTCTACTTTTCATTGCTGATCCTTCTAGTCAGACCCTCCCCTCCCCTATTCATATTCAAGTCTCTTATTCAAATTAGTGCATGGTTGCTAGGGTAATTTGGGCCCTTGTTACCAGACTGCTTAAAATGCAAACTGAAGAGCTGCTGAAAAAAAAAGCTAAATAACTCAAAAACCACAAATAATAAAAATGAAAACCAATTGCAAATTGTCTCAGAGTATCACTCTCTACATCATACTAAATGTTATCTCAAAAGGGAAAACCCCTTTAAGTCTTCCCTTTATATACCTGCAACCTTTTCAACTGATTTTTTATACACTCCTTTTTGTAGCCCCTTTTCGCGAATCTGTTTGTAAGAAATTCTATTTATTTATCAATCCATTTCCTCTGGTTCAAAGCAATTCTTTTTTATGAGGCATAGTTGACCCAAGTATATATTATTAAAACATGTTGGGTGGTGGTTACTGCTGGATAAAACATAATACATCAACTTGTTTAAAAATGTTTTACAATTAATTTCCCCCTTTTTCAGATATATTTATAAATCTAAAAACTTATGTTATTAGAATTAAAATTCAGTGAGAACTCCAAGTTAAAATCATTTCAATTCAGGGTTTCTACAAATTTGAGTAAGTCTGACTGGGCCCTGCCATATGAATAAAATATCATCTATGAAACAATTTAAGTTACCAAGCCCACCAGAGAGTTCTGAGTTTTAATGACTGAAGAAAACACCATTGCACCATCTTGTTTTAATTAATTTTACCTTTTGAACCGAGCATTACAAGCACCTTGTTTGACTTAATAATAATTTTAGCACTTTGTAGAAATCACTATAGCACTTTAGAACACAGAAGACAAATCTGTGCATAGACTTTCTATGGTTCAAGACACACACATATTAGTGCTGCAGCACTTTGGTGACTGCACTGAATATTAACAGTATTGTACTAGGCTCTGTTATTTGTTTTTTCCATAGCCTGTGGTGCTGATCTATAATTGTATCCTGATTTGGTGATCCAGTGGAGGAACTGTGAAAAAGATAGCAAAGGAAAAAATTCTGAAGGCTTATTTTTCCTTTAATCTTACAAATTAGCCTTGAGCCACAGTATTGTTGGTCATTGACTGGTTTTAAAACTCAACCCCATTCCATGAATAATAATTGTTTGGAATACATTTAGTAAGAGTATACTAATTTTAAATAAATATGTGTAGTAGATACACCTTATGACTAGTACACCTTAAGATAGGAACAGCAGATAGTCACATGTTCTTTTCTTCCTGTTCCTGTGTTGAGAGTATGTGGAAGACTAAGCCACCATTTTACAGTGTGCTGTTATTAGTTAACCTGTGTTAACCTTTAGTAAAAGTTATTCTTTACAAGACCAGCTTCTGTGTGTACCTGTGCACTAGTTCACTGTCTTACCCACATGCTTCAGAGTTCTCTTGCAAAGTCAGTGTAAGGTGCCTGAATAGTTTTTATAAGGGACAAGTAATGGTGTCAGAAGTTGGAGTGCAACTAGAAATCTGCAAGCAAATACCCACAGAGTAGTTAAAGGAAAACTATACCCCCCAGACTATGTAGGTCTCTATAAAAAGATATTGCATAAAACAGCTCATATGTAAAACCCTGCTTCATGTATATGAACCATTTTCATAATAATATACTTTTTTAGTAGCATGTCCCATTGGGTCGTCCTAAATAGAAAATAGCCATTTTAAAAAATAAGGACAGCCTCCTGGGATCGTATGATTCAACGGTGCACACAAACATACCAAACAAACTATAAAGTTAGGTCACATGAGCCAATTAACAGACAGAGTTGTGTCTTTTGCTTCCACACTTCTTCTTGTTACCAATATTTCTGGTCAGGCGATCTCTGAGGCAGCACACAGACCATCATGAAATGGTGATTCAAGGCAAGAGATGTAAAAGGGCAATATTTACTTAAATATATATTCCAGTTTGGTAAGATTATTTAACCCTTTAAGTGCCAGATGAATTTCACATTTTGGTCACGCGAAATGCCAGCAGTTTTTGAACATTTTGTACTTGTTCAGTTTAACAAGGTTTTATTGTAGGAAAACCTCCATGAAACTAGGGAAATTATATATTGTTTTTTTCATTGCAAACTGGGCTTTGACATGCAAGTGGAATTTTGTGACATTTCTGGAGATTTACTGGGTATTTTGGGTGAAATATGTAAAAAATAAAATAAAATTGTTAAAAAATTGTATATATAGTGAGTTTTTTTTCCACAGAAAAGCTAATTTTTCATAAATTTTTTTTGTTTGTAAAAGCCCTGATCCTGACAAGTCCAACGATACCCAATATGTATCA
>CM044431.1:100601407-100753937 GCA_024363595.1 Xenopus borealis
CTAGCACTGTTGCCTAGGGGGCTGTCCTCCCTCCAGTCTCTCTGCGGAGGCGGCAAAAGCTGCCGAAGCAGAGAGATAGCTCAGCTGCCAAGAAACGTACGGAGTACGTGCTTGGCGGTCTGAGGCTTTAACTGCCAACACGTACCCGGTAAGTGCTTGGCAGTTAAAGGGTTAAGGCCAAAGGTCACGGTACAGCAGGATGAGGCAGGTCAAACTGGCAGGGTCGTGGCAGGCTGATAGCTAGGAGTCGTCAGGCAGGCAATGGGTCAAACCGGGTGATCAATCAGGTAGGATTTAGGCAGAATCAGTAGTCAGAAACAGGCACAGATCAGGATACAGAAAATAGAGTAATCAATAGCCAGGCAGGGTCAAACACAGGAAGCAGAACTGATCAGAAGCTTAATAAGCACAGGAAAGGCACCAGGAGCAAATCCTATCACTGGCAATGAGTTTATCAAAAATGCCCCTTTAAATATTTGAATATTCGCGCCACTGCGCACTGACATCATAACGTCAGCGCACAAGCGCGTATAAATAAAGGAAGTGCGCGCCGCGCGCACACTAAGGAAGAGACCAGGGAGAAGAGCGGCTTGGAGGGCGTCCCCTCCGGAGGCGCGGCGGGCGTCCCCGCCACACCGCTAGACCACCAGGGTGAGTTTTCCTAACATTGTCATTTTGGAGTCAGGAAGGAATTTTTTCCCCCCTCTGAGGCAAATTGGAGAGACTTCAGATTTTTTTTGCCTTCGTCTGCATCAACTAGCAGTTAGGCAGGTTAAAATAGAGTTCAAAGGTTGAACTTGATGGACTTTTTTCAGCCTAACTTACATGTTACTATGTTACCATCCTGGATGAGAAGGACGAATACTGGCAAGTCACAATAGATGAACAATCATCATTGTTGTGTAGCCTTAACACACCATAAGGGCGCTACAAGAGCAGGACAAAGCCCCAAATTTGCTTAAGAGCAGCCTGACACAAGCTCCAGCTCTCACTTATTTTGATCCAGCCAAAAACTGGAAATACAAGCTGATGCATCAAAAGATGGACTCAGTGTGAAAGTAAAGTCAGATCATAAGCTTTTGCATTCTCTCAAGGCCTATAGGAAAAGCTCCTGCACAACTACATAGAGTTTTACTGACTGCAGTGCAGATAATGAAGAAGAACTTTGTTGTTTACTCAATCCAGTCCACAGAAGCATTAAGTCCCTAGCTGGTACAAATGCTAAAGTTGGAAACACAAAGGGATGATACCCTGAAAGCAGTTAAAGCCATGTATATGCAATGTTGACCACAGCAAAAGAAACACATTACATCTACCTTACATTAATATTAGCCAATTCATCATACATTTTCAATAGTTGATGATCTTATGTTTGGTGAGTTGTGATACCAAAAGGTTCACCTCATAGGGCACACTAAGGCATACAACACTCCAAAGTAAGAGCTAGAATGATCATGTGTTGGCCCAGTATATCCAAAGACATTGAACAGATGGTGGAAAACTGCACAGTCTGTCAAGAAAATAGTCCATCCAACCACAAAGAGACTCTATTATCACATGATATAACAGAACTTTCATGGCTAAAACTTGCAGCTGACTATAAAGATCATATATTTTTGTTGATTGTGGACTATTTTTCCAAATATCCAGAAATCCTAAAACTCACACTCCATCATTGCAAAACTGAAATCTGTGTTTGCCAGACATGGCATCCTAAGGGATTTGGTTTCAGACAACATGCCTTTCTCCAGTAAAGAGATACTTAATTTTGCATCCCAGTGGGGAATTCAACTTACTCACTCTAGTACTGGAAATCCTCAATCTAATGGTCTAGCTGAGAGGATGATACAAACTGTGAAGTTGCCTTTCAAAAAATCGTTCAGCACTGAATATTTATCAAAAGTAACTCAAAGCAACTGGACTTGCTGAGATATTTTAATGAAGACGTTTCACTGCTCATCCGAGCAGCTTCTTCAGTTCAACTGACTGGTGTAGGGGAGTTCTCGGCATATAGACTCTTCCAACAATCCAACCACAATGGCACATTGTAACTCTTCAGAGAGGTGACATCTGAAATTCACAGTGGTGTTGATTCTGTGTAGTTACAGTGATAAGATTACCAATGTGTCATGCAACGCCTAGAAAACAGGTGTTTAGTGATGGGCGAATCTATCTAGTTTCACCGAAAAAAATTTTTTTACGCCAGCAAATTTTTGCTGGTGTTTTACGAATTTATTCGCCGGCGGCGAATCGCGGGAACTTGCGCCTGGTGAATAAATTCGCCCATCACTACAGGTGTTACTTGTGAGAGTTGCATGAATGGAACTTCAGTTCAGCCCTGAAGCTGATCCACATTTAACACTTTTACATTTAAGGAATACTTTTATCTCAGGTACCAGTGACTCCTGCTAAACTACAAGGGCCGGAACTAGGTGTATGTGCCTAGGGCGTAAAGATAGGGGGGCACTAAGCAGTGCCTCTTCTGCCTACCTACCCTGAGTTCTGGTCTTAGTTCCTCACCAGCCAGCATAGCTATCGTTGCTCATATTGCTTCTCCCTGGACCTGCTTCTCGCTGCTGCCCTCTCCTTGTGTAGTGCGGGGAAATTCATTGGGGAGGGGGGCAGAGTGGAAAGGCTGATGAGTGGAGGTAAATCCAAACAGTTTCAGCATTATGCAGGCTGTATGGGTAACTGCTGGGCTACAGCTGCTTTCATTCAGCAAATCACTTCTACTCCTAGCTCCTCACTTGTCTGCCCGGGCTGTCACTTCTCCATCCTGTGCCCCTCCAACCTAATTGTTTGATACCCTGTGCGACCTGTCCCTACTGCTTGTGTTGTGTGGAAAAACACATTGCCGAGGGGAATGAGAGGGAGTGGTGACAAGTGAATGGTCCTGCCTTGGGCGCAATGAGCCAATCCCAGAAGGTCACCAGCCAACTGGAGAACAAAAAAGCACTCACTTTGGAAGGACTGTAATTTGCAAACAAATAGTTTTTCCGAACGTTCGCAGTGAATGTATCAAAAATTTGCAACCACAAAACCGTTTTTGCAACAAAATATTAAACTGCAGAGCAGGTGTTAATGCTAAACCTTTGGTAAGTGAAAATGCGGTAGTGTAGTATTTGCAACTTTAATTTCCATTCCCCCCTTAGAGTGGCCCTGACTCTTGATCGGTTACTTGGTCCTATGTGTGCCAATCTCTGCTTGTCCTATGTTCCCTGTATGTGCACCATACTTTGCCTACCTATGCTTTACACTGCCTGTCCTATGCTGCCTATGTGCCATGCATCGCCTGCCCCATGTTCCCTGTGTGTGCCATACTGTCTCCCTGTGTGTTCCATACTCTGCCAGCCTTTTACTCTCTGTGTGCCCTACTCTGTCTACCTGTGTATGGCACATTCTCCCTGCCCTATGCTGCTTGTGTGTACCATTCTCTGGTTACCTGTTTGTGCCATACTTTACCTGCCTTATGCTGCCTATGTGACATAACCGCTGCCCTATGCTCCCTGTGTGTGTGCCATACTTTGCCTACCTCTGCCATATTATACTTGCTTTATGCTGCATACTCTACTTGCCTTTGCTCACTGGGTGTGCCATACTCTCTTTATGGGAGATGATCATGGTGGGGCTTTGTTTTTCTTCATTTATATTTTTGAATTGGATAAATATTTTGTATTGCAAAATTAATTTGGTCTCAGTATATTATTTGCTTGCCATGTATCCATGTGGTTCAGGGTACTCTAATAAATATCTGTCCTTATGAGTCCGTCATTATGACTATAATGGAAAATCCGATGATCTGAAAAATCCATCTTATTGAAGATGATCCCAAGACGATATTAATTAAGAAATGTTTTACTTTTATAAACTTTGAGGAATTCAAGGACATCAAAAACACAAAAAATCTTTTGCATTGAATACAGTTGCTGACAAAACATGGACACTGAAACAAAAGCATAGTGGCCAATTTCCAAAACAACAACTTTCAGGAGAAAAATAATGGGTGGTATTCAATTTATTACCAAAGACTTTTACTGATAAACTACTTCATGTTTTAGAAAAGGTTTTGTTCAACAAAGAAAGTTAAACTTGTATCTTGTACCTGTAAATTATCCTTTGACACATATTTGCATATGTACAGTATTTCGTGCCAAGTTGTAATGCTTGGTGAAAGGCTCAGGTAATACTGTTTTCCCAAGTGTTTTAGACTTCCTTGTCATAACTCTACAACCATTCTCACTAGTTGATGTCTCAAGCTGTAAATCTTTGGGAGGTTTTTGAGTTTGTGTTGATCTTATTTCTAAATATACCCCATCCAAGAGCTGCAAAACAAAAAAGGTTCTTAAAAATATTTTACACACCATAATGCTGCACAGAAATGGATGGTATGATTGTCCCACACTTGTTCCTCAATGTGTAATAAAAAGGTTGCCATGGGGCAATACTGTAATTAGGTCTGGTGCCACTGAAGTCACTCAAACTATCTGCACTCCCCAGCTTGTAAAAGTGACGTTACATGTAGCAGTGCATGTGAAATCACGTCCACCATGTGTGATGTTACTTCCATTATGAGTGTTGTAATTTTTACCAAAAAAAATGCTTGCTGACCACTTACCCCCCCCCCCTCAGCTCAGTCAATGAATATACACAGATAATTCTCTGGCAGCGGCTGGAGAGTTTTGCTCCATGTGGTGTCTCCATGGTATATCCAGACACTTCCCAAATTACTAATGCTGCTGCTCTGTCCCCACTCACACCATGGCATTCACACTGCTTTTACAAATATGCCTACAATAAAATAAACTGGTGTAACACAGTCCTTTGGTCAAAAGTTGTTCAGTATCTTTCACCCTTGCTCTCATCCAAAGCAAATAAATCCAAAAGTATATAGGGTTAAGGATACCAGGAAGCGCAGAGAATTGCTGCTAAAGTGCCTTTATTCCACACAACATGTTTCGAGCTGCAAGTGTAACAATAAAACACAGTGATACAATGTATAAATACACAAAACACCTCCCACATTCTTTTTGATTGGTAATTGGCAACTGCTAAGAGGACTTGTAGCCTAGCCACACCCCTCAGTCTTTGGAACACCCAGTGCAGAATTATGTAAATCCTATGTCCAAATCCTGTATATAGTCCATCCAGTGTATTTCTTTGTGAAGCATAAGCAAAGTCCAGACAAAGTGTCCAAGAAATATCACTTAACCTCTTCACTTCCCAAGATGGGCCTGCAAAAGAGTTATCCAGTTCGAAAACAATTCAGAATCAAGCCTAAATCTATAAGCATACTTAGTACTACATGCTGCCCATTCAATAGGAAATGTAACCATTTAAATTATTACATAGTATGTCATCTTACCAATGGTAGATTCTATTCAAAATGTTTCAAAATGTTGCAAAAGGGCAGCACTATCTGTTAGAGAGAAGACAAAAGAGAAGCATTAGTCTTTGAATCTATAGAAAGCATACCACACTCCATTGGTCATTTAGCCCCAAAGGTTCTATATCACCCCCTCTTTGTGGTTCCTCGATTACCTCTAGTACTAGCCATTTCAATTGTGACATATTATGTCTACACAGGTGAAAGTGTCGTGAGACTGGGGTATCTGTGTAGGTATTAGACTTAAAATTTTTGATGTCTCCTCTGTGTTCCTTAATGAGGGTTTTTACTTGTCTGCTAGTCTGTCCCACATAAACCTTTCCGCAGGGGCATTTTAGCATGTAAACAACCCCTCCAGTGTTACAGGTGGCATAATGTTTCTGTTGGATATTATTTCCTTTCGTAGGATGTTGTACCACGGGGCCTTTAATGATCGAAGAGCAGCACACACAGTTCAAACATGGAAATGTTCCAATGTTTGGTTTACTTTGAAAATTCTTTCTATTCTTTTGGGGCTGACGGGATTCTGCTGGACATAGCATGTCCCTTAGTGTTAAACCTTTTTTATAACTGAACAAAGGGGGGGTTTTGGCATATCTTGCCTAATGTTTTATCCCTGTTAAGAATAGGCCAAAATCTTTTAATGATTTTTTCGACTGACCCGATATAAAGGGAGTATTTACTCACAAATGATATATACGTAATGGTGTATTGTCTACATCATTACATGTTTTTTTGTTCAAGAGGTCATCTCTAGCCATTTCCACAACTTGTTTAGCTGTATTTCTAAGGGAGGTAGTGTTGTAGCCCTTAGCTTTAAATCTGTCAATTAGCATAGATGCCGCCTTCCAATAACCCTCGTTGCTTGAGGCAATTCTTCTAGCCCTCAAGAATTGTCCTTTTGGATTTACCAATATGCCCACCCCACCAGGGTTGCCACCTGACTGGTAATTTACTGGGCTGGCCAGTAAAAATGATGGTTGATCCCAATGTTATTAATAGGGAAAAAAGATGAATATATAGGATGGCCGGTATTTTTCCCCAGAAAAGGTTGCAAGCCTACACCCCACCCTGGTGTTAAGTGAACCACATTGGGCCAGGTTAAAAATTTGTCAAGTTTTAATTTCGTGCCCAGTTCCATTGTAGCTCCCTTGGTTGTTAGTCCAAATGTGGAGGGGCTGTGAAATTTGTTCAGTGTCCAGTGTAGTAGGAGGCAGTCACAAATGAGAGGTGAACACATGGCATTTGGATACCCTATTTTAATAGACTCCATTGAAATTGCAAGGGACACATTGAACCAAAAGGGGAATATTGTGCCAGTTTGGCAAAAATGGCCTTCTTAACACTTTATGCACACTGCTGTCCTCAAGATGTGTCCATTTTCCTTCAGATGTACATACATTGACTTTTATGTTGGGCCATTCGGTTTCTGAATAGTCTCCCCATTTATGAATTTGTGCAGTCTTCACTACACTGGACATCATAGATCACTTTACTTTCCTGGTCCTTTGGTGTACCAGTTTCTGCCTAAGGATATTGCTTGGTGTGATTTTGTGTTTTAGATATTCCAGCCACATATGGGCTGGCTATATTGTTTTGCCTACTATACGCTTTCCATCTGTGTGTTCTTGTATTTTTGATCAACCTCAATGGTATTTTTACAAAGACCCAGTGCCAGACTGTGACTTATCAAAGCTAGTTTTAGATGATTGTACTCCTTGTCCTCGGACTGAGGATTTGTTGTCTCTGTTTCAGCCAAGTGGTATTATAATCCCCAGTTTACTTCCAAGCAGGACCGGAACTATTTAGGCAGAGTAGACTTGTGCCTAGGGCGCAAAGCTTTGGGGGTGCCAGGCACGTACCTTTCACTGCTGCCTACCCCCTAGTCCGGCTTAGTGAGTTGTGCTCGTCAGCAGTTCTGCACCTGTTTGAGTGCATGCCCGGGCATACTTTAGGGTAGGGGGAAAGCGGGCAATCTGAGTGTGCGTCATCTGCACATGCGGTTGAGGGAGCACCTCGGCTGGCTGCTTCCAATGGTGTGTTGTAATTCAAACATTAAATACTGATCAGTATAAGTGGATTCCCTGTATACTTCAATGTTCATGTTTCCTCCTTTCATGCATGTTGGTCTTACCCTAGGGGTTCCAAAACAATTTACACATCCGTCATAGAAAATGAAAGCCTGCTTCAATGAGGATCATAGTATCATTGTGATTGGATGACACTTTGAGACCTCTGTAAGCTACAACACCTACCTGAATAATTTCAAACCACTGTGATTGGATGCTGGTGACTGTATTACCCTTAAGCGTTTAAAATTCCGGGTAATTCCCCACCACTCAGTTGAACTGATGAAGCTGCATGGATGAGTGACAAAACATTTTCAAGAAAACTCCAGTCCAGTTGCTTTAAAGTTAGCTCCATTAGATACTGTATATTATGACCTGGATTAATGAAAACCTTACCGAAACCCTTAGACCAACCAGTTAATGATTAGTAACTTGTTCAGCCAACTGCATGTGAAAGGAAATATTTGATTGATTGCTGCGAGTAACTGCCCAGATGCAAATGTATCCAGTGAATGAGCAGTACAGAACTGTCAACAGTCACACACCTCATGTTCACATACCTGTTCACATACCACATATTTAAATATGTTTTGCTAACTGATTGGTATTGTGAGGGATTTCCAGTAATAGAGCAGGAAGCAAAAGTTATATTCTTTAGACAGAAAGGTAAATTTGATCCCTGCTTTTGTATTTGTCACAAGAATGTCACAAAATCCATTCTATACTGCTGGGCTAAAACTTGTTTAGGGACACATGCAGACATAACCAGTGGTTTGAGCATTCAGGAAAATATCTATTTAATTGCTTTTAACATCTGAAAACAGAAAACAATCCCCCTGTATTTTCATGTATTTCTTCTCATTTGTGCTTGAAGAGTATGGTGCATGGTGAAGTGTATGGTTAGCTTGAGAATTTTGTGATTAGAAATGTGTAGCTTATTTTTTTTTAAATACGTGCTTTGCACACATATTGAATTACTAATGAAACAGGGAACCAGGAAATGTACATTTTTCAATTCTTAAACTTGTGTATGCCTGAAGCTAGTTTGTATCAGTTGCACTTCCATTGTACTTATATAATTTACTTAGCTTTGGAGTGCTTCCATAAATCCCCTTTTTGTATATCAGTCTACAGGAAGTATGGACCAACATTCCATGTGGTTGAAGCAGCCCCACATATATCCCTTTAATAATTTTGTGGTCTGGGCTATCTCACATTTACAAGCTGATCAACCTCTTCTCTTGTGTATACTTATAGCCAATTATGCCAGATCGGTTGCATTTCCATTGTATTTTTACTTAATTTTAGAGTGCCACCGCAACCCACCCTTTTTATGCAGCTATGTTCTGTTCAGTGAAGAAGAGGCTCCTCTTAAAACTGTCAGTCCATCTCAGTGTTGCAATGTCCTGTGCTAACTTTGCTTCTAGATGGTCAATGTGTTCACATTTGCCACAAAGGTAAGCACTTTGGAGCCAGGGCCACTAGAACAACAGTATCTGCCTAGGGCCCACTGTGCCACTATTTTTTATTTTTTTAAGTTTAATTTTCTCTTCCTTCTTCATACCTCTACTCACCATGCTGCCACCACCACCACTCTCCTCATCCTAGACATGCTGACTGTTTTGTTTAGAGAAAATCCAAGATGGCCATGCTAGTCAGGCAGGTATAGAGAGAGTGTGCCAAGCAGCATAGAAGCACAAGAAAAGGAAAAATCTTTACTACTGGTATTCTGCTTGTGTAAGTATAGGTAATGCTTTCAATCTATCCACTTATCTTACTAGCATGTGTGGAGGTAACTGAGTGATAATTGGTCAGTCAGGATATTACTGACATATCTGGACTTAATGGAGCGGTTATTGACCATTTTGTAATCATCTGATTTGCTTGTTTGGGATAAATTGAGTTCTCAGTTGCCACTTCTACAGTCGTTATACTGGAACATCTAGGGTTAAAATGCAGATTTTTAAAAAATTTCTGTAATATTTAAACTGGCATGTCTGGGGTTAATATGCCTGTTATCCATTTTATTTATGGGTTGTATTGGCAAATCTGGGGTTAATATGCTCAGTATACATTTTCTGTAGTAATTATACTGACACGTCTGTGTTATATTTGGTACAATGGCAATGGTGTTTAGGGCTGCACCTTAAATAGCCTTGCTTGGAGCTCCTGTTCAAAGTATGCTTTGAAGTGCCAAACTATGCACAGACCCTCAACCATGTTTTTATTCATTATCCCAGGTGCAGCGCACAAAAGCAGGAAAAACCTCAGAACCAGGTGGTAAGTCAAGGGTTCCCACAATGGCATGTGTCAATCTATGCAGCCCAGTTGAACCAAAAGAACTGGGCGCACATATCACTCTCATGCTTAATACTGACTGTCAGTAACCAGACTTATCAGCGCAATTGTGTCTGATTCATTTCAAAGTGCAAATGCAATTGCACAGTGGCCTGTCTTAATCGCTGCAATGCACTAGTACCTAAAGAATTTGGTGTCATCTTCACATAATTCTATCTTAGCACCTCTTGATACTTTGCAAATTGTGCCATATAACTTCTTTGTGGCATCTTTATATATATATATATATATATATATATATATATATATATATATATATATATAAAGACCGTCACAAAGTCTCGCAGATTGCTGACCGAAACGTCAGTGTTTTGTGACACAATAAACCATTTTGTTATTTTGTAAGACCTGTGAGTGCGAGACTTTGTCACGGTCTACAAGCTACTTTTTTGTGTGCTGGTTTCCCGACAAATTGGGTTTGAACAATATGTGTACTATTTTATTGACCAAACATTGGCACCTATCAAAATATATCAACCTTGCTAAGCCCAAGAACTTCGTACCAGCCAATCGCTGTATACACAGAATGCAGTTAGTTATAATCTATGTACCAGCATACAGGAAGAATGCTGTTTTTTTTCTCTCTGGGGATTTCCCTAGACTAAAGGTTGTTTTTTTATTATACATAGCACAGTTTTATTCCTACATTCTTTTTAACTCTTAACTTCACAAGAAAGAAATTGGTATGCAGCATCTGTATGAATTAATATACTGGAAAACCATATCACTTATGTATTGGTCTGGCAATCAGCACCTACCAGTACATAAAATGTAGCCCTACTCCCTTATATAGCCGTCAAATAGGACGTTATGTAGGCAATGATTATGAAATGTAATGGTGTAAATGTTTGGTCAATCCCACTTGTAGGATCTGTGCCAGAATTATAATCATTAACGAATTTTATGGACTTTAATCATTTCTTTTCATTAACTACGTGCTGGCCAAAGGAACCAAATAAATTCTTTACTGCAGTCAGTTTTAAAAACCTGGTATAGAGGGTCAAAATATGGCCCACTGGCAACTGCCTAGTATTACTGTATAACTACAAAAGTAGCAGAATTTGCTATGATTAGGAACCTTTATGTGTCCTAGGCAGATAAAATATATATTTCCCAACAAAGAGCAAAAGGGACCAATGATTTTGTTAGGTGTTAGAGTATACCTGTTTGAGTAGCAGGAAAGGGGGCTATGGAATGAAATGATGTTGTTTTTTAATGGCTTTTAGTTTTGCATGGTATTGGCAGACCCATAATGGCATGGCAGTTAGCACAACATAAAGTTCTTTTCTGTTTCTGTGCTTGTCTCCAATTTTTTTATTGAGAGAGTTAGAATATTTTCAATTCAATAATCAAATATGAATTTAAGTAGTGATTTCAATATAATGAATATTCTAATGCATTCTAATCTAAATCAAAATATGTTTTTCTACAATATAAATTCTGGCAGTCATGTGGTTAAACTCCATTTTGTTGCACCTCCCTCTTTAGAAAAATTACTGGAATGTAAGACAACACCCAGCTTCCTGTAAAGCAGATAGTACTTGAGTGCAGTCATTACAGTCAAGGAAACTTACCTGCAACCTGTTCACCTGCTTAGCAGCCATGTACAGAACAAAGACACCTGCTCCAGAACATTATTACGAAGAATATCTTTATAAAAAAGACAAAAATGATAAGGTAAGCAAAATGCTTTAGTAATGTTAGATACCATGCTTCTAAAAGGATCTGATTTCTCAATAAAACTAAAAATGAAATGATTACATATATTAAGATTGAGCACTATTTAAAAAAATTGTATGAGCCAGGCAACAGAGATTTACCTTTTGTCTAATGTCATATTATGTATGCATTCCCTACAGAATTTCACTTAGTACAATAAGGAAAGTAACCTGTTGCACTTAAATTTGAGCTCTTTAACCTGACTAGTTTACTTCTTCGCCCTTAAAATGTAGGAATGCTACCAGAAACATTCCTATTTGGCTACAAATAAGTCTAATCTATTATGGCACTTGAAATATTGCTTAGTGCTTTTGCTGTATCAGGGATTATACAATAACTCTTACACTTAAAATCCATTAAAGTACATCTGTAAGACAGAGTATCATGTTCTATTTGTCACTAAATAATCACATATTGATAATAATTCATATTTAGGCAAATGTCAGAAGGGGGCTGACCTTAGGCTGCTGAAAAACAAAGGCTGAGTATTAACTTCTATGCTACTGTCACCTTTGTTCCTTGCCTGCACCCAGATCCATTGTGTCAACCCCAGATTTCAGTCCTGAAATGCAACTCTCATGTTTAGGCAACAAAATACTTTGAGTGTACTTGCACTCAGGTCAATGCAGTGGCTTAGGGTGCAGGCAAGAAATAAAGGGTGGTAGTGTAGCAGCTAATTCTCCCCATTTGACTTTAGCCTTAGACTCTGGGCTCTGCTCCATGTAGCTCCAAGCAGGAGGAAGCTGCCCTTGTCACTACAGCTACAGGGAGATGCAGAATGGAGCAGATTTGCTACTCTCAGTCTGGCACGCAGGCTGAGAACAGCAGAGCCACAACTTTGTGTGCCCAGGGTCTTAAATGTTATATACACATAACTCCCAACTGTCCCATTTTTAAAGGGACAGTCCCTCTTTGACAGCTCAACCCGCAGTCCCTCAATTGTACTGGAAAGTCATGTTTTTCTCTGCACTTAACAGCCAGAAACAGAAACAAAGTTTCTAACTTAATTGGCTTTTGGCAGAGAGTCCAGAACAGCCACAGCAGAAGATATGATACTTTAACAATTTCTAGATAAGTAAATAAGTAATTGTGACATTATAAGATAACAGGTCCCTTGGGCAAAGACTTACACCTTAAAGGGCAATTCACCTTCATTAGCAAAATTGTAATAACTGCAAAAACCACAGAAATGTGTTCAAACTTTTATAACCTACCAAATGTTGTCAAATATACATGGTAATTAGGGGATATGCAACTTCTTTGTCCCTCTTTTTATTTCCAAAATGTTGGGAGGTATCAGTGGTGGTGTACATTGCCACTCATTTTACCTAGCGCCATTCTCCATGCTAGTTGCTGTTTGAGTTAAGCAACGTATGAGCCCAAATTCACATGAAGTTACCACAGGAATCATCCTGCAACATGTGGCTGTTCACCTTAAAGGGATAATGTCAAGTGAAAAAACATTTTTTTCAAAATGAATCATTTAATAGTGCTGCTCTAACAGAATTATGCAGTGAAATCCATTTCTCAAAAGAGAAATCCATTTCTCAAAATTTCATTTTGAAATCTGACATGGGGCTAGACATACTGTAATTTCCCAGTTGTCCAAAGTCATGTGATTTGTGCTCTGATAAACTTCAATCACTCTTTACTGCTGTACTGCAAGTTGGAGTGATATCACCCCCTCCCTTCCACCCCCCCAGCAGCCAAACAACAGAACCAGATAACAGCTCCCTAACACAAGATAACAGCTGCCTGGTAGATCTAAGCACTTAAAAGCAAAAACCCATGTCCCACTGCAACTCCTTCAGTAACACTGAGAAAACAACAGCCTGCCAGAAAGCAGTTTCCTCCTAATGTGCTGGCACAAGTCACATGACCAGGGTGCGAATAAAGAAAAGACACATGATATATAATATGGTTCTCCAGAGTTTATTTGTATGCTCAAATGACCAGGGGCAGCTGGGAAACTGACAAAATGTCTTGGCCCAGATTTCAAAATTGAATATAAAAAAATGTGTTTGCTCTTTTGAGAAATGGATTTCTGTGTAGAAGTCTGCTTGAGTAGCACTGGTGTGTTTTGAAAAAAAAAAAGTTATCCCTTTAACTGGAAGACAACTAGAAATTCAATAATTAAGTCACATATATAAATAAAGAACATTGAACAATGCCTAATTATCTCCGAATTACATTTATCTGACCAAATTGCAAAATTTGAACCCTTTTTCCGTGCATTACTTTCAGGTTTTTACAAAGGTTTGGGCTGGAATTCTTGGAAACTCGGTTTGCTTCTACTCCAATCACAAGGATCTGCGGGTACATTTATCTTTATTTTACAAATAGAGAGGATGAATTGGAAGCTATACTTGTACATGTTCATTGTGAATGGTAGACTTGAAAGGAGGGGTGCACTATCTACCTACAGAGATACTAATCAGCAAAACCCTTTTATTGTTATCTCAAAAGAAATTAAGGGGCCGATGTACAAAATTCACGTGAATAGATCGAAGTTCGATTGAATTCGATCGAATTTCCAACGTAGGATTTATTAGTTTTAGTCAAATATGAAAATTTTGGCATATTCGATCATCGAATAGCAAATGGTCGAACTATCGAATACATTCGAATGAACGAATATTCGATCATTCGATCAGCGAAGGATTTAAATTTTAAAGTTTATTCAATTGCCTACTTTGCCAGATTGGAGCTACCGAATTGCAATAGAAGCCTATGGGAGCACTCCCATAGGCTTCTGAGGCTAAGTCCTGATAGAATAGGATTCAAACGATCGAAGTCTTCGATCGTTCGAATCGTACGAATTATTTGAATGATCGAATGATTTATTCGACTGATTGAATAAATTATTCGGGTGATCGAATAAATTTGTATTCGATCGTCGAATGATCGAATATCGAATAAAATGTAGCCTAAAACTATTCGTTTAGCATTCTACGATTGAATGCTAATTGAATATCGAATTTGGTCGAACTAATTTTGGGGACTAATAGTAAATGTGCCTCTAAGCATTAGAACCAGAAGACAATTTTATGTCTTAAAGGGGTTTTCCACCTTCAAACAACTAGTTGTTTTCAGATAGATCACCAGAAATAATGAGTTTTTCCAATCACTGTCTATTTTCTATTTGTAACCGTTTTTCTAATATTGAAGTGTAAAGTGTAATTTTTCACCTTCTAAAGCAGTGGTTCTCAACCTTCCTAATGCCATGACCCTTTAATACAGTTCCTCATGTTGTGGTGACCCCCAACCATAAATTCATTTTCATTACTACTTCATAACTCTAATTTTGCTACTGTTATGAATCGTAATGTGAATATCGAGGAGTCTGGCAGAAGAAAAAAAGCAAAAATCCAACAATCAGAGGAAGCCCATTGGGAGACATTGCATTCAGTCTTCGGCTCCCTCTATTCTCTCTTACTACCCGGAAGCAGCAGATAGCACTGCGCGCTCCCGTAATTGTCAGCTACTGCGCTTTCCCTTAAAAACAAATGGCCGCCGCAACACTATTCTTTAACCCACCCTGTCTGAACAATGGTTTTGTAGTTTGGATATCCCTTAGGCGACCCCTGTAAAAGGGTCGTTCGACCCCCAAAGGGGTCCCGACCCCCAGGTTGAGAGCTGCTGTTCTAAAGCAGCTCTGGGAAGGGGGGTCACTAACCCCCCCAACTGTTCTAAACTGCTACATTTAATGGATACATTTCCTATCTTTGTCCCTGCTGAGCAGAATCTCTGGGTTTCATTAGTTAGACTTGATACAATAGTTGCTAATACTCCAGAGATGTTGCTGTGAAATGTATCAATTATATGTTGCAAAATTGTAACAGTTTAGAGTCTGCACTTGAATTACTGAGCTGCCAGACTCAAACGCCAGAGACACCAACATTCAACTTTAAAACTGAGATTTTGAAAAACAGATAAATAATGGAAAGTAATTGAAAAAAGTCTTTATTTATGGAGAACAATCTGAAAACCACTGAACAGAAAAAATGTTTGGAAGGTGAACAACTCCTTTAATAAATCTGTTACTTCAAATTCTATTTAATAAATACAAATATGTTTGCCTTGTAGAAAGACATCCAAACTTTTGCCTCTAACTAAATCATCTAATTTGACACACATTGAAATTGAACATCATTTTGGACAATCTAAACGTTTATGCTCTATAAGATTCACATTCCTACATTCTCATAGGTTACCCCTGTGACTCCATTTTTAAACCCTGCCTTTGCTTGGCAATACTTGATTTTAATTATCAGTAATGTATAAATTGTTTTGATAAAAACATTTGCATGCTTAGGTTTTAAATCTGTTGCATATAGCTAATACGGTTCTCAGCTTAGTCTATAGAAATGGCTGCCATGTCATAGATTTATACTAACACTGGCATTCGTCTAAACTTTTTAACCTCATTGTATAGTCATCAGTCTTATATTGGATGGAACAAACCTGCACTTGTAAAATCTGATGTTTTTGGTGGTTTCAGAGTATTGACATCATCAGTTTGGAAAATTATGTATCACTGAAGGAGCCTGGTGGTAAATTTTCCTCAGAAAACCAGCTCTCCTTGTGCCTGAAAGGGCGAGAAGTACAGCTAAAGGTAAGTGATTTGCATGCAAACACTAAACTACCCCTTGGATATTAATTATCAATGAAAGAGGAATAGAGATAAGAGAGCAGTCCAGAAAATGTACAAGGTACAGGTTGTTACAGGGAATAATTTTTCTGTACCAGTCACATGACTATATTATGCCCTTAGGGGAACTGTAGCCATAGCATTACAAATGAATACAACACATCAAAAAGTAATATTAGTATATGGATGACAAACATGCTCGGAACTTTTATTCATTTTTATTTTTTTAGTATGGTGGGTGCCACATTGCATTTATAACAGCCGAAATACAGAACAATAACTTATCTTGACAATGAAAGCGTGTATATTTCTGGTGTATGCCAATTGCAATAATTATAATAATAATTGATAATAAACTCCAGCTCCAGAGTAAGTATTAAGTCACCTGTTGGTGCAGTGGTTCCGGGGGGGTGATCCTCTTACTATTCTGTCACAATCATGTCATAGGACATATGCTGGATGAGTCTGATATTATGTTGGAGATTATTGATAAAAACAACCTCCAGTATAATATCTATATGAAGTTCTTTGTGTCTTGGTGTTTCCTTTTCACCAGCTCCATGGCTGGCACAGAGTCTTATTATAGTGATTTGAATCTATGAAAAAGCACAATGTAAAAATGCTGATGCATTCTCCAAATCATAGAGTATAATAAACCACAAAATATTAATTGACTCTTTTACTTTTATATAAATGACCAATGTGCCCCAATCATTACCTTTACCTCCTTAAGCAACAAAGGAAAAAACTTTAAAAATTCAGTTGCAAAGAAAAATGTCAGTTACACATTTCACATATTTCCCATCGTCGCTGATGAAAAGCACTGTGCTTTCCAGAGAATAACTTGTCATTCTGGTTTCAGCAAGATTATCAGGCATATTACTTTGCTTGTCTGTGACGAAAACAGAACAATGGATTATGCTGTTGCGTGTTTAAAGGGGAAATAAAGCTCCACAGATAACTAAGTAATAAATAATTGACCATCTGTGAGGCTACTGAATGCATCTGGATTTACAGCAGGCCTATAATATGAAGGATAAGTAACTCCAAGCTTATCTGCACCAATGGTGGGGCATTATTAGTGCTTTAAAAAGGCAGAGTTATGATCTCATTTTTCTTTTATGAGTCTGTCACCAAATTTAAGGGCAATATCTTGCTGGCTGAAGCTCTGATTGCTTGCTGCCAATTTGATGATAAATACACTCAAATTTGTTTATTTACAGTCAGATTATTGGTGTATATAATGGTCATGTTTTGAAACCTTATGGTAAAGGGGAAGTATACCTCTAAACATTACAGGTCTGTATAAAAATATACCACATAAAACAGCCCATATGTAAAACACTGTTTCCTATAATGGAAACTATACTCTTTATAGTTGTACAGTATATACCACTGGATAATTGCATAGAAAAACTTCCATTATATGTAAAACTGTGTGCCCCCTGGATCGTATGAGGAACTATTCTCACACATAAATCAAAGGCATGCATGCAAACAAGGTTACATCACCCAAAGAATGGGAAAATCTGTGTTTTCTTTTTCTTACACTTCTTCCTGTTACAGATTGAAGCTGCATTTTAAAGATGTAATATTTCCTGATTTGTATATACTGTATCAATGTGGCAAAATAATTATATGTGTGGTTTATTATAATATACATTAAGGGGCAGATTTACTAAGGAATGGGAATAGATGGGAATACTGTGGGAAGTAAAATCCTTTGAATTAGAATATCGAATTAGAAGGATTTTACCGCAATACGATTGGTCGAACGATCGAATAGAAAAAATTTGATCAATCGATAAAATCGTTCAAATCGAACGATTCAAACGATTTTAACCAATAATGAAATGCAATTCCGTAGCTTTGATCTGGCAAACTAGGCAGTCGAATAAAAATTTTAAAAGGGAAGGTACTTTGACTGTCGAATAGTCGAATATTCAAATATATTTTTATTCGAATCATTCAACTTGATCGAAATTTCAAAATTCACTCATCGAAGTGGTCTTCAAAAACATTCAAAAATTCAAATTCGGATCTTTTTGAAAATTCGCTCGAACTTCGAATCCTTCATGTGAATTTAGTAAATCTGCCCCTAACTGTTGGTTAAATATTCATTCTAGTTTTTATATAATATAAAATTGTCACATTAGGAGAACTATAGTTTCAGAATAAAGAATTAAGCAACAGATACTTTTTATCACAAGTAACAAACAAAGAATCATTCCAAACTGGCATTTACAGTAGATATCAGTAAACACTGCCCTTCCCTACGTCTTTGACCTTGAACCACCATCTTGTGAAGTTCTGTGTGTCGCTCATTGATCACCTTTTACAACTTTAACTGTAACAGGAAGTAATGTGTTTAATATTTCCTTCAAAATTCCTTGGGTCATTATCAAAACCAATAAAGACAATTGCATGCTACATTGTCAGCATTTTTGCAATACCGAAGTTCTACAGAACTCAAGACATTTAAAATGATGCTATTAGGTATAAAAAATTAAAATGCGGGCATTGCTGCTGACTCAAAACTTTTACATTTAGCCCTAAAAAAAACAAAACAAAAAAAGAAACCTTAGGTTATATAGGCTATATGGTCTATATATAGACCAGAAAAGAGAGGATTCCTGTGTACAGTTTGTGTGTTATTCATCTACTAAATAGAATACTGGGCAAAGGTTGTGCTTTTTTTGACTTTCCTGGTTGTGACTTAAGCCTATAAAAAAACAGTAGTTTAAGAGAGTAAAATTGCTATGAATGAAAAAATCTATAGGCTTAAGAAAATAATTATATTATAACAATTTGAGTCACTGGCCTTATTTTTATATTATATTGTTAGTTGTATTTAAATAAGTTATTTGTTTACTTTAGACAGAATTGCCATGCCAATCCATGAATGGTTATTATGGCCCCCATGGAAAAGACAAAGAATCTTATTTCTTGCTAGATACAAACAAACAAACAAACAAACTTTACTGATCTTTGCCACCCAATCATTGTATAGATAGGTGTTTAGACTGAAGTATTTTAGTTCATCTGTATCATCATTGTACCAAAGGTGGCCTAACATAACACCTTATCCAACAGTTTGAAATAAGCTAAATCAGTATAAGACTAGCCTATTTGACGTCTGTAATTGAGTATAGATTTTATGTATAAATCTTGTCCTCTGGTTGCAGGCGGAGTCATTAGAGAGTCGGGAAATGTGGCGTGCATATATCATCACCATAGCAGAGGTACCAATGGCATTCCATTTGTTGTTTGTATAATTCATTGTTTTGCCTTATGTCTCACAAGCCTTACCTTTAATCATCAACATAGCTCATCTCATAACCATCTTATCGGCAACTAATTCAATCCCTCACTTTCCTTGGTCATTTTTGTTTGACCTATGTTGTTTGTGACATATATACACCAAAGCTCACTTGTCCAATTTGGAGGCATCATTTCCTGACATAAATGTGTTTCCCCCTCAGCTGAAGATCCCACGATCTCTAAGCCTACTTCCAGGGCCTCTTCTTGCTTTAAAGGAAGCATTGGAGAAAGAAATTGAGAGAAAAAAGAAAAATGAGGCAGAAGCAAATGAAACTCCCAGGTGAGGTAAAAGTTCACTAAGCATAGTAGATAACCTACACAAAGAGCTCAGTTTTCCTGTTCATTCTTAAACCTTTGCTCTGCATTTATTGCAGCTGTTTCTATAATGTGTCACGAATGGAAGCTGAGACTTTACTGATGCAAAACCCTGAATGTGGGAACCTTTTACTGCGACCTGGGGGAAACCAGAAGAGTCTGTCTGTAAGCACCTGTCAGAAATATCACAGGTAATACTATAATACTGGTCATACTGTAGTCTCATTTGTTAAATAAAAAATAACATGAATGTAATAGCGAGGAACTTGACGAATAACTGCAATAGTGAGAAATTCGAAGAATAATGTTCTGGATGATCATTGCTACATTATACTTTGCTACTTTATACAATAAGAGGATCTAGAAATGTTTTAAAATGCATGATCACTTGAGATGTACATATAAAAATGTGTGTAACTTTATGCAGATGCCCTGTATTTCTTGTATAAAAAGATGTGGTGGTCCATAGCCTGTGTATGAGAAAACTTGACCTATGCACTCATCTATTTGATATCGATCCGGTATCGACCTATATATGGAACATGGAGGAGCACTCACCAAACAAAAACCACAGCTTGCCTGGGTGCAGGTAAAATGTGTACAGAATAGGAAAAAAATACCGCACTCAACAGGCTCAGTTAGGATAACTGATTTCGATAGAAAAACAAAGGGAATATCTTTTGTTTTTCTGTTGAAATCAGTTCTCCTAACTGAGTCTGTTGAGTGCGGGTTTTTTTTTCTATTCTATATATATAGAATAGAAAAGGCCCTAATGTGGGCAGAAACGTCGGATTGATGTACACAATAAAGAAAATTTTATTTTTCACATAATAGTGGAGTGCGGATCTATTCTATACTAATATATGCAAATATTTAGACCCTGCTCCCGAATTTGGCTGGAGGAACGATTCCGGATCAGAGTGCGGATATATATATAGACTAATGTTCACCACTGTCATTAAGCGTATCCAAACCACAAAAATTTACTTAAACTTGCTTAAAGCTCAAACCTGAGCACTTGCCTGCATGTTTACATTCATGTTTTAATGGTTTAAATTTGCAGTTTTAGGCTGCTAATACCTGTCTTTTGGCTTATCTGAGAATCTACAAACCAAGGGTTAATTGAAAACAGGATGTGCAGGGAAATTTGCATAGACAATAAAGGGCAGATTTATGAAAACGTGAGATTAGAGCTCATCACAAAAAAAAAATCACCCACTTTCTAGTCATTCCTGTGGGATTTTTAGAATTATATTTATCAATGGCTAGAAGTTTAGTGTTCACCATTTAATAAATACTCTTGAAAAATCCCCATAGGAATGAATAGAAAGTGGGTGAATGTTTCTGTGCTGTGGTGAGTTCTAAACTCACATTTTGACTAAGGGTCTTTGACACTTTGGGCATTCAAAGAATGCCATGGAACTGAAAGCTAGTGATGGGTGAATCTCCCGAGATTCGCTTCGCCAAAAAAAACCACGAATTTCTCTAGAAATTCGCGAAACGAGTCACGGGACGCTGTTGGCGCGCGTCGCGTCAAATATGGCGCGTCGTTTCCAAAACAACACGCGACTCGTTTTTCGAAATTTCGCTGGCGATTCGCAAATTTATTCGCCAGCGGCGAATTCGCCCATCACTACTGAAAGCCTGTATATCAGCATAAAATCTAAAGCTGCTAATATCTCAGAAACCACCATAAACAGAAAGTGAATGTAACTATTAAAGGGGAGGTTCACCCATTGGAAAACAGAGCTAATTTAACAGCCCATGTCACAAAAAAACATTTTTGTAATTTATCTTTATTACCTAAAATGGTTGCTTTCAGAGATACATACCACAAAAGCTATGGATCATCTTTTCAAAATAACTCTCTCAGTTCTCTGTTATGGGATCGCCGACACGCTCTGTGTAAGAGAAGCAGGCTGCTGAATAAGGAAGTTCACGACTGAATCTGCACTGCTCATGCTCTCTCTCTCTCCTGCTTCATTTGCATATCTTCAATTTATTTGGCTGGCAAGTTTCAGCCAATCGAATCAAATATATATGCAAATGAAGAGGAGAAAGAGAGAGCATGCACAGTGCAGATTCTGTTGTGAACTTCCTTATTTGGCAGCCAGCATCTCTTAAGCTGGCCATAGACGCAACGACTTGGTCGTACGAATCCTCGATTCGTACGACTATCGTACGACTTTCGGATCGTGTGTGGAGTGCTCCGACATTTGTCGTGCCATGCCGATCGGTCGTTTGGTCGATCGGCCAGGTTAGAAAATTTTTGTCGGCTGGCGATAATATCTTTGCGTCTATTGCAGATCGTACGATTTTCAGTGGGAGACCGTCACTAGGTTTTTAATCGTACAACTTTCGTACGATCCTTGTCAGGGGCAGAACGTCAGCTGTCTGTGCTTTTTATTACTTATAGTTATCTGAAGGTTAGTGACAGGTCGGGAGCAGGTCGGGAGATGCAAAGATCCGATCGTGGAATCATCTTACGATCGGATCTTTGCGTCTATGGCCAGCTTTACTCACAGCATGTTCCATGATCACTTAACAGAGGAGAGAACTGAGAGAGTTTTTGCAGAGATGATCCACTTCTATGGTATGTATCGCTGAAAGCAAACATTTTAAGTAATAAGGATAAAATTACAAAAACGTTTTTATGACATGGCTGTTAAATGAGCTATATTGCCTAAAAGGTGAACCTCCCCTTTAAGTAGTTTCCATGATTTATTTATTTTTTTTAAACTGAGATATTACTTTGTCTGGAGAGGATAATACAACTGTTGCTTTGTTACAGCAAGGATGTAATTAAGCATTACCGTGTGATACAGGAGCAAGAAGGATATGTTATTCAGGTGGATCCCAAGGTAAGTAACATTTCTATATTCTATAACAGCACTTGCAGAAAAAAGACAAGTAAATATAGAAAGGTCTGGCAAAGGCAAGTTATTTTCTTTACATATACTCTGTATCAGATAGAAAAGGATGCTGACCCACAAATCAGCTCTTAAAATAAAAAATATTAGTCAGTGTTAATACATAGAAATGTCAGCTGCTGTTTAGTGCATATAAAGAATATTCCCAATGGCCCACTTCAATCATTCGGTGCACAAAGAGAATTGTATTAAGTACAGAGCAACCACTTTTTTATGTAATCATTTAGGTGTTTATCTGTTTAGGTTTTAAATGAGGCATCTGAAACCTTAATCTTCAAACTTTCTTTTATATGCTGAAATCATATAGTGCAAGCTTTCATTTTTATGAGGTCAGGTTTTATTATGATTCATTTATTCATCTTTTACCAATTCACAATGATATGAATGTGATGTATGAATATATATACATGAAAACTTTCTTGGTTATTAATAAAAAGACATTAATATGTGATATCTCAACAGGTTGTTTGCTCTTCGGTTGCTCACGTTATCAGTCATTTTGTGAATAGTTCGAACAAAACCCTGAAACCCTTTGTAAAGATCTGTGAATATGAAAATAAAATTGGTAGGTTCATTGGTATTATTTGCATACCTCCCGTAGTACATTTTGAAGTGTATGTATATGTTTATTGATTTATTACCAGAATCATAGATCATAGATGTAACTGTAATACTGAAATGATCATAGGTATATGAATTCAGATTCAGGGCTGCCTTTGCACAATTCATGTTTGTTTTTGTTTTCAATTGGTGTTAGATTTAACAACTCAGTTATAAAAAAGTTTTGGCTATTACTCCCATTTTGTTTTGCAAGCCAAGTGTGTGTTAGTTGGATAGCTACTACATGAGCTACCTAATTGATTGTATATCGATTACTGTGAAAATGGTGGCACAGACCTTGATGAAAACTTTCTTCTCTCTGGCACAAGTACCATATTTTCCATGTGCCCCAATTGTGTCTATATTCTGTATGAAATTTTAAGTTGAACCATATCAGCTTCAGCTACAAATAACCATTGATATATATTGGGCATAATGTGTTTTTTTATGTGCAGCAATTATTGAACAGGACAATGAAGATGGAGTGGTTACAATGAGATATCCGCGGGACTCCCCAGGTTAGATCTGCTTTCCACTACCATTCCACAATATTACTACATCATCGATGTCCCCTACCTTTTTACTCTGCACAACAACCCAATTAGTTACTTATATTTATTCATTCATAGGAAGCACAAAAACCTCCCCATTACAGACTGCACCTCCTCCCCTTCCACGAGATCCTCCACCACAAGATGATTATGAGAACCCAGATCAAGGAGATACAAAATGGGAAGCAATCAGAGGAGGTAACATAATTTTAAGCTTTGCTTTGTGAAGCTTATTGCAACTTGACTAGTCTAGTACAGTTATAAAAATAACCACCTGTTTTTATTATTAAAAAAAATGAAAATATGCAAAAATACTACAGTGTGCATAGTGGATTTATTAGAAATGGAAACCAATTACATCTTGCACCATGCATTTGTGACAAAGTCACTTTTTCTAACTAAAGAGATATAGTAAGATAACGTACAATACTATACCCACCAAGTAGGCAAGCCAATATCCCATCAATTCTTTCATTAGAGTCACTACTCAGCTGAACTGATAATGTCAAGCAATGGAAGTGGTTAAGCTCAGCGCTGCAGTTAAAATGTTCTCTGTATGCAGCACCACGGTAAAATGTGGATCCACTTGTCCACGATAGGAAAAAAGTCAGCGGGGGTGGTGCGCTCCAATCTACTTATTTAAGGGTATTCCAATTTTCCTAAAAAGAAATATGCTATATAGTGTAGTAAGCCCGAATTTCAATGTATAGGTATAAGGTGTTAATCCTACTCACATATGGTACTCTTTAAAACCGGCATGTAATGGTCCTTGATGTGGAATGCATTCAGGCTGTGAACAAAATAAAGCTTCGATAGTGTGTTATCAGATAGACACACGAGACCCTGCAGGTTAGTTGCACTTACCGAATCTGATGTATGTGTAGAGCATATAAGCGTTCTCTTTGCAAAATCGGCGTACCGCGTGGTGAGAGATAGTCAGGCAGTCTCTAGAAGTGTTCGGCAGATTGAAGCCGATATCGCTCGGGGAGGGCTGCGTCTCTCTGTTCCTACACTCCGCCGGTATTTCGTATGCCTCGCTTGTCCTGCACCTCTCCGGTGTCGGTCGGGGAGGGCTGTGTCTCACCTCTCCTTAGCTCTGCCGGTAGTCGGGGTCAGGTGCTGTGTTCTTTGAATTAGCGCTGATGTCGGCTGCGGGAAAGTAGTGCTGTTCGGTTTTTAGTGCAATACAATTTGCCTCAGGGTCCAACAAGTGGTCCAATTCGTTTTTAGGAGGGAAAATTTCTAAATAAATTAATTCCAATTTTATAATAAAGAAGGTTTTTATTCAAGCCCAACGTGTTTCGTATGTACAATACTTCCTCAGGGGCATCACATGTGTGCAATTACATCATCACTTAAATAGGTGCCTTAGGTGCTTAATTTACATATTATTCACTTTAATTGGTTAATTGACAAGTTGATTGATTTATAAAACAAATTCTCTTAAAAACAAATGATTTAATAAATTAATTCTTAAAATACCATTTCATTTTAATAAAAAGGATTGCTCATGTTAAAAAACATTTTAGGTCGATGTCTATATTAAGACCTTTGGGGGACATTGTTTTTAATTTGTAAATCCAGAAGGTTTCTTCCTGGGATACGACCTGTACAATATCACTTCCTCTCCAAAAAACCTTCCTTTCTAAGTAAACCAAATGGATTTCATGCATGCAAAAACTGCAAAGGATGTCGACTAAGTAAATCTAACAAAACTAAAGTAACCAAATTTACATCCAATGTAACTAACGAAGAATTCGATATTAAGTCATTCATCACATGTAACAGTAAAAATGTTATCTATCTGCTACAATGTCCCTGCAAATTACAATATATAGGAAGGACTAATAGAACTATGAAAACCAGAATTGGAGAACATTTGAATAATATCAAAAAGGGGTTAATGACACATAGTGTATCTGCACACTTCAAAACCCACCACAATTCAAACCCATCCTTACTAACATTCATGGGTATTGCACAAAAAAAGAGTCATTGGAGAGGAAGTGATATTGTACAGGTCGTATCCCAGGAAGAAACCTTCTGGATTTACAAATTAAAAACAATGTCCCCCAAAGGTCTTAATATAGACATCGACCTAAAATGTTTTTTAACATGAACAATCCTTTTTATTAAAATGAAATGGTATTTTAAGAATTAATTTATTAAATCATTTGTTTTTAAGAGAATTTGTTTTATAAATCAATCAACTTGTCAATTAACCAATTAAAGTGAATAATATGTAAATTAAGCACCTAAGGCACCTATTTAAGTGATGATGTAATTGCACACATGTGATGCCCCTGAGGAAGTATTGTACATACGAAACGCGTTGGGCTTGAATAAAAACCTTCTTTATTATAAAATTGGAATTAACTTATTTAGAAATTTTCCCTCCTAAAAACGAATTGGACCACTTGTTGGACCCTGAGGCAAATTGTATTGCACTAAAAACCGAACAGCGCTACTTTCCCGCAGCCGACATCAGCGCTAATTCAAAGAACACAGCACCTGACCCCGACTACCGGCAGAGCTAAGGAGAGGTGAGACACAGCCCTCCCCGACCGACACCGGAGAGGTGCAGGACAAGCGAGGCATACGAAATACCGGCGGAGTGTAGGAACAGAGAGACGCAGCCCTCCCCGAGCGATATCGGCTTCAATCTGCCGAACACTTCTAGAGACTGCCTGACTATCTCTCACCACGCCGTACGCCGATTTTGCAAAGAGAACGCTTATATGCTCTACACATACATCAGATTCGGTAAGTGCAACTAACCTGCAGGGTCTCGTGTGTCTATCTGATAACACACTATCGAAGCTTTATTTTGTTCACAGCCTGAATGCATTCCACATCAAGGACCATTACATGCCGGTTTTAAAGAGTACCATATGTGAGTAGGATTAACACCTTATACCTATACATTGAAATTCGGGCTTACTACACTATATAGCATATTTCTTTTTAGGAAAATTGGAATACCCTTAAATAAGTAGATTGGAGCGCACCACCCCCGCTGACGAAGTACTGATAAAGCTGCAGCCACTTTGTCGGCCAGAATAACCAATCACATTAACTCACACATCCACACTTGTTTTGTTAATAAGAAGAAAGATTATGCTGCCAGGCATTTCCTGCATTTAAAAAAAGAACCTTTTTTTCTTCTCTCTCAGAATCTAATGGGCCAAGAACTCCCAGACCAGTCACAAGCTCAGGTATTTGTGTCCTCTGCTTTTGCGTCTTTAAATTTTCAAACTGCAACACTTGCTTTGTGCTTCCACTTTACTCAACCAGCCAATGTAGGATATCAATAACATCTATACAGTTAGGAATATTCTAAGGTTCTTAAATATAGTATAATGCCCTGATAATTTTAATTCTTTCTACTTTGTATCTTATGTGTCTTTGCAATGCCCTTTTTTAGTCCAATGGACAATAGATAGTCTGCCCACTCTTCTCTTCTCATATCATGTCATTCATTTCAGGTATGGACGAAGAACTAAGAAAAAAATTGCAAATGCGAAGACAGCAAATTGATTGATTGCTACTGGTTTCATAGAAAAGGACTAATTGTGAAATATTTTGAACTACTAAAGTTGCCAGCTGAAAACCATCAGGATCAGTAACTCATAAACATTGTGGCTCAGCCTTAATGGTTCTTCAATAGCTCCCCTTTTAACTCAAATCACTTTCTGACTTAGCATTGGAATATTAACCTGTGTATAACAGACTTCACCAAGCTGGGGGGGGGGGTCATTATGCTGCATAATGTGGTTACGTAATGCAAAAGCACCATGGGAGTGGTGTGCCGAGTACCTTAAACTTAAGTGGTAGAAGAGTGTCTGTAGTATATCAGTAGTGAACAGCAGACAGTACTGCAGTCATGGGCAACATGGCAGAGTGGGGGGTCCCGAAATGTGAAAGTTGCAAAAGGGACAGTATTTGTGGAGGACTGAGTGAGGCTTGCGCAAATAATAGGCTTTATAGGAGCTTTAGCACAATTTGTGGGGTGGCTGGGAAGGATCAGGGGTTGTGCATACAAGGGTTTTATTTTTCTTTTGGCGCCCATTTTTCTTGATGGCACCCCCACCAACTAGGGGGCCCGTTTGGCCAGTATGCTAATAATTGTTGGACCATGCTAACTGAAAAGTATGAGGCTCCATGATTACTGATGAGCAATAAATACAAGTACTCACACGGCAGCAGAAGAATTTAACCTGGGTAATTATACGGTATTGCCACCTTTGGGCTACTGCCAAACGTGTCTACTTCTCCACCTACATATAAAAGCAGGAAGAGAAACCGTCACATGTGGCATTAGCCTAAAATGGACCAATTTAGTTCTTAGGCATGAGATTATAAATGTTCACCAGCAACATATTGAGATTTATGTAAAGAAATAATCTAACAGAGCGAATGCATGTAATTTTTATTTATTTTAAGGCATAATCAACAGAGTGCCACACCTGGTGTATTGTCCATCCCTCCATTATAGGAGCAGAAGATATGAAATATTTGATGTAGAAGCCAATGTTATGTTCTTAGTTCATACAGTAATTTCTTTAATAGGGTTTAAGCCATGTTAAGTAAACTACCAGGAGAGATCTATATGAGAATGAAAGGTGTGGGTAAAACAGATGAAAATCAGGTGAGGCTTGTGCTTGAGCTGCTGGTGGTACTATTCCTTTTCTGGAGGCTGTTCACACAGCTGGGAACCTGGAGTCCAGTATATACCGAAAAACTTCCACACCATACCTGTTTGATGACAGAAAGTAATTAGCAACAATACAGCTACTCTAATGAAGACATTATCCCCCCTAAGGAAACATTTACCTGGTTCTTGTGTCCAGGATCTGATATTTTATTATTACATTTCTTGTCTATGTTTCTCCTAACTGTAAATAGTATTCAGTTGTTCCTAATAAAACTAAAATCTAAACACAATAATATATTTTTTAAAAGTCTTACCATAAATGCAGGCAAAACTGATTGTGTAAATTTCATTCAGAATGTGTGCAGAAGTTGCTTGTTGTTTGCATTATAGAAAGACAGGAAACCTAAGTATGAAGTAGAAGCCTGTTCTAAGATTGTGAATCTCTCCACTGAGCAGCAAAGTACCTGCATAATTGCAGTGCACCCAGATCCTGTTTGGTAAAGAAACATTCAAAATTCTGGCCTTGTTTCCATGTTTAGCAGCAAATGTCACCTGCAGCCTGTTGTTAAAGGGAAACTGTCATGGGAAAACATGTTTTTTTAAAAACGCATCAGTTAAAGGACCAGTAACATCAAAAAATTTAATTGTTTTAAAGTAATAAAAATATAATGCAGTGTTGCCCTGCACTGGTAAAACTGCTGTGTTTGCTTCAGAAACACTACTATTGTTTATATAAATAAGCTGTTCTGTAGCCATGGATTCAGCCATTCAAAGGAGAAAAGGCTCAGCAGATAAGCAGATAGCAGATAAGCTCTGTAGAACATAATGTTATCTGTTATCCATTAGTTATCCTGTGCCATATAGCCATTTTTCAATTTCCGCCATTGCTACTTAGCAGCTTGTTTATATGGACTTTAGTAATGTTTCTGGAGCATATAGAACAGTTTTAACAGCGCAGTGCAACACTACATTATATTTTCTTTACGTTAAAGCACTTTCATTTTTTGGTGTTACTGTTCCTTTAATAGTGCTGCTCCAGTAGACTTCTGCACTGAAATCCATTTCTCAAAAGCGAAACAGATTTTTTTATATTCAGTTTTGAAATCTGACATGGGGCTAGCCATTTTGTCAATTTCCCAGCTGCCCCTGGTCATGTGACTTGTGCCAGCACTTTAGAAGGGAACTGCTTTCTGGCAGGCTGTTGTTTTTCTTTCTCAATGTAACTGAATAGTATGCAGTGGGACATGGGTTTTTACTATTGAGTGCTGTTCTTAGATCTACCAGGCAGCTGTTATCTTGTGGTAAGGAGCTGTTATCTGGTTACCTTCCCATTGTTCTTTTGTTAGGCTGCTGGGTCGGGGAAGGGGCGGGGGTTTGCTCTTTTGAGAAATGGATTTCAGTGCAGAATTCTTCTGGAACAGCACTATTAACTGATGCATTTGGAGACGCCATAGTATTTCCTAACTGGTCAAACTTGCCCAAACTACAGTAAGTCACACCAAATGCAAAGGCCTTGCTGTGCTTATCAAAGCACACCTCCCAATAATACTCTCCTTCATCAATTAGAGTATCTCCTGTCAAAATAAAATTAAATTAGCAAAATCTTGAATAAGCTCTGACAAAACATCAAGAATCGGATATAAATTGAAATAACACAGTGCTCCTTCTGACTATTAGTACAGTATAGGACTCTGCAGTGAACCTGTCTCTTCCAACTAGTGCTGAAGACATTCTCTTTGGTGACTGAACACACCTATCAAGATGGTGAGGAAGATAAAGATTTAAAGAGAAGGTTTTCTTTTGCATACTTTCTTTTTGCATAGGTGATCGAGCACCTATTAACAATTTCTTGTCAGCGAATTTCTATTTTATGTGAGAAGCTATCCAGCGCACTACACCGCCTGAGGCGGCCTTCAATTAGCAGCGCCCCCCCTTCCTCACAGAGCTCACTTTTTCAGTGCTGGACAGGGGTAGGGGAAGTCCACGGGGCGCACTCTGCACTATAAGAGCAGAATTTCCAGGTTGAAACCCGGAAATTCGGCTCTTAGTTACCAGGAGTGGCATTTTTGCTGCCCCTGGCAACCAAGGGGAGTTGCTGCCGCCTGAAGCGAGTGTCTTAACTCGCCTCATTGGCAGAGCGCTCCTGTTTATTTCCCTCGTATTCTACATAGCTTATCTCTTATCTGCTATGTAAGCATGAGTCTATTGCTATATAGAGCTTAAATAGCTAAGGGATGGGGCAGATGGGCAGATTTGCCACCTGGAGACTAATCGCCCCTTCTGCAGGGCGACAATCTCCCCGGACTGCCTTCTTCCTGCTTTCTATCTGCTTGAATGAAGAATTGCCTGCACTAATGCACTTGCGACGCTTCGATTTCTGAAGTCGCCTGAAGTTTCCTTGTGAGGCAACTTCGAAAACTGAACCGCCACTAGTGCATTAGCTCAGGCGATTCTTCATTCAAGCAGACAGAAGGCAGTTCAGGGAGATTGTCGCCCCACAGAAGAGACGATTAGTCTGCCCATCTACCACAACCCTAAACTGCAGTTCTTTTACATAAATCTAATTTGTTTCTGACCAAACACACAATTGTTACCCGACAAGGTAACGCTGCGTTACACTAAAATTTAAAACACTTAATTTTTAAAAAAAAAATTTTAAATCTACATTTAATACATATACAATCAATAAAATAAATATATGATTAAGGACACACTTCACTTCATATACAATGACACTGCTGTCTAAATACTTTCTCCTGCTAGCATACTGCATGATTCTCTGAATACTTAAGCTCCCCATAGACGCAACGATCTTTCCCCACAGAACGACCGATCGTAGGGAAGTCCGACCAATCTGTCAAATTATCGTGCGGTTAGTGGGATACAAACGATCGTTCATCTTACGATTTTTTGTCCGACATCGGTCTGATGATTGATCGGCCAGGTTAGAAAATCTTTATAGGCCCCCATGCAATCTACCTATGTTTGCAGGGCAAGCAGGCTGCGATCCTTTAGTTTTGCTGGCAATATCGCCTGAAATGGTCTTTTTAGTTGATCGGGCATAAGGCATTTAAACGATCGTTTTGAGACAATCGTGGTCTCATGATAACCATTGGATCTTTCAAAAATCTTTACGTCTATGGCCAGCTTTACTGTGTATGCTGATGTGTTTTTGTTACATGCAGGTATAGTGTGTAAGGCAAAGACTGGAAAAATAGTGAATGGATTGTACATTGCTCTTAGGTTTTTCCACTTCTACATAATGAGGGGCTCTAGCTTAAATTCCTATGCCACCCTAGGAGGGGTACTCCTATACATATTCCTGGTGGTTCTCCACATTTGCAGTGTATGTCTTCAAAATGCCCATGTCTGCAATTGGAACTGGTAAGAAGGAACAAATAGTTGCAGGCCATTTCATTAAAAAAGGCCATAACATTAACCAACCTAGGTCAGTGAAACAATCCAGCCAAAATGTTGGGGTGGAAACAGATTGAAATCTTTACTATATAAAGAGGCCTATTGGATTAGAAGATTGGAAACACTTACTCCCCTTGGGCTCAATAAGGAATATGACCTTATACCGATTTTTAGATACATTTTTTAAAGATATTTTATACTGTTTTAATAAAATCATGTAAAGGCTGGTTAACTGGCTCCTGATAAAATAGAATATAGGGGCAGATTCAATAAAGCACAAAGCTAATTTGCCAGCGTGACGTCATTTCGCAACTTTGCAAATTCACTAACACGGATTCTGGCAAATTTTCACTAGCAAAGTAGATAGACTTACATAGTTACATAGTTACATAGTTACATAGTTACATAGTTCGCCAGGCGAAGTTGCACACTGACGAAGGATCATAACATCACAAATTCACTAAAATGACATTTTCCTGAACGTTAGCACTTACGCTAGACGTTACTTCGCCTGGTCAGACCAGGCAAAGTTCAATACAATAGATAGGAGGTTGAAAAGAAAATGTCAAATTTTTTCTTAGTCCCAAAAAAACACCAGCGTATTTTAGCAGAAGAGGGTTATAGTCTGAAAAAGAGCGATAATTTTTTTGGGGGGTTAACCTTCTTCCCCCCTACATTTCCTAACATATGGCAACTCAACTATACAGGGGGCACATGTAGGGCAACAGGACAACTTTATATAATTTATTAAAGGTTTCCTGGGCTTGTGTAGTGGAATGTAGTGGCTGCAACATATACTTCTATTATAAGTTCCCGCCGTATGCAAATTAGGCTTCGCTAGCGTAACAGCGCTCTGCCTAGTGAAGTAACACTAGCGCAACTATGCTACAGTTCGCCGACCTGAGTGTAAATTCACACCTTAGTGAATTTGCGTAGCGCTGGCGAAAATTCGCCATAGTGCCCCATAGTGTTTGTTCATTGTAGAAACCTTATATTATAAGTTGCACTGGACAGGATCTGATGTGAATGTTTAACAATCATTCTGAAGCTCTATGTGATCTGTAAGCTCTACATGAAATATAAAAATAAAATAATAATATTAAAAGGCAGATTTCAAATGTCTACTTCCAGACAGAAAGTGCAGTTTCTGCAATAGGCGTCTCTCCTGGGTGAAATCAACCAAGTGACTCATGTTTTCTGTCACTTTGGCTTTAAAAGGCAAACAGAATGCAGGTGCCATTGTAATCTTTAGCTTATAGAAGGTAACATTGAACATATATTACATGTAATTGAGGAAGGTTTAATAATTTAGCTCAGAGGTGACAGTCTAGAAAGAGGAAGGTGATATGACAAAGAAAACATGCATGAAGAAAAACAAAGCAAAATAAAGAAACTAAAGTATACAACATATGTAGCGTAAAGAATGTCAAAGCAATAAAATGATGTAGGAAATATATGTAGAGAAAAGCTAGATGGTCACATGGATAAGCCAGAAATAGTATGTGTAGGGTGGTGAGGCAAAAATAAGTAGCGATGCACCAAATCATTATCGGAATTCGGTTCGTTATTCGCCCAGGATTCGGATTCGGCCGAATCCTTGTGCCTGGCCAAACTGTATCCAAAAAATCATGTGACTTTTCGTCACAAAACAAGGAAGTTAAAAAAATTTTTGGATACAAAATATGTATCCTGTCCCCTCGCTTATTTGCATATGCAAATTAGGTTTCAGATTCGGTATTAGACCGAATCCTTCACAATGACCTGTACTGTTCTATACTAGGTAGACCCGCACCTCCTTTTCTTCATGGTCTATTTAGTATTTTCCAGCTTATCCTAGGCTTCTTGCCTAACCATATAAACTTGATGAGCATGGCCCTTATACTCTTAAAATAGGAGATCGGTACTGACAAAGGCAGTTCTTGAAAGATGTATAGTAACCTAGGGAGGATATTCATTTTTACTACGCTGATCCTCCCAAACCAGGAGATTTGGTGAGCATACTTTGGACCTTCTTATACCTGAGCCCTCTTTGATGGTCAGTATTTAATACTGTCTCAGTAGGCCTCTACTTTCTCTCCACATTGGCCTGTCAGAGGTGGTTCAAAAATGGAAGCTTTATAGCCGAACACAGAATGCAGAGGAACATATTGTTACTTATATTTATGCATTCAGGTACCATTTAGGACATTTAACAAACAGGCACTCGTATCTGTTTGGCGTTGGATATATTTTTCAACATTCACCCACCATTGAATATTATCTATAAACTTTGTCACAAGAAGGTGATACAACACACTTAGGAACATACTCTGGGCCAGTGCATTATTTGGTTAAGAGAAACATTGGCCTAGATTATTTTCCTTATAGCACCACATCACCAACTTGTGTTTCTTGCGAGTGGTCCCCTCAGCTTGTTGGGCACAGAGAGCATGCATTGTCCTGTCAATTCCCAGCATGTGCCTTTGGTTAAAAGAAATACACACTCCCAAGCAGCCCAGGGCATGCACTCAACTTGAACCATCACAGGGGATAACTTGGAGCAATGAAGATTACAGTGTTCATTCCCAAGGCTTGTGTGTTTTTAGGAACAGTTCAGTGTAAAAATAAAAACTGGGTAATTAGATTAGGCTGTGTTGAACAATGATCTGTCCCAAGTTTCCTGTAACAGGATTATAAAAAGGTTTGTCATATTCAGACACCTTTTGTTTAGAGGAAAATTTTATTGGTTGACAGGGACAAGTTGCTATATTCTTAAAAAAAAGTCTTCAAAATCACATTTAATTAAGTTCCTTTTAGATGCATGCTTTCAGCAAACAGTGAATAAACAATAACTATATAAGATGATGCAAGGTGGGATAGAGTCTGAACAGCTGCTAAAGTAATGCTGCACATTCTGAAAAACATTAATATAGAGTGAATATTTTGTTAATTTTGGCAACTGCTGAGCATTTATTAACTGTAGTATTTCACAAGAAATTTATATTAGCCATTTCCAATATTCTGAATGAAGTTCAAAACAAAAATGAATTCAAATTTTTATGTTAGTGGCGCAACTACCGGAGGTACAGGGGATGTGATGACATGCGGAGCTGTGATAAAGATATATTGCAGGTGGAATGACAGGTGGTTTTCACATCTAGAGGGTGGTGTTCACAAGTCTGGAGGGATGGGGCAGCCAGCTTTAGTTACTCCACTTGTTCATGTCCATATAATGCCAGATACTAAACTGCCACCTATCCCTCCCAAGTGTAATGTAACCCCAAACCTAGCTGGACAAAACCATGCTGGTGACTTGCTGGCAAAACCTTTACCCTTCTACACTTACATTTCTCAGGATATTTCCATTATAATGATCTGTTAGATCAGTTACTGATTGTATGTTAGAAAGTGTTTTTAAAAATCTGCACACATTCTTCTTGGGGTTGAGGGGAAAAGTTTGTATTAAGAAATAACAACTGTCCAGAAGTGACAAAATAAAATTATTTTTTCTAAAATATGAATTGAAGCAGATGTCAATAGGAGGATTTACAGTTGTTTTTTACATTGAGGTCCCATTTTACTTGTTGACAGGCCCCAGCACCCAGGAATCCTTTTAACTAATATGTACAGTGGTCCCACGATTACTGATAACAGGCCTATGGTGAAGTCCAACAGAACAGGGACAGAAAGCCATCAGAGGGCCTTTATGCAAGGGTTGGGGGGATAAGAGGATGCCATTCAATGACTAAGAAAGGGGTCAGGACAGCGTTAGTAAATGATTGCTAATATTATTTAAGTTTGATTGTAATCATGTTAAATTACACCACCAAAAGAACTGTGATATTCCACTCTCCTTTATACTAATATTTCTCTTCCAGCCTCCCTCCTAGGAATATGCAGCTCAACTGACACAGAATCAGGGTGATGTGGGGAGTGAAGGTATTGGTGGGGTGCTGACCTTTAGATGCTATGGCTTATGTAAAATATTTATTGTTTAAAGAATCAGAATTTGTGTGGGGGATTTGCATTTGTTAAGCCACACTGGTTGCACATATGTACTGGACTGAAGATTTGCATAAGAATGGGGCCCAGCTCACAACATCAATTAATGCTTGTGACAAACCTCCTTTTCTGCAGGCAGATAATCTCCTCTGTAGTGAATTGTTGGTTGTAAAACTTATTCAATTTATGAAGCAACACATATGTTTACCACTTCAATTCACTTTATCCCTGGTGGAAAAGCATTTGGAGGTGAGACTGATCTTCTCATGTGCCACACAGTGTTGAGAGTGCTTCTGAAATCATTCCACATATTACAATTATTTGTCCCATCTTTTCTCCTTGTATTTTATGTGCTAGTGTAGTAATTTCCATAACCTTTCTTTTCTTCTCACTTTTTTCTCTGCTCAGTGTGTGAAACAGTAGTTTAGTGACTGCATTAATATTTTAAATGTATAGCATTAACTTAACTAGCAGATCACTCTAGCTGTAGTATTGTAGCTGCCAATGTGCCAGCTCTTGAAATAAACAATAGTGACAAAAATCTCAAGGGGCTTGACATTTTTATTATTGGGTAAATGTTTTAAATGTATTCTCTGTGAAGTTTTTTTGCATGATAAAAAATTAAGGAAAATGGACACAGAGACGGTTTTGCAAAATCAATGTGATTACCAGTTTATTAAAGACTTTATTGCATATTAGAATAGTAATTTAAAAACGTTGTTGTATACCTCTGCATGCTTTTGTGCAGAGTGAAGGTTTTGTACCAACACATCCTAATGCTGTTTTCAAACAGCAACCAGGTTTTTTTGCTTACAATATGTGGAGTAAGCTAACTTTTATAAAATAAAACAAAGGCACAAACAATGGAGAAGGGATACTTATCTGTTATATTCTTCTGTCCCTCAGTATGCTTACACTGTATGTAAGAAGGACAGTCCAAAATAGCCCCCAATCACTGGGTCCTGAACTGGGTCCTGAACTGGGCTGCCATCCCTAGCACACAATTTACGTGGCGCCCTGTATTGGACACCGGCATCCCAAATTGGACTCCCCACCCCGTGACACCCCCCCACCCACCCTTGAAAAAAAAAATTGTCTCTTCATTGGTCCCCAGGCCAAAAAAGGTTGACTATACTGCTATAGGAGACTGAACTTACCATACAGAGACCAGTGTTTTGAATATATTGTTGGAATATATAGGCATTACTGGCTGTGGCCCAGAGTTTATTATTTTGCTGGCTAAATTCTCATCTCTTATTTTAAGTTTCACAATGTTGTGTAATGCTGGTGTAGTTTTTGTATATTCAATGCTTTTATGTATGTATACAATATAAATATATAGCATCATTAGGACTGAGTCAATTGTCATACTGTATATATTTCAGTGAAAGAGTTGCATCTTCTTATATGGTCTGCTTGTCTTCTGGGTCTTCCCTCCATATATATTTTGTCCTTTTGGTCATCATGTTACTGTGAACACTGGACATTGCAGAAACAGCTGTTCCTCGTTCTGGAGAAGCAATGGGTGCTTCATATAATGCTCAACAAGCTCAAGAATACATGTAAATGATGGACCACTCTCTCCAAGCATGAAGCACCCATTTTCTATGCATATCACTTTAAGGTGAAGTGTGCCGTCTCTCCCACTGACAAAGAAATATCAATTTGTATCATGAAAATAATTATATAATTATTAATAGTAAGATAAATACTATTCACTGCTTAGTTTTATCGTATGATACATTTTGTGCACTTACCGGACTGACATAAAATATTCAATATCGTGCTCTGTTCGAATTACAAAACTGCCAGGTCTACAGTTATGTAAATGTTTCTCTGCCTCCAGTCTGTTCAGTGTCCCATGGTACCATCTAGAATAATGAAAGATATACATTTTAAAATGTATTCAAGTAAACTCAGTAATAGACTGAGCAGGTTTCTTTGAATATGTAGACTAATGGCACACATTCATCATAAAAACAACAAGATGCAGTCACACACTATTTTGGTAACTGTGCATGTTGTGCTCATGTTGTTGTTTTGTGAAAGAAATAGTAACACCAAAAAAAAGTCTTAAAGGACATGTAAGTCTACATTTTCCTACCATGTATATAAGTTGGACATGTGTTCCCCAACCAAGCTACATCATTTGTACAGCATATGCCCCCTCCTCCTAAAACAAATAGCTTTCAACCGGCAGCCATTTTCCCTCTGAAACATTATTGGTAACACTGACATCTGCAACAGAACATGCATGCAATGCAGGTAACAGTTTTACACAGACACAACTTAATTTGATAAAAAGTTCTGCTGGCTTTGAGCACTGTAATGGTTAAGCTGAGCTCAGGAGAGGGGGTTAGGAGAAAATAATAGGATCAGACAGCAAGCGTTTTAATGGGAACCAGCAATGGTATTTCTTCATTGGCTGTTAGACTAGAGGGTGTGTTTAGTAATCTGAGCATGCTCATTAGCCAACACAAAAGTAAATTCCTGAGGGAGGGTTCAGAGTAGGTTAGAGAAGTAATTGTGCAGCCTAACTGTTGCCCTTTTAAGAACCTGAGTGGCAGGTATCCAAATATTTCAAAGAGGCTGTTTACTGATTAAATTTGTTTTGGTGGGGTTAAATGTCCTTTAAAGGAATGACAATAAAATGTATTGTTGCCCTGCACTGGTAAAACTGGCGTGTTTGCTTCAGGAAGACTATTGTAGTTCATATAAACAAGCTGCTGGGTAGCCATGGGGGCAGCCATTCAAACACAGGATATCCAGTGCATAACAGATTCCCATTGTATACTACAGAGATTGTCTGTTATCTGTGGTGTATCCTGTGCCTTTCCCCTTTTTCAGCTTTGAATGGCTGCCCCAATGGCTATGCAGCAGCTTGTTTATATAAACTATGTTAAAGTTTCTGAAGCAAACACAACAGTTTTACCAGTGCAGCATAGCAGTACAATTATATTGCCATTCCTTTAATACACTTTCATTTTTTGGCATTACTGTTCCTTTAAGCTATCTGACCTGAACAGTGCTCACATACTATAACGGTTATTCTTTTTATTGTACATTGCATTTGGTAAAAAGTAAATGCCTTTCCATTGCCCACCACACTGATACTTACACCTGTGTTTGCAGTGGAGGATTTAGGGTTCCATTTCTTGCAGAGTAGGTCATACATTCCTCTGTTAAAACACCACACTGTTTTGGGGAAGTTGAAATCTCAGGACTAGTGGATGGACTGTTTTTCTGAAGTCGTCTAAAACTCTTTAAACCCGGTTGTAAAAGCCTCTCTTTCCTGTTGAGAGAACTTTGCTGCCAGTCTGATCCCTCAAACTGAACTACAAATAAAAGACAGGTGTCATGCAAAATTGCATGTAGCATTTTTTTAATATATAACTATCTTGGTCCACTTGACCTAAGCAGTGGTTCACATACAGTATGTAGTTCTGGGACCTCAGTATACTGTGGCTTTAAGGTGAATAATGAAAATGTAAAGACTCAGTATATCCTTCGCACTAGGGCTTGTGCTGAACATACTCTATTGCCTTTTTTTAAAATTGAGAAATGTCTTTGTTTTTAATTATTTTTGGCACTAAACAAGAAAATTAAACCAATTTTACTTTAGCACTTTCCAGTCCTGCTAAGCAGAACCTGCTAAAACTTACTACTACTATGACCAGACCACTGAGAGGCTTCTGATAATGAGCTGCTCAAATGTTGCAGCTGACGGCTAATGGCACATGGTGAGATTTGTTGGCAACTAAGAGAGATTTCAGAGTGCTGGATATTTGTTCCCACTGGCAATTTACCAGTGGGAAAACATTTTGGTGAGATGTGTCTCCAGCGGTAGCCCAGATTTAATCACAGGTGACAAATCTCCCTGTGTGCCAATAGCTTAAGGGAGGGAGGTATTAGTTTGTTATTGGTATAGGGCAACCCTTTTTAAATAAAAAATTACAAAAGTGTCATAAAGGTGATACATTTGTTGGCTAACTAATATAATTATAGCAAGCTTTCAGAACATGTTAGTTCCTTTTTCAAGCTGATAACAATGAAGCTGTGGTGTTCTCCAGTGCTGGACTGAGAATCAAAATAGGCCCTGGCATTTCAGGTACACAGAGGCCCAATCATCCCACTTAGAGGCCCAAACAGCCTCCACCAGCCCACTAAATTGTGACTTTCTATGGCAACTTATAGCAGCCCATCTGGCATTTGCCCTAACCTACAGATTGCCAGTCCGGGCCTGGTGTTCTCTGGTATATATACAACATTTAGCTCATAGGTCAAATGACCAACAACAAAGAATATCAATATATGGGTGAGGTGTTAAAGTCATTTACGAGGGATCTGCAAGAAACAAGCAGATAAGGTACAAGATATTGGTAAGGAGCTCTGAAAAGTGGAGAAAAATATAGATTATTTTTCAATTAAAAGAAAAGTAACAATTCATTTTCAACGGGAATTCTTTAAATGCTGCTTAATAAATATACGTCAGTATATTCCGCTTGTAAGCAAGGAAAGTCGTTGCATAGCAAAACCTTTTTGATTGGGCGGGGGGTCAGCTGGTTGATGAGAACAAGCAAAAAGCTCAGATTCTGAATGCCTACTTTTCATCTGTCTACACAAATGAGGAACCAGCTAATGAAGGTTTCCTTATTAATAGTCCCAATTCTAATAATACATCTAATGTTGCATGGTTCACACATGATGAAATTCAAAAGAGACTAGAACATGTTAAGATAAACAAAGGTCCAGGTCCAGATGGGATTCATTGCCAAACCTCTCTACTTAATTTTTCAGGATTCATTGAGGTCTGGCATGGTGCCGAGAGACTGGCGAATTGCTAATGTGGTGCCACTATTCAAAAAGGGATCCCGTTCTCAGCATTAAAACTATAGGCCAGTTAGTCTGACGTCGGTGGTAGGAAAGCTTTTCGAAGGATTAATAAAGGATAGGATACTGGACTGGGTCCCTTGCTTTTCAGCTTGTTTATTAATGACCTGGATGTGGGCATTGAAAGTACGGTTTCTATTTATGCAGATGACACTAAATTGTGCAGGTTCCATGCAGGATGCTGCCACTTTGCAGAATGATTTGTCTCAGTTGGGAAACTGGGTAGAAAACTGGAAAATTAGGTTCAATGTTGATATATGCAAGGTTGTGCAAAAATAATATAAATGCAAGCTATACACTAAATGGCAGTGTGTTGGGAGTTTCCTTAAGTGAGAAGAATCTTGGGGTTTTTATAGATAACAAGTTGTCTAATTCTGGGCAGTGTCATTCTGTAGATACTAAAGCAAATGGGGTTCAGTCCTGCATAAAAAAGGGCATAAACTCAAGGGATGAAAACATAATTATACCTCTTTATAGATCCCTAGTAAGACCTCACCTGGAATATGGAGTGCAGTTTTGGACTTCAGTCCTTAGGAGAGATGTAAATGAGCTGGAGAGAGTGCAGAGATGTGCAACTAAATTGGTTAGAGGCATGGAAGACTTAAATTATGAGGGTAGACTGTCCAGGTTGGGGTAGTTTTTAGGTATGCACCAAATCCACTATTTTGGATTCGGCCGAACCCCCAAATCCGCAGAGAAAGATTTGGCCGAATACTGAACTGAATCCAAACCCTAATTTGCAAATTAGGGGTACTTCCTTGTTTTGTGACAAAAAGTCACGCAATTTCCCTCCCTGCCCCTAATTTGGTTTGGCTGGTCAGAAAGTTTCGGCCGAATCCTGCGTTAAAAGGCCAAATCCTGAACCGAATCCTGGATTCGGTGCATCCCTAGTTGTTTTCTCTGGAAAAAAAGCACTTGCGAGGGGACATGATTACACTTTACAAATACATTAGAGGCCATTATAGACAAATATCAGGGGAACTTTTTACCCATAAAAAGGATCACTGCACCAGAGGCCACCCCTTCAGACAAGAAGAAAATGACTTTCATTTGAAGCAGCGTAGGTGGTTCTTCACAGTGAGGTTGTGGAATGCAGTGCTGTTGTGATGGCTGATTCTGTTGATGCTTTTAAAAGGGGCTTGGATGATTTTTTGGACAGACATAATATCAAAGGCTATTTTGATACTAAACTCTACAGTTAGTATAGCTATAGGCATTTATGGTTTGTGTGAAAGAGTGGAGGGGTGTGTGTGTATGATGGGTTTTAATTTGGAGGGGTTGAACTTGATGGACTATGTAACTACTGTATGTAACACAATTCCTATATATCATTGTCATTTTTGGCTAAGGTGTTTAGATGTTTTCTGTGACTTTATGTATACTACTGGTACTTTGTTGTGAAATAAACTAGCAGGGTTTGTAATCAAGACAGTAAATTCTTGTTCTTCTCATTACAGAAATTTGAAGCCATATGGGGTACATGGCTAATGGTACAGGAAGATGCTAGATGCAATTGATACCTTAACCTCACCTTTTTTCTCTCTACTTGTTTCTGACTTTGTTGTTGTTGTTGTTAAAAATGCAAAAATAAAAACTTAAAAAAAAAAATTCTATTTTCATGGCACTCATCAGAAACCCAACAGTCCAATCTGTCCATTTACTGCGCACTGTTTCCCAAACTGTAGGGCCGGGGAAAACCTCAAAGCCACTTAGAGATAAGGGTGAACATATGATGTCCTTACTGAATTTTATTAGCAGGAATGTTTTCGTATTTTTTTTTTTAACCTGGGCTTAGGATGGACAAAAGGGTTGCTTGAGCCTACTAACATTATTCAAACAAAAATATGAAATGAGTTGTGGTAAAGTAATCGCTAAATAATTAAAAATCATTTAAACAGAGCATCTCTGATGTATGATATATCACTTACATCTGGTGTATAATGTGGGTGGAAGTATGTTGCAATCTATTCCTTTTACAGTTAGTAGCAAGTAACTTGTCTGTACAAGCATTACTTCCTGATTTGTTAGAATTGATTAGTATAAATATATCAGCCAAGCCTGTAACACTGTAACACTGAAAATACTGCAGACTTCCAGAACAGAGAAGGATAGCAATATTAACATTAGAAGGCAGTTCAGTTCAAATTCATGTTTAAAAGAAAACAGTTCATTCTCAAAAGATCACAAAAGATTATTATGGCAACATTGCTACAGATATTCTGAGGAATGTACTTTGTACTTAATTTAAATTCACTCTGGGTGTAGGAAGGTCTATGAGGCTAATAATATAGCTGGTAAAGAAAATAGTTGCTATTTTCTTTGCTGACCTGACCCCTATTTGGATTGGTGCAATACTATAAATACGTCAGTTGTCCCTGCCCAAGATGATCTTACAGTCTAAGTTCCCTATCCCAGTGACGCACATTATGGTTAAATTTATTATCAGCCAAATAACCTGCCTCTATGTTTTGGAGTGGGAAAAGAAACTGGACTACCTAGAGGAAGCCCACACAGGCAAGGGGAGAACATACACACTCGCAGATTGTTCCCAGGGTGAAATCTAACCAAGGATCTCAGTGTTGCAAGGCAGCAGTACTAACTATTATACCATTGATCAAGGATTTGACTTTTGATTAATGTACCTTCGCAAAAAGCATTTTTCAAATATGGGAATACTATTACAAATATACCAACTTTACTAATATAAGGTCTGGAGTATAGAATGGAATGCATTTTAAATAGTGTGGGTAGTACACTGGTAGTAGTATGCTTTGTGCAAGGGCAGTCATTTGATCACCAACCAATTTCTTAATGGGGTGGTTCATCTTTAAATTAACTTTTAGCATGTTATAGTTACATAGTAAAGTTGGGTTGTCAGATTAACCAGCCTATAGTTTTGAAGCTGAGAATGGGATTCCTTTTTGAATAGCAATTCACCAGTATCTTGGCACCATGCCAAGGCCGGACTGAATCCTGAAAAATTAAGTAAAGAGGTTTGGCAATCACATAGATAAGCTTGTTTAGTACCCTAAATTTCCTTTGTGTGAATGACTGACACCTTTTCCTTCAGACTCTTTCCAGCTTTAAAAAGGGGGTCACTGATCCCTTCTAAAAAGAAAAGCTCTGATCTTTCTATTCAAGTCCTCTCCTATTCATATTCCAGTCAAGGCATGATTGCTAGGATAATTTGATAAACTTCTTGTAGTCCCCTGGATGGAATCAAACTCAGGACCCTTCTATGCCTTCTAACTCACTAAATAAACCAAATGTAATATACCTGCAAATGCTCGGTTTATGTCATCTTTCTTCCACTCCCAGGGCTGGTCATACTCATCTGCTGGTCTTTCATCCTCAAGATGCAGGTGGCTGTCTTGGAAAGTTTTGTGAAACTGTTCCTGATACGGGAAGTCATATAATTTTCGTTCTGTACCAGTTGCCCTTTCAACTATAGAGTGCAGACCTGCAGGAAAACAAAGCTAGTCTTAAATCCAAGGGAAAAAAAACAGCACTGGCTATTCATGTACATTAAACAGTTAACTATAAATAATAATAATAATATTTAAATCCATTACTTCATCTCTGTGAAGTAATCAACACAATATAAAATTTGTAACATATGTTAGAATCCCAACATAAGAAAAAAACATCAAGTAGTGAATGAATATTTGAAGTTCTAGTAATTCCTAATTACAAAGCAGCAGGCAGAATTTACTTATTGCATGTCTGAAATCAAACACTTGATTGGTCACTATGGATTGCAAAACCTTTTGTTTGTGACTTTTACTTTGACTCTAGTGTGTTTTGTCTTTTAAATAGATGGTTTCATATACTACATTTAATAATGGTCCCTCAGTAGTATATGGGGTTTGCACAAAATTGTGAAAATACCGAAGAGTGTGTGAATTTTTATACTTTTAAAAAATGAACATTCAGGAAATTTTATTTCCTATATCACTATTAGGGGCAGATTTAGGTTCGATCAGGGCTGGATTTACCTTTTGTGCTCCCCTAGGCCCAGCTGCTGAACAGCCCCCCCCCTGAAAAAAAAAAAATCTCTGCAGCCTTTTCTAAAGTCTGGCTGAATTGGCTCATATTATTATTTTAGTACCAAACAGTCCAGCTGCATTATTAATTATTATTTCACCTACCAAGTGGAAAAAAATTAATCGTGCCTTCTGCTGTGGCTTGTTGCACTTAAAAATAGCAGATTCCTGACTGTCTGCACTTGCAGCCAGGCAACACAGCCACCAGCCAAAGTTACAGAATTATCGGCTGTGCTTGTGTGCAGGCAGCGCTGTGCACAGATCCGTGACCGTGGCTTAAGCTCGCCGCTCGCTCACTCCTCCTCAGTCACGAGCAGCAGGGGTGCCTGGGCGCGCTCAGAGTGATGTTGTGATGTCGCGTGTGCACATGTGCACCACTTGATGAAGTCACCGCACGACCAGGAAGGAACAAGATGATTGTACTCTACCTGCTGGTTCCCCCTGCTCTTTTCAGAATCCTCCCGGGGGGCGACGCAAGCAAAGTACTTGTTACTAAAGTACAAGTGCACGTATGCAACACTGTCACTGTTATATTGACGCTGCTTTTTTCAGGGGGGGCTTATACCACAGTTATATAGATTTTAGGGGCGCCTGTTTGCCACCCCTGACATCTTGCCGCCCTAGGCCAGGGCCTTGGGGGCCTCTCCCTAAATCCGGGCCTGGGTTCGATTTGTGCTGTCCATGAAAATTCGAGGTTTCTAGTTGCATTTTTTTTTTTATCAAACCTCATTTTCTAGTTCAAACAATGTATTATACCCTGACCCTGGAAATAGCTTGAATCCAAAAATACACATCTAAACCTTATAGAGGTCATGTAGGAGTCAATCATAGAGGTTCCTTGAACCATTTGAAGATGTTAACAGCATGATGTTTGTGTTTTTTCAGAGAGTTTTGCCCTAAAACTTGAATAATTTGAGCTTTTTCCTGTGGAGAACTCGATTCATTCCACCTTTCGGGACACGAACTCGTATAATCGTGTCTTTTCCATTCCAGTTCTTTTTTTAAATAAGATACTACTCAAGTTCTGAGTTCATTCGAGTACTTTCAAGTTTGTTCGAGGTATAAAAGAACTCTAACACTCGACTTTTGATACTTTACTGCCCAAATATCTGGAAATGTTTCTACAATGCTTTTGCTCCTTATGAAAGAAAGAAAAGGCCTTGTTCTTGGATACATAAAAAAGTTGGCAATTTACTATGTACTTCCCCAACATAAGGTGCATGTATGACAGGAGCTTGACAATATCATGCATAATGTATGTGTATCATATATGTTTGTACCATAGTTTTTTTTCCCTAGTCTTTGTATTCCATATATACAATTAATTATAGTTTGTAAGACACCTAATATGAGTAGAGATTGTAACAGAAAGGTTTTTTTTACATCTATAAGTTAACTATTTGGTTATTGTCTCTGATTGGATATACAGAGTTCCTGCTGTAGACAAGAGGTAAGTTCCCACTGCAGAGAGTCTACGGCAAGCACTCTGTATATCAAGTCAGAGGTAGAGATGGGTGAATAAATTCGTCAGACATGGATTTATTGCAAATTTGTGCTACGAAAATTCCCAAGTGAAAAATTTGGCATGACAAAAACAGTGGTCATCCGTCAAAATTATTTTTTACAACACGTTTCACGAATTGTTCGCTGTTTTTCAAATTGGTTTTCCATTTCAAGAATTATTCTGCGAATTGGAAGGTACAGATTCACCCTTCGATCATTAGTCAGAGGCAAAGTCCAAACAATTCTCTTATAGATGTAAAATACCTTTTCTGATGCAATCTCTGTGTCTTACACATTATATATTATATTTTCATTACTCCAAAACATTTACATTTTTTGGTTTTACTGTTTCTTTAAACATTTAGGAAAATGGTACATGCAGCAGTTTGACAGCATAATGACAACCCTAAAAACGAATTAATCAAGTTTTCAGCAGAAATAGACTAGAATAGATTGAGTATTGGGGCAAAACCCTCCAAAAGAAGCACGAACATCATGGAGGTTAATAACATCTTCAAATGGTTCAAGGGAACTCTGCCATTGACTCCTACATGACCTCTACAGGTAGATGGTGTATTTTCAGTTTCAAGCTCAAAAAATTTGACGGTTTTTTAACCTGAAAATGGGAATTTTTACCAAAATAATAAACTTGTATACTCACATTTTTGTGGAAAACACGGCTCAATACTTAAAGGAGTTTTTATTAAAGTGATACTGACACTACAAAACTATGTTTTTAAACATTAATGTACATTAAAAGTTACCTATAGGTTAATGTTGTAAATTAGGTCAGTCTTTAATATGGAAATGAGCTAATCACTTATAGCTAAGCTAAGCTGATGGCTGCATTTGTTAGTACTCATACATGTACTGGCATATGGGAGGAACCAGGAATTCTGACCAATTTCAGTTATTAATATTAGAATTGCTTTCTGTATACCCAATCCCTTATGCTTATGAAAGGTATGTTGGCAACAGCAGGATCCATGCTCAGAACAGTCACCTCAGCCTGTATATGGAATGATGTGATATGTAGCATTAATTGCATGAGACAGCCTAGTTTCTTCAAGTATGCCACACTTTGGCCCTGTGACACACATAAGTAAAGTCCCCTTATCTGCCAGGGTGCATGGTCTAGCCGGGGGCACACAAAGTAAAATTTAGAATATACTGTAAGTATAGGGTCACTTATCCATCTGATAGAAACTAGGGGGAGATATTTGTTGCAAGGGCCAGTTCCAGCACATAGGGTGTATAATATTTCTGGGGATTATATGGTAATGGACTGTTAAAATATCTATTAATAAACACTAGTTCTAGTTAACCTTGGGGTTGGAAATATATATCATGCTTTGCATGCATGCGAATACATGGACTGCTTTGATACTTTTGCCAGGGCTGCTTTTTCCTCCCAGTACGGCCCAGAACATAGGGAATCAAACAAGTAATGTAAAAGCATTGTGCAAATACTTTATGGCAAAGTTATAAGTAGCTTTCAAAGACATTTTTATGACAGATGTAAAAAAAGAGATTCATTTCTGGTGTCAGTATCTCTTTAACTCTTAGGGGCAGAATTATCAACGGTCAAATTTGAAAGTGAAAAACTTCAAGATACTACCAATTTGAGCCGTTTTCGATTGAATAGGTCAGTTTTCGATCAAATAAGAATTGTTCGATGTGAATGTTTCTGACCGATTTTCAACAAAAAAAATTTTCAAGAACACCCCTTAAAGGTTCTAGGAGGTCCTCCATAGGCTAAAACAGTAGTTCGACTGGTTTAAGGTGGCAAACAGTCAAGTTAAAAAAATTTTAAAGATTAAAGAAGAAGAAGATTTTAAAGAATTCGTACTTCAATTTTCGAATGGTCTAATTTTTCAATTCGAATCTAATTTTGGCCTTTTAGATAGGCGAAGTACCCAAATATTACTTCAAAATTTGAAATTTTCACTTCGACTCTTGATAAATCTGCCCCTTTGTATGATGAAGAGTGTGATATTCTGAGACAATTTGCAAATGGTGTTAATTTTTTATTATTTGTGGTTTTTGAGTTATTTAGCTTTTTATTCAGCAGCTCTTCAGTTTGTAATTTCAGCCATCTAGTTGCTAGGATTACCCTAGAAACCATGCATTGACTTGAATAAGGGACTGGAATATTAAATATGAGTAATAAAAAGTAGCAATAACAATATATTTTTAGCCTTACAGAGCATTTGTTTTTTAGACGGTCGAAGATAGGCTCTAGGGCAACTTTGCACTGTAACGCCAGGCAAATTTTCACCATGGCTAAAGATCGTTACTACACAGATTCACAATGTTGATGTTGATTTTCCTGAACGTTACCTCTTAAGCCAGACTTACCTTCTCCAACTCAGACCTGGTGAAGTTCTACAGTGTAGATAGGACTTTAAAAAAAAATGTGAATTTTTTTCTAAAACATCTTCTCCATTTTCCAGGGTGATAGGCTGCAAAAGGACTAAAAATTTGGGTACCCTACTTCCCCCCTACTTTTTCATATGGCATATAAACTATACTCTGGCCACATGTGTAGGGCAATAAAACAACTCTATTTACATTTATTAAGGTTCCCTGGGCTTGTGTAGTCAAATCTATTTTAACTAACAAAGAGTAACATCGCAACTTCGCTTTGCCTGGCGAATTAACGCTTGCGCAACTTCGATACCTTTCGCCTCCCTGAGCGAAACTTTGGATTTTAGTGAATTAGCGGCGAAGGTGTGGCTTGCGCATTTTCAGCACTTTGTGAATTAGCCCCTAAAAGAGAAACCCTTTACATATACTGCACTGGTATGACTTAAGTTGAACCACCCCAGTGAGTGTCACTGCTCCAGTGGCATGTGTTGGTGTCTGGAAGCAGTGTCAGTTGAAAGGGTCTTTGTTCATTTGGTAATATAATGTAGTAGCAGATCCTTAATGAATTAAATAAATGAACTGAACATTATCCTCTATTTTCTTAAGAAAATTTACCATTCACTATTCATTAGATCACAGGTTAACACTTGCACAGAATATTCTATATTCACTGACCTGTACTTTGGGACTCATATGGGTCCATGTACCGTATGTCTTCTGGTTCCTCACCTCCAACCAATTCATAATTTTTTCTCTCCGTTGTGGCCAGACATGTATTGCTTGGGCTGACCTATAGGAGGAGTGGGCACAGTAAAACATCTGTTAAACATTAAATAACATGGAGCAGGAAATACAGTGATCTGTATGTAGGGCCAGATGATGTATACATCCCCATGCCTTTTCAACTTTGGGCTGCTTTTGGTGCAAAATTACTCAGAAATCCACTGCATTTGAAACAATGCTTCCGGGTGCAGGCAGAGCAGAGCAGAGGATTTTTGTCCTGCTGAGAAATCCAGGCCAAGATTCGCCATTGTCTCACTCTAGCCTAAAGCAGGCGACAAGGACAGTGCTGAATTGTACCTTCCGCAAATACATAACTAGGTGCAGGGTATAGCCAGACCCAATAGATGCGCTAGCGCTTGCAGCCAGGGTCATAGAAAATTACCCATATAGTACTTTTTAACTTGTGGGGTGCAACAACTTAAAATTGCTCTGGAAAATTATGTGCTCATACATGAACTGACACAAGGAAACCTTGCACGTACCAAGGTGGTACTTCCAGGCAGGGCTGGATTTACATAGAGGGCGCCCCTAGGCCCACTGCCGTTCGTCACCCCCATACTCTGCCCTTTATTTGCAAATCTGGGCCTGACTCCAGGCTTACTGTAGTGTGTTATGCCAATAGTCACAAGTGATTTTTAAATCAGATACTAATGCCATCATTGAAGTCACATAATTACAATATAGGTGCTGGGAGTGAAAAAAAACCTGTTTCACAACATTTATGCATTTATAAAATGGATACTTATGTGTGTCGATACTGGTACACCAACAATTACTGAAATTCTATGAAAAAATGCACTGTGTGCAAAAAAACTATGATGTGCTTCCGAATTTTGAGCTAAGCACAGCATCAGTATGTTAGCTTTTTGTCAGGATATAAAGCTTCAACCACTGACAGATACGTTACCTTGAAAATTAAATAACCTCAGAAGAAGATTGGAAGCATTTTCTTCTTTTGTTTCACAGTAATGGTAAGGGAGTCAAACAGTGGTGAAGTAACTATATTTAAGAAGATTCTGAAGACATCTCAGTGCCCTCAAACATCAATATGTACAGCGCTACGCAACAAGTTGGCGCTATAGAAATACATGTTAATAATAATATGTAGAATTTGAGTGCTAGAAGGAACTGGACAATCTAGGCCCATTTACTTGACAAATAAATAGCATATTTAGGGGCACATTTACTAAGAGTTGAAGTGGATTTTTGAATAAAATTCAAAATTTTTAAATTCAAATTTCAAAGTAATTTTGGGCTACTTCAACTATCTAATAGCGTAAAATTAGATTTAAACTGAAAAAAAAGTCCTGGAAAATCGAACGATGCATTAGAACAATTTTTAATTGATCGAAAATGGACATATTCGATTGAAATAGGTCCATTTTCGAAAGAAAATGTCCCCAGAAAAAAATTCAGTAGTGGAATTTTTTTTTTTTCTCTATTCAAAATGTATTAAATCTGCCCCTTAGTGTAAGAAAACGGTGATGTTAAATTCGCAGCATATAAAGCTTAAAATGCTGACAGATATACATGTTTATTTTGACATTTTACTACAGACCCTGAACCTAGCCCATGTACAATAGCTAGCATTGTAAAAAAGTTTAATTGGTTTGCCTCTCAATAGTCACCTTGCAGTTTATGTTCTCTTCTCTTACGGATTCTTCATGTTGTTTGGGTTGCATACTCTTCACATTCTCTGTTGGTTCCAGTTTGATAAGTCGATGTTTAGGTGACATTATATTCACTGGAAGTCCCACAAGCCTTTCTGGAGATCCTTGGTAGCCTGGCTTAGGTTCCTGGTAAGGATCTTCAAAATCCAGTTCCTTCTGTGCTCTGTAGGCACGAAGTATTTCACTCTCTGTATAATCTGGTTTTGGGGGCTTTGGTGGGGCCTTCTTGAAGTTTAGATAATCCTTCAGCCATCTTGCCATGGGTTTTTACCACTTGCAATTAAAATGTTGTTTTGGGGGTGATAATCTTAGGCCTCAGATTGCTTCCTGTATATCCTCAGAAACAGGTGTGCAGACAGCAGATTCTGTTGAATATAGATTACATTTACTATACAATTACAAAGACACTAGCAAAGAATAAACCATATTTACATATGTACATACTGTGAGTATTATTGTTCCTTGATGAATAAGAACCTTAACTGTAAGAAAATGTAAAAAGCATTTTCTTGTTTTATCTTTTGTTTCACAGTAATGGTGAGGGAAACTTGATTTAGGGTTCTGAAGGTTCTGAAGACACCTCAGTTTCCTTAAACACCAATATGTAAATTGTGAGCTCAAGATGGAATTGTCCATTCTAGGCCCATTACCTTGACAAATAACAGTTGCATATTTATTTGGTGCTTTAGTCAAAGCTTCCACATGCTCAAAATTAGTTACTCTTGTAAGTCAATATCAATACAGGTATCAGAGCTCTTATCTGAAGACCCAATATCCAGAAAGCTCAGAATTAGAAAAAGACCATCTTCCTTACACTTCATTTTAAGATAATTTATATTTCAAAATATTATTTTCTTTTTCTTTATAATAATAGTAAAAAGGTCCCTGGTACTTGCTCCTGACTAAAATAGCATTCATCCAAATTGGTGTCAAAAAAATCCTATCAAGTATATTTAACATTTAAATGTTTTTTAGCAGACTTAATATGTTTATCCAAACAATGGAATTACCCCTTACTAAAGAAATCCCATGTCCCAAGCATTCTGGATAAAAGGTCCCATATCTGTATTTATAAAGGACATAAATGATAAAACTGCATTGGAATCTGATTTGGTGGTGGAGTGCTGGGAATGCAGATGCCTAAATTTATACAGGTATAGGATCCATTATCTGGAAACCTGTTATCCAGAAAGCTTGGAATTATGGAATGGTCATCTCCCACAGACTGCATTTTATTCCAATAAACGACACAGTACCTTGCACTTGATCCTAGCTAAGATATAAATAAAATGTATTGTGAACAAAACAATGCAATTGGGTTTAATTTTTTTTACCTGATTTTTTTACTAGATTTAAGGTATGGAGATTCAAATTATGGAAAGATTCCTTATCCAGAAAACAGGTCCCATACCTGTACTGCCTTTTATTTAAAAAGACAAAGTGCCATATTTATATGTCTTTTGAAAGTTACTGTAGAAATTACATATGATGTATACATTGTTTTTAAAATTGCACATCATGTGAAATAAAAAACTGTGTGTAAGAATGTTGTCCTGGATTGCATATTTGCAATATTTCATATTTGCTGTATATATAATTTTAGAGCTTTTATGGGGCATGATTTTGATATATATATATACTATTGCAAAAGTCTTGGATTGTGAGTGTGGCTTAATTACAGTTGTGGGATACATACATAATTATTCATACATTATTTCCTAGATCACAGTATATTGCAGGATGAGTGCCACATTATCACACATTTTGAAGGATTGGACAGTAATAAATTATTCATGTGCAGCCTTAAAAGACCTTGCAATCTCAGGGGAGAACAGCAGAGGCAAGAGAAGAAAGGGCAGTTAAGCAGCTTAAATACTGAGAAGGGAAGAGCCAGAGCAATGGTAAAGAGAGAAGTGACAGAGGTACAAAGAGAAATGCAGATAAGACAGTTGTAAGGAATAAGGCTTACCATAACAAGTTGATCCAATCCACTGTCCTGGGCTTGCAGATAATTAAAATACAGAGTAAATCCAAACTGTACCTGAACTCCTACTTCTATTTGTTTGGCAGGGACATGGAGTATGAGATGAAGTGCAGATAATGGTATAAGTGTGCACAATAACCTCTGGCATCTATAGGATAACAGAGTTAAAAGGAACAAAGAGGAACGGGTTTGCTAATAGCAAAGCAGATAAAAATCACCTAGGAGCCTGCCTCCACCCATCCTTTGGGAAAAAAACACTTTCCAATGATCCTTGTAGCCCTCCCACTAAGGTACCCTGATGATGATGACAAATCCCAGCTATTTTTACCTCATGTAGGAATTACTAAACCATAATGAGGTGAAAACTGTTTGATGAATAGTAGTATGAAAAGCAACAGAATTGTCTTTGTCCACTGGGGTATTTTTGAATGCCTATATGTTCAAGAGAAGGAAAAAAGAGGAGTCACTTCCATACAAAGGGATCCAATATAAAGTTATGTAGTGTGACTGGAGGAGAAAGGAGGGGAGAAGTGGGAGGAGCTCCAGGGGTCCCAAGGCTTTGTACATACACACTGGGAGAAAGAGATGTCAGGTTTTATTGAATGAACAGAAATAGCAGCTGGTGTTCCACACCCTGCAGATGTAGAGGGCAGGAGTGTCAGGTCTCAGGCAGGGAGGGGGAAGGGATCTGGGTAGAAAGAGAAAGCAACATTAGTGAACTGGCCTGGGAAATCATGGCAAGGCTAAACATATAAAAGGACTGTGCTATTTAAAAAGAAGAACATTGCCCATTTCATGTGCAAAATTTGCAAACGATGCAAATCCCCATATCTTTTTAAACATAGTGGAGATTCTCCCTGAATTCCAGAATCATAGTGTGATTTATGAATGTTCATACTAATTAGAATGTATTTTGAAACTGTGCACATTTGTATTAGTGAGTGAATGGCATCCAATGCTTGCTTGTGCCCACTGGGCCAAGTAATTTGCACTTGCAGGACATTTTGGACAATGGTGCTAGGATTCCTACCTGGCCGGAAGAGAATGAGAACATTGGTGCTTGCTGAAAGATGTTAAGTAGTGTGTGTGATTACAAATACCTCTATGAATTGCATTAAGTGTGCAGCATTTTGCAGTTGCAATTTGTATTTGTGAATAAGCTGGAATAAAAATATGTATATAAAATCACTGATTGGGTAGTATCAGGAATAGCTCCTGCAATTGCACCCCCTTACTAGGGTATTTTACTGTCCTGGCTGGTAAAAATGATGGTTGATAACAATGTTATTAATAGGAAAAAAAGATAAATATATAGGACGGCCGGTATATTTTTTCCAGAAAAGGTGGCAACCCTACCTCTTGTTACCTTTCCCCTTCACTGGGGGGGCACATTAATAGTGCAGAGAGCGCAATTGTGATATCTTGTACTAGAAGAGATGCATTTCCATCTTTTAAACTGTAAAGTTGCAGGAGTGGTAACATGTTTGTCACTGCCACCTGAGGCGATTTTTTCAACTCCCCTCATGATAGCACTTGTATTTCAACTCTCCCCCAGCCACTACATGTTTAACTCACTTGCGCTTGGTAAGGGTCAAGAAGGTGCAAAAATGGGGGGGTGGGGCAAATTGTCACCTTGCTCTAATAAAATTAACAGGTTGTAAAGTTTTAATCCGTAGTAGTAGTAGTAGGATTTCGTAGGGTTGCCTCCTTTCTGGAAAAAAATACAGACCTGCCTATATATTTTTCTTTTTTCACTATTAATAACATTGGGATCATCGTTTGTACGGCCATGCCGCAACCCTAGTCACAAGGTACAGAACACAGCAAAACTATTGTTATTATTGTTAATTCTGTGAAAACTGCTAAATTTAGCAAACCTTTGCAGTTTGGAAGAGAAAGACATAAGTGATCATTTACAACCACAATTGCAACCCCCACTATGGGAAAACTGCATTATGGGTTAAAAATGTTTTTCAATTGGTGATGGTGATGACATAGAGGCCTGTGCCATGCACATTCTCTTGTCATGGAAATATAAAACCCTCTTTCTGCAAGGATCATAAATAATTAATTCTTATGGATGCTGCAGACTGCAATGTTTTTTTCAGCCACTGCACAGCTAAACCAATTACCTGTCCATTCCGCAGTTTAGTTAAATGTATTAAAATATTTAGGAAATTGTGGCAAAAAGAGGTGATACATTTTTTCAAACCTGAATTCTAAAAGTTTATCAGTCAACAAAATGTTGCAAATTACAATAAAAAAATTGTAGAATCGTATAAGAAATCATGATTGTAAAAAAAAACCTTGATATACTTTAACCAATATTTTTCTCTTCACGAACAATTAAAAAAAAAAATTGAATAACAAAATTAGTAAAATGGCTTCCATGTATAGATCTGAAACTTCTGCTTAGTTCCAGGTCACAAAGTAGCCATTGCTTTCTTGTTTTGCACCCAGAAAATTTCCTCCTAATGCCTGTTCACTTAGCACACAGTTTATACTATTCTAAAAAACACAGAGGGAAAATCTTAAAGGTAAGATTAGTCGCCCAGTGCCAGTTCTCCTCTTCTTCAGGGTGACTAATCTTCCTGTACTGCCTTCGCCTGCCTTCCCGCCGGCAAGAATGTTAATAGCCAGCGGGAGGGCATTCAGAACGCTTTGATTTACAGTCTTGCCGGCGGGAAGGCAGTTCAAGGAGATTAATCGCCCTGAAGAAGAGGAGATTTGTTGCCGGGGCGACTAATCTCCTTGAATCTGCCCATGTGTCTCTGCCCTAAAGGTGGCCATTACACGGGCCGATAAAAGCTGCCGACAGACTGATTCGGCAGCTTACCAGCCCATGCATGGGGCCCTCCGACAGACTTCCTCGATCGATATCTGCCTGAAAATTGATCGGCCAGGATTAAAAATCCCGTCGGATCCTTTTTTACACAACCCTGCATTCCGACCAGGGATGGAACTTTCATTTTCCAACAATTGGTCACAGCTCCAACTATTCAGAATCAAAGACTTGCTTAATCCACAAACTCACATGGTCTTGCCATTTCAAACACTCAAGGACAAACAACCACTAGCTAACTTAAAATGGTTTGAGTACTTTCAAGTTCCCCATTTTCTGGAACCTTATGCTACATATGCTAAGGACAACCCTCCTAAGGCATTTGAAATTTGTGCAGCGAATGGTCTTCCCCAGAAGGGCCTCAATACTAGAATCTATGATCTACTTATCACATCTTTGGACTCTCCCCAATATAGACATAGATACATGGGCAAATGGGATCAGGCTCTGCCACAACCTGTCCCTTCTAAGGACTGGCCCTTGATCTGGGACAATGCCAATCCCATAATTACCTGTGTCCGTCAAAGGGAACATATGTATAAAATTTAAATTTTCTGGTATTACACCCCAGAAAAACTACACAGGCTATTCCCGAACCATTCTCCTCTGTGCTGGAGAAATTTTGGGACTCGAGGCACCATGTTCAATATCTTTTGGGATTGCCCTGTGACCACTTTGGACAGTTGAATCTGCTAATCAAATCTTATCACGACCAATACCAAGGGATCCCATCACTCTCTTATTAGTCAAGCCTTTGCCTAGAATTCGTAAAAGCGGCCAAGCCTTGGCCAACCAGGTCCTAACAGCTACCCGATTAGCTATAGCCTCCAGATGAAAGACAACAACATTTCCTACTTTGGCAGAAATTATCAACAGAGTGAATACTAACAGAGTTTTCGAAGCAGGAATAGCACAAGCGCAAAACAGAAATGACCACTACATAAATGTATGGGCCATCTGGGAACTCAGGGGCATGGTGGCAGCCTCCTCTTAAAGAGTCCACCCTCCAAGTTAAATGTTTAAATATTTACATGTCAGAGATATAGACACATAGCTGACTTATAGATAGTGAAATGCAATAGACACAAGAAATGTTTTTTTTTTTTTTCGTTTATTGTTCACGGCATATGATATGTTTTTCTGCTGTGTGTACAAGGCACCTGTATGTATAACCTGCCACATTCATGAAAACAAATAAACAATAGGTTACAAAAAAAATCCCATTGGATCGCAGCCGCATCTGTGCCGTTTTGATCCTATAATTGGGCCCTAGCCCACGATCTGATCAGCCAGATATCACCCACCTCAAGGTGGGCATATCGGGGAGAGATCCGCTCGTTTGGCAACATCGCCAAACGAGCGGATCTCACTGTGTATGGCCACCTTTAGGCTACAAATGCATTGTTATTGCTACTTTTATTCAGGCCCTCACTTCATAGCCCAGTCTCTTATTAAAATCAGTGCATGATTGCTAGGGTGATTTGAACCTTAGCAACCAGAGTGCTGAAATCGGAGAACTGTAGAGCTGCTGAATAAAAATTTAAATAACTCAAAAACCACAACTAAGAAAATTTAAAAAAAATTGCCTCAGAATATCATATTAAGGGGTATGTTTACTAACATTGGAGATAAATATCTGGAGAGATTTCTGGAGATATTGCCCATAGCAACCATTTAGATTTTGCTTTTGTTTTCTAACTCAAAGGTGGCTGTTTAAATCTAATTGCTGATTGGTTGCCATGGGCAACGTCTCCAGATTAAATCTTGCCAGATATTTATCTCCTATGTTAGCAAACATGACCCTAAAAGTTAATGTAAAGGTGTTTCAGTCCGGCAGTTTATTATGCCAGGTGCTACATATTTCAGCAGCATCTGTGGAATATTAGCAACTGTTGTATCTATTGTATTATTGTGTAAGAAATGTATCAACTTATGTATCATTTAGAACAGTATACAAATTCAGCGGACCCCACCTCCTCCTTCCAGGTGCTTTAGAAAGACATAAGCAGAGGCAGACACAGCGGGCTGGGCTCCCTAGGCAACCCAGTCAGCCAGCTCATCCCCTCCCTTCACCCATTGCTCTCACATGTGGGGTAACCGCATTAACGTGCGGGTCGCTTAGCACAAGCTGAGTACCAAGTGAGTCCAGTCTAGGGATAGGCAGGTGAGGTACCTGGCAAACACCCTGAATTGTTGTGCCCTAGGCAGCTGTGCATATTTACTTTTCACAACAAACATTGAATTTCTTAACATTATGGTCACTTTCGCCCAGGGGTTCGAGAACTTGCACTTAGATTTTCCTTGTGTGGCATGATTTCTGGTTAGGTCCTCAACAATATATGACATAAAATTGTCATGTAACAAATTTCCTGCCAGTAACGTTGCTAAAGGCAATGCCTGGGTAATTAACTGTTCTAAACTAGTAGCATATTTTGTTTCCTACTGGAGCTGAGCCTTTTCCATTCACTTGAGAGCAGGGCAGTAGCATACCCTTACATTTAATTTACCTGATACTTTACAGTCTGTACAAAGAGCAACCTATCCCCCTCTTTAGCCACTATGACTTTATATTGGTTAAAAACGCATTTAACATAAAGACATATCTCTATTAAATTTCTATTTCCCATGTCACGCTATAAAGTGTAACTTCTTTATTTACTAAACTTGCGATTCTTTTAGCCATATCTACGAACACATTCATTTAATCAACTTTTTCTTAATATACTGTAAAAGGCCCTTTATGACTTGATGTGATGACATGAGCACAAAGCAAGGATCAGCAGACAGGTGTGCAAGGATAATGTGTCACTTTGTAACTGGAGCTTTGTGTCAGACTCTGGGTTTCAGCATTTAGGCTTCATTCTTATTTATTTTCTGCCTGTGCAACACTCCTTCCTGTTTATTACCTTAAAAGGGGATACCTAATTTTGCTTATTCACAGCTAAGGTATGTAATATTGTATCTGTTTCACATTCATATTATATAGTACATGGCATATATTTAGAATATAGAAACAATGATAGAGAGAAATCCCTTATTTATTAGAGAGCTGTATATACTAGTCCATCAAATAATGTAGGATACACATGGAATTTTATATTTGTCACATTTCCAAGTTTTTCAATATATCATTTATCTTTATCAGACTTGTGGTAAATATTTGGAGGATGGAGGCGTACCTTACTATAAAAAATAGCTTGTTTCAATTGTGCTTAATTACTAGCAGCAACATAGCAGTGGTGGCTGCTTAGTACTCTAGAGCGATCCTTTATGTTGATTTTATTCATGAGGTATGGAGGAATGTATCCATATTTCTTTTCATTTCATTGTGCTACTTGTGTTTGCAACACTATACATTCATATAATACATTAATAAAATAGACAATGATTAATACAATAGTAATAACTACATAAATATTCAAAATTAAGTACATAGTGGTAAAGAGTTTGATCACCTTAAAATTAGACTTTAGTTTTAGTGTTATGTAGAGGTTGATATTCTGAGACAATTTGCAGTTGGTTTTCATTTTTTATTTGTTTATTAGCTCTTTATATTGCAGCTCTCAGTGGCTACGGTTCAGTTACCCTAGCAAGTGTGTACTGATTTGAATAATAGTCTCAAATGTGAATAGTAGAGGCCTTAATAGAAAGATGAGTTGAAAAAAATAACAATAACAATTCATTTGTAGCCTTACATAACATCTGTTTTTAGATGGGGTTGGTGACACCCATTTGAAAGCTTAAAGGGAAACTGTCATGGGAAAACATGTTTTTTTTTAAAAACCATCAGTTAAAAGTGCTGCTCCAGTGGACTTCTGCACTGAAATCCATTTCTCAAAAGAGCAAACAGATTTTTTTATATTCAGTTTTGAAATCTGACATGGGGCTAGCCATTTTGTCAATTTCCCAGCTGCCCTGGTCATATGCCAGCACATTAGGAGGGAACTGCTTTCTGGCAGGCTGTTGTTTTTCCTTTTCAATGTAACTGAATAGTATGCAGTGGGACATGGGTTACTATTGAGTGCTGTTCTTAGATCTAACAGGCAGCTGTTATCTTGTGTTAGGGAGCTGTTATCTGGTAACCTTCTCATTGTTCTTTTGTTAGGCTGCTGGGTGGGGGAAAGGGAGGGGGTGATATCACTCCAACTTGCAGTACAGCAGTAAAGAGTGATTGAAGTTTATCAGAGCACAAGTCACATGACTTGGGGCAGCTGGGAAATTGACAAAATGTCTAGCCCCATGTCAGATTTCAAAATGAAATATAAAAAAATCTGTTTGCTCTTTTGAGAAATGGATTTCAGTGCAGAATTCTTCTGAAGCAGCACTATTAACTGATGTGTTTGGAAAAAAACATTTTTCCCATGACAGGTTCCCTTTAAAAGAGTCAGAAGAAGGTTTATAATGCAAAAACTGTAAAATAAGAAAAAAAGGAAAGTCATTTGAAAAGTTTCTTAGAGTTAGCCATTGTATAACATACTAAAAGTGAAGCACGCCTTTCAGACTGTGTTGCTCAGCTCAGCTGTACCTTAGTCCTTCAACCTGCCCTCACTTCCTCCCAGACCCAGTCAGACACTTCCAGATGTCAGCTTGATGAAATGACAAGAGAGTAATAGTGAACATTTTGCTCAGCTGTATCCCATACCTCCCAACATTTGAAAAATTGAACGATGAGCAAAAAGTACTGTCGCTCAGAATTTTTCCAGATTTTTTTGTTGGCCACATCCATTTTATGGCCACACTCTCTAAATACCATGTACATTTTACAAAATTTGGCAAGTTATGGAACGTTTGAACACATTTCTGTGAGTTTTAGGGTCATGTTTTATGTGTTATTACAGGTTTGCTAATGAAGGTAAAATTACTCTCTAAGCTGCAAATTTCAGTTCTCCCAAGAGACCTGCTTATCTTATTACAATTGTATCTAGGTGCAGGTGCTGTGTATTCTGGGCTCTCTGTCAAAAGACTCTTGTTTAATTAAGTTTTAGAAACGTATCTCAGAGAATCTCAGAACATTTCAAAGGAAATAACCTGGAGCTCTGACTGCATGTTGCACCCATGACTTTTATTTGGTTTGCTGATTCTGCCCCTCCCCATGTGACATTATGTTGACATTGTGTGCACGCCTGTGTGCATATGGTTTGTGGTGGCTGGCTTCAGAGCAAAAAGGGGTTAGCCAGCTAGGGTTGCCACCTTTTAGCCTGGTGGAGACCGGGCAGGGGGCGTGGAAGTGGCGGGCAGTGATTTTCGGGGCAGGGCTATGACAGTATTCAGCCGATCGGGGTGTTGATGATAGGAGACCCTAATTTGGAAAACTGGACAGACAGTTTTGACCCGGGTAGCCCTTCAAAATACCTCAATCAGGAACGAAGAGTGGAGGCACGTGACCCAGGTCCAGATTGTCAGCACTATCCACTAAACCGGGTCCCTAAAACTAGTCAATTGTCTAAGGCACCTAGTGGGAATTTCAGCCCTGGTACTAATGCAAGTTCTCAAATTGTCTTCTTTCTTCTTCAGTGGCCCAGGTCATCACATGTGCAGTAGTGTGAAAAAGCTGGCTTGTTGCTTATAGTTTAGCTTTTACTCTCTGCAAATGTGCACTGAATGTAAAAAAGGAAGATGCTGAAGAGAACTTGACACACTGTTGTATAGAACTTCCCATAGACGTTCTCATAAAGGGTATTAGAACCTTAATTATCTTCATGTGAAAGAACTAAAATCCACTTTATTCCATTAAGTTGTCTTTTATATGCTGTATATAGCAGTTTTAGCATGAATGGCTGCCCCCCTTGGCAATACAACAGCTTATTATATAAATCAGCAGTTACCCAAAACAAAAATTTTTTGTCTGCATGTTGTACATCAAAATTAAATCCATACAAACCCTGCCATTTTTGTGGTGTTACTGGAACTTTAACTTAGTACTCTTTTAGGGTAGTGTCACACATTGTAAACTCTCGGCCAGCGGATAAACGAGAATCCTGCCTGCTGTCAGAACCATTGCTTTGGCCAGGTTCAGGCACATGGAGTGGTTTTTGGCCCAGAAACGCTTGTGTATGCATTTTGGAGCTAAAATCTGCTCCATTTGTCTACACCAGGTCAAGGAAATGGCACTGGGTGCAGTCACATCAAAAAGCATTTATTGCATTGTCTTTACTGCAATCTTTGACATGGAGCATGCACAGTTGAAGCCAGGTCTGGATCAGCATCGACTGTGCATCAGTGCATGCTTCCATAGCAAGGATATAAATAAAGAGAACCTGAATCTGTGCCTTTTGGCACTTATCAAACTTGCTACACTGCTCTGCATTTTTCATCCAGGAATTGTGATAGATGGACTAGAGATGGATTAGCAATGCATAATATTTCTGGCTAACTTAGGGAGGACCCTGAAACCCCCAATGTAAAGAACTGTATAAAATAAATAAAGCATTCTTATAAAAATATTCTTTAATAGTATGCATCATTAACTTATCCCAAATTCAAAAAAAACCTGCCATTTTCCTACTAAGCTCCAACATTTAGCTTGTATGACCACTGTGCTTACACAAAAAAAGGGCACACATGAATGCTAGGTTACATTAACATTATTTATTTACTAACACACATTTTCCTGTAATATTTAGAGTTGCATTAGTTGTCTTTCATCTCTTAGGAACTACAAAGAACATCACAAAATAGGGAATAAAAGGGAATTTATGCAAAAGAGCAATACTAACTGATATGTAGTTGCCTATTAGGTATAATTATTTTAAAAAAAAATTATTATAAGTTATCTGATGGTTAAACATTTGTTTAAAAAAAGGTACAGTTTTATTTAGGCCCATATATAAATAGAAGAGCAAAACAACAACTGTCTTCCATTATTTCTTGCAGCAAAATTATTATAAAATAAAAAATTTTCAGTGCAATTTGCTCAGGATCCCTTTTAAGCTAAACAAGGTTTCATATTTATGAAATAAAAAAAACAGCAAACAAACGAATGTTGCAATGATCATTAAGAGTAAGTTAAATTATTTCAACATGGTGGATCATGCTAACTGGGAAAGGAGGAGGTCAAATATTTGCATTTAGGGAAGAAGTTGATTTAATGTATCAACAGATGAAGAGAGGATGATGGTAATGTTTATATGATACACAAGAGCCATGAATATCCTGTAAAATATATCTTAAGAAATTGTGCATTATGAACTCATCTATTTTAATCGGTGCATAGTGATGCATAGTGACATTTTTGTCACATAATTCACAAAAGTTTTTTTATTATAATGAATAATGCACCCAGTGTTGTAAAATAAATGTAAAAGCCTCTATTACATTTTATATACTGACAGTGAAGTACTAAAATGTTAGAGGGGTTGTTCACCCTCCAAACACTTTTTTCAGTTGTTTTCAGATTGTTCCCCAGAAAAGACTTTCAATTACATTCCATTATTTATTTTTTGCTGTGTTTCCAAAATGTAAGCTTAAAGGGCACCTATTGGTTAAAAATGCCATTCCCAACCAAAGGTGAGGGCTGGTAGAGTTTCCTCTTTAAAAAAATGCCCCCGCCAGCGCTATGCTACTCACACCGGGAGGGAGCTCCCGGTGCGAGCAGCTGTCTGCTCACTCGCGTGCGCATTATGCGTGTGTGATGTCACGCACATGCGCACAATGAAAAGCTGCCTCGATTAGGGACCGCTTTTCATTATGCGCATGCGAGTGAGCGAACATGGCTGCTTGCACCGGGAGCGAGTATCATATCGCTGGCGGGGGGCATTTAAAAAAAAACAAAAAAAAACTATTATCCCCAACCGGAATGTGGGCTCTACCAGCCCGTACCTTTGGCTATAGATAGCATTTTTAACCTGCCCTTTAAATTTAAATTTCCTTGTCTCTGGTGCTTCAGTCTGGCAGCTCAGTAATTCAGGTACAAACTGTTACAATCTTGCAACCTTTAGTTGATACATTTCTCAGCAGCATCTCTGGAGTATTACCAACTATTGTATCAATTCTAAAAGCTGCCTTTAATGCAACTAAGGGATTCTGCTTAGCAGGGACAAGATAAGAAATTAGTATCAACTAAATGTATACATTTAGAACAGTTTACAGGGTTGTCAACCCCCGTCCCAGAGCTGCTTAAGGCTGGAGACAGACAGGGAGATTCGGGGAGATTCTGTCGCCTGGCGTTTAATCGCTAAACTTCCTTCTCCCTGTCCGTCGCTAGTTTAAATGAAAAAGCGCCAGCGCTGTGCACACGCGGCGAGGCGATTTCCGGAATCGCCCGAAGTTTCCTCAGAAAGTAACTTCGGACGATTCCGGAAATCGCCGCGCCGCGTGTGCACAGCGCTGGCGCTTTTTCATTTAAACTAGCGACGGACAGGGAGAAGGAAGTTCGGGGAGATTGTCACCTGCGATTGAACGCCAGGCGACAGAAACTCCCCGAATCTCCCTGTCTGTCCCCAGCCTTAGATGGTGAAAAATTATACTTTACACTTCAATATTAAAAAAACGGTCACACATATAAAATAGAAAGTAATTGGAAAAAGTAATTTCGAGTGATCTATCTGAAAACAACTAGTTGGTTGAAGGTGAGAAACCCCTGTAATGTTAATTACACTAAAATATTTTATATAAGTGTAAAAAGACACTTTTATATTTACTTCTACTGCCACCTTGTGGATGCTATTAAACTACCTGTTCACAAAGTGATGCATGGCTATTTTATTTGTAGAAATGTCACATGGAACCAATACTTATATATTTTCGCTACAGCAACGGCTACTACACTCCTTTTCACCAGAATTTTAATCTGCCACAGGTGACGTCACTTCCGCAAGAAGCCGGCTCCCTGCCCCTCACCCCCCCCCCCCAGCACTTCCACCGGATTTCCTACGGAAATCTGCGGAAGTAACTGGGCGTTTTTTTTAAATTAATAATACAACTATAGGCACTTTGTTAAAATTAACTGTGAAATTCAACTCCCCAAATACTTGAAAATGCCAGCATGCCCAATCAGGACTGGAACTGGAATATTTACTCCAGAGAAAAGGTCACAATTACTATATGAAATGCACAAGTCTAGAACGGATATCTTACTTTTACAGGAAACGCATTTTAAGGAAGGACATAGGCCTGTATTCACAAACAAATACTATACTACCTGGTTTTTTAATGATAATCCAGAGGCCAGGACAAAGGGTATAGCGATAGCTATACACCGCAATTGCACACATCACTTGATTGCCACTAAGAAGGATGACTCAGGGCATATCCTTGCGGTTAAAATTGAAGTCTGTTAAAGAGAAGTCTGTTATGACCATTGTCAATTACTATGCTCCAAATGTTCAACAGCCCCAATTCTTGGAGAGATCGTTCCAATTTTTGTCCAATTTTATGGAGGGAGTTGTGGTGGTGGGAGGTGATCTGAACATAGCGCTAGAGCCCTTGCTAGATGTATCCACTGGGAAATTGAGTATCCCTATCGAAAATTGAAAAAAACCAAAACTGTTCTCCATAATTATCAATTAGTGGATAGCTGGAGATTTCAGCACCCGACCATTAAGGATTATACCCATTATTCTATACCACATAACCAATATAGTCGGATAGACTACCTCTTCCTCTCCCACCATGTCCTGGATTGGGTTAGGCATACAGAAATAGGTACGCAGACTTGTTCAGCCGGTTCACCACCCGGTTCATCTAGACCTGAATGTCCCTGACCTCCCCATACGTACTTGGTCATGGCGACTTAATGAATCCTTACTGGAGGATGCCCCTTGTCTTGAGGAGTTAAGGGAAATAATTACTAATTTCGAACATGATCATAAAGAAGACCCTACCCCGTGTCTAACTAAATGGGAAACTCTGAAGTGTATGCTACGGGGTACTTTGATTAAAAATGGAGCAAGAATTAAGAAACAAAGGGCAAATACTATGCAGGAGTTAATTCATAAGATTCAAAACTTGGAACGATCTCATAAACAATCTCTGTCTATGCAGATGTTAGGTGAGCTAACTAAGGCTCGACAGGAATTGCTATCTCTCACTCAGCAACGCTATAAACAATTTATTGAATAATCTAAGGGTCGGTTCTGTGAGATTGGCAGTAAATGTGGGAGCTTATTAGCTAGACAATTAAAGAGGAAACACCTGGCCACCTACATTCCCCATATTAATACCCCAGATGCAGTGTTGGACTGCCCTACAGGGATACCAGGAAAACTCCCGGTGGGCCCAGGTGTCAGTGGGCCCTCTTGCTTCTAACAATTGGGCTAATTTCATGTTCATTCCCTATTTCTTTATGTGGAAAAAGAGGCTAAATAATGGAAGAATAGAGTATAGTTAGTAGATCTAAGAGAATAGGAGCATAAAGAGGTTAAGTGAGGAGAGAAGGAATAATAGTTTGGAAAGATGGGCCCCTGGGCTAAGGTTTTCTGGTGGGCCCCTGGTCTAAAGTTTTCTGGTGGGCCCCTGGCATCCCAGTCTGACACTGCCCAGACGGCTCAACCACCCACCTCTCTTCAGAGGTGGCTGAGACCTTTAAGCAATATTATAAGGCACTATACAATATTAACAACCCTGCCGCCTCAAACATATCCCCACAAATGTTGGATTATATCAGAAACACATCTCGCATAACGACTGATGACCCGTCCCAACAGGAAAAATTAGCTCAGCCTTTTACAGCAGAAGAACTTAGGGCAGCCATTACCACAACTCCAAGCGGAAAGAGCCCAGGACCTGATGGTTTCTCAGTGGCAATATACAAATCTTTGGGGGGGAATTTAGCCCCCGTGATGTTAGCGGCCTATAACTCTATCTCAGATATTTCGCCTCCCTCCCCGACATTAGAAGCTACCATCACTTTAATTTTAAAGCCGGGCAAAGACCCGAAGAATTGTACCAGCTATAGACCCATTTCGCTGTTGAACGTAGATACTAAATTGTACGCAAAAATGTTGGGTAACAGAATTAAACCGCTGCTGAGTGATTTGATACATCCTGACCAGGTGGGCTTCGTGCCTGGGAAGGAGGTGAGAGATAAACCTTGAAGGTCTTCTCTCTTATACAGAATGTCCAAAAGGGGAAAACCCCTGTACTTTTACTGTAATTAGATGCGGAGAAGGCCTTCGATAGGGTGAGTTGGGCCTTCCTTAAAGCAGCTATGCTGCAGGTGGGATGGGGTGAGCGATTTATATCTAAGGTAATGGCACTATATACTGTCCCCACTGCCAGGATTAGAAGTAACGGGACGCTGTCTAAACCGTTTAGCTTAGCAAATGGGACACGTTAGGGGTGCCCTCTGTCCCCATTGTTGTACATTTTGGCGATGGAACACCTTTTACAAGCAATTAGATCGAACCCGCTGATATTGGGGCCTAAAATAGCAGACCAAGAGGTCAAGACTGCCGCATATGCGGATGACCTCTTAATATTTCTTAAATCTCCATTTTTGTCCACTCCGCCTTTACTTGTGGAATTGGCTAATTTTGGGAAGTACAGTAACTTTAAAGTAAATGTCACAAAATCGGAAGCTTTGGATATTTCGCTATCCCCAGGAGAAGCCCAGCAAATACAGGAGAACTCATTCGCTTAAATACTTGGGCATTCAAATCCCCAAAGATCTGAGCCAGACAGCAACATTGAACTACAATAAACTGTTAACCCAATTAAAACAGGATATTAGTTCTTGGGAGTTGTTGAACCTGACATGGTTTGGAAGGATTAACGCAATAAAAATGGTTATTTTGAATATTACTTCCAGGCCGTGCCTTATCAACCGCCCCCAGGGATGTTCCAGAAAGTCAATAAAATTTTGATACGATTTGTTTGGGCCAATAAATCGCCGAGACTGAAACGGTCTATTCTATTTACCCATAAACGGAAAGGAGGTTTAGGGCTCCCAGACATGCAATCCTATTGCCAGGCAGCTAATTGCCAGCGAATAGTAGATTACTTCCATCACACTACTTGCAAATTATGGATACAGATTGAGCAAAGCCAGATAAAGCAACCCATAACAGCACTTCCTTGGCTCAAAATATCTGACAGACTTAATAGACAAATGCTCCCCCTAGTTACACAACTTACGCTCTCTATGTGGGATAGCTTATCTAGGTCAATTACCATATCCAGTAACCCAGGACCCATGACCCCGTTGATTGGCAATCCTAGTTTTCCTCCAGGTACTTTAAGTAAGGGGTTCCTACATAAACGTGGGCAAGACACTTTGACATTTACCTCAGTTAGAAGTTCTAATGGCATAGCCCCTCTTAACACTATAGTTAATGAGCCAGTGGACTCTTTCTCCTTTAAATTTATGCATCACCAACTGGTACATTGGTTCCAAACACACCACGAAAAGACCAAGTTGTTAATGGATACGACGCCATTTGATGATATATGTCTAGCCAAGGAACCACCACAACATACCATCTCGCAGATATATACAATCATTCGAAATCTTAAACAGTTACAGTTGCCTGGATACACCACAAAATGGGCAGATGATATCAAACGCAGACTAACCGAGAAAGAATGGGATACTAGCTTTAAACTAACACATACAATGGCAACAGCCTGTAAAGCTCAGGAGACAAATTATAAAATATTGTCCCGATGGTACCGCTGTCCAGTGGTCCTTCAGAAAATGTTTCCGAACTTCTCTAATAAATGCTGGAGATGTAATGTGCACAAGGGTGATATGCTACATATGTGGTGGGAATGTCCTATGATTCAAAACTACTGGGTTACTATAATAAAATGTATATCTAAAGTGACGGCTATGGACCTCCCCATTGACCCTGGGATGGCACTCTTGTCAATACCTCCTCCACAAATTATTATTGTGCGGAAGGCATTGATTGCGTTTGCCTTAACGGCGGCTAGATCAGTTATTCCCAGGTATTGGAAACAAAGTCTCACCCCGCCTGTTGGTGATTGGATAATGGAACTCAATTCTATCGTGCGCAATGAAGAATTGCTCTCATATTCAAACAAAACACAGGACAATTTTGTCCGCACATGGTCGACATGGATCGCATTTAGAGAAACCCCTGAATATACTGACATGCTCAGTGTCGGACTGGCCCACCGGGATACCAGGAAAAATCCCGGTGGACCAAGGTGTCAGTGGGCCCTCATGCTGCTAAACCTTTGGCCTATTTCATGGCCATTCCCTATTTATATGAGAACAAAGAGGCTAAATAGATGGAATAACTGATTATAGTATGTAAAGAAAACAAACTAGGATAATAGAGGTTGATTGAGGAGATGAAGAATATTAGTACTGAGAGTGGGCCCCTGGTCTAAGGTTTTATGGTGGGCCCCTGTTGTCCCAGTCCGACACTGGACATGCTTGTCAATTGAATCTGTAAGTTGTTTTTCTGTCACCCTTTTGGTATACCCAGGAAAGCAAAGGGTGGCCTTGAGATAATTAATAGGATGTCACATACTCGGGTTTAGCATATCCCCTCGTGTAATGAGAGGGTAATTAATGGTATTGTATCGGAACTGTATCCCCCCCCCCCTGTTGATGATACGTAACGTTCATACATAACTCTACTTAAAGACATATGGTTAAAACTTGCTGTACTCACTACTATGGAAACTGTATAAGTAATTAAGGCTACACCTAGATTTTCACCCTGCAAATGTGATAATGCATAATCAATACACTCAAGTTATGTATGCATGTAACTCTTCAATATCAATCTTGATGTTATATGTGTGTACATGACATTTCAAAAATGGAAAATAAAGAATATATAACAAAAAAAAAAAAATCAGGTGCATTGCCAAACAGAGCCTCCAGCAGGCTACAAGTCCATACAGTGGCAACCATATAACCACTCAGAGCACTTATTTGTGGCCAACAGAAATTGTGTTCATGCTTGTGTTGTTCCCCAACTCTTTTTATATTTGAAGGTGGCTCATGGGTAAAAAAAATGGGGGACCCCTCTTTAGTAGCGGGATGGTGTAAAAATTATAGAAATCTCTCTTGAGGCCTCCTCATTGACATATATAAAGTCTATGTATCAGACTGAAGTTATACACTAGATTAACAGGATTGGCAACAAATTTGGGACACCACAGTCCATCATTCTTTAAACATCTATTTGTTGGAATCAGTCTACATATATTCACCCAGGTGGTAGATGTTTCCATCAATATATACTCCATCAATATATGTACACTGGACACTAATATGGACACTGGGGGCAATAGTGATATAAACTTGGCGATCTTACTGGGTAACCACACCTGAAGAAGGTAGTGGGTTACACACCTCCCCTTAAATGTTGCATGTGTGTGGACAAGGTTTCATGCTGAACTTTACTAAATAAATTCACACATTTTTCATTGGAACCCTATGTTTGTATATTTTTTCTGCAAGTTGTTGGGACTAATAGGTTTAAGTAATATGAAAAACATGATGTACTCTCCTAGAGGAAGGTATTTCAAGTTAAAAAGAAACTGGGGTTATTTGCAGTAGTGAAAGGGCCCAAAAATCTTTGGCCTAACTTCTTACTTGGCAAGCATGTTTCAGACTGGCAGATGACAACCATACTCAGCGCTATGCAACAAGTTGGCACTATAGAAATACATGTTAATAATAATAATAATAATACTCCACCTTTAAAATTTGGCAGATGACAACCATACTCCACCTTTAAAATTTGGTCCAGTTACATGTTTACAGTCAGCATAACTTTTACAGTCGCTTAGTGTTTTAGCCTTGGCTTCCTGAAGAGTTTTAAAGTTTGACGTCAGTGGGCCCTCATGCTGCTAATTTGGCCAAGTTCATGACCATTTCCTATTTCTAGAGGCTAAATAGATGCAATAATAGATTATAGTATGTAAAGAAAATACACTAGGAGAATAGAGGTTGAGGTTGAGGTTAGCAAAGAATTGTGAGCGCTGGAATGAAGAATGCTGAGAATTGTTGTAAGCGAGTTCAACCCGTATTAATAAAGTCTCCCAGCAATCTTAAAAGAACACTAACTTAAAAAAAATTTAAACGAAAATGAAAATAAACTAAAAGAGAGATAAATCTTTAAATTCGGTAAGTTTTTAATAAGAAATTACTTACCGATTCTCTGCATGCACTCCTCCTCTGAGATGGCGATATGGCGACGATCCAACGTGCGCCGCTCATTTTTTCCTCCCTGCTTATCTCCTATAGAAGGCAGGGAGGAGAAATCGAGTGTTGCACGTTGGATCGTCGCCATCTCAGAAGGGGAGCGCATGCAGAGAATCGGTAAGTAAAATCTCTGTTTATTTTCGTTAAAAAAATTAATTAAAAAAAAAAGATGTTAGTGTTCCTTTAAGAAACAGAAGAAAAATGTTTTAGCCATCTGTGAATTTTGGGAAAAATTGCAGCAAAAATCTGCTGTGAAAAATAACTGCCAATAATCACGCTAAATTGTCACCAAGACAAGAAAGTGGTCACAACAAAACGCCAGTTGACTTTAATGCATTTGCACTGTAGAGGAAAAGTCTTGCAGGCCCTGCTTGTCCCCCCTTAATGGAGTGAACTGTTTCTAAGTGCCCATGAGGCCCTTCTATAAATTGTTCAAGGTAATGTGTAACATCTGCTGAGAAGGTTCTTATCACTATTCTTTTATGTTTTGGTTCCCAGTAAGAAGATAGAATAGCCTTGAAGCTCACACATAGAGGTACTCCCTTCGTTTTCACATAACTAGCTAATCACACTGACTTGTACTCCTCATCACTCCCTATACTCCCTTCCTTACTCCTTTCACATACCATTCCCATGAAGTTCCCCACTAGAGGGTATATAATGTGTGGTCAATCTTTTGTTTCTCAGTTCTCAGAACCCACGGAGCTTGTTTATGTTTATTATATAAATAATAAACTTGGATTAACCCTTTCACCTCAAGTGATCTCTGGTCTTTGGATTATTCCCCAACAGCACAAACAAGATGCTCAGACAAAAAAGTTCCTAAAACAAAAACGTCGCCATCACAAAAACACCCATTGATTAATGCATTTGGAGTGAGGAAAAAATGTTGCGTGCATAAAAAAAGATGTTGACGTCTATTGACTTGCTAATATTTCACCTTTTCATAATTTAGTTAACATGACTATGAAGATTCTCATTCACAGTTTAGCACATTTTTCAGAAAAGCAAAATGGGACAGATTCTCTCATCACTAGTCTGAAACGGATTGAAGAGTTGTATGTGTGGATTTTTCTTGTTTCCAGTGGAGCACCCACTGACAGCAGAGACAACAAGAGAATCACAGAGCCAGTTAAAAATGATCAAGCATCACCTGCGCATACCCGCGTGCCCATGTATACATACTTAACTGCAAGACTCAAGCTGTTTGCATGAAATACATGGATTAATTGATACACTATCATAATTATAAACTTGGTAGAAATAAAACAATACCTTAAACTTGATGGCAACTAAGTTGCATACACCCATACTGGTGCAAAACTTATTTTATTGGGTTTATTTAATGTTTAAATGTTTCTTAGTAGACTAACATAGTAACATAGTAAGTTAGGTTGAAAAATAACCTATGTCCATCGAGTTCAATCTTGCCTAACTGCTAGTTGGTTCAGAGGAAGGCATAAAACCCTATTTGAAGTCTCTCCAATTCACCTCAGAGGGGGAGAAAATTCTTCCTGACTCCAAGATGGCAATCGGACCAATGGTTCAACTTGTACTATGAGCTACCTTATATTACTCTGCTTAAAGCTAATGTATTATCCAATTAGACAATTCCACATCTTCACAGTTCTCACTGTAAAAAAACACCTTCTGAATATTTAGCTGAAACCTCCTTTCTTCTTATTAAAATGGCTGCCCATGTGTCAGCTGGAAGGACCTACTGTTACAAAAAAAGCTGCTCTGCAGGGAAAGGATCATACTTTCAAAAGGTAGGGGGGAGTCCCTACCTTATTTCCCAGAACTCAAGCAGCTTTGTTTGTTTCCCTGTAGAGCATTCGGTGACTGTGTAGAGATTTGTATTCACAGACCCAGTGCAGTTTGTATATTCTGTTTATTATTCAGTCTTGCTGTATCAACTTCTATGGAAGATATTATTTGACTTGTACTGTCTTGATAATTTCTGATGTTCCATAAGCTTAACTCCCAAGAATCCCAGACTGAGTATGGTCTTGGTCTTGCAAAGATGTTTAACAAACAAAGATGACAGCCCCCTGGGCCAGCTTTGAAAACTTTTGTTTAAAGTGGACCCGTCACCCAGACATAAAAATCTGTATAATAAAAGTCCTTTTCAAATTAAACATGAAATCCAATTTAAAATTTTTTATTAAAACATTCATAGCTGTTTTAAGCTAGTTTAAAAATCTCAGCTGTCAATCAAATATTGTCTGTCACTCCTCTATGCCTTAGGCATAGAGGTGGGGCAGATAATTACTTTCACTTTACATTCAGCACTTCCTAGATGCCACTGCTCCCCACACATTCCCCCAGTTCTCTTAACCATTTAATTGTGTAGCCAGGACATGGGGATAAACATTGGGTCCCCCATTCTGGTGCACAAACAAGATTTTGAGATGATGCAAGGCTTGCCTTAATAACAGTGTCCACAAAATGGCTCCTGCCTGCTTGCTATAATTATGAATTCCCAGACTGAAGAAGACAAGATTAAAATAATTTATATAGTGTAATGAATGTTCATTTTGCGTGACTAATGTGATAAAATATGATTTTGAATATTTTTTTCGGGTGACGGGTCCACTGTAATTAGGCTTCTGGTGCAGTAAGTTCATGTTTATGCTTAGTATACCAAATACAGCATTTCTAGCATTATTCTGTTTTAGACTATTTTAGGATAAGCAGGGCTGGATTTACATAGCAGGCACCCCTAGGCCCACTGTCGTTTGCCGCCCCCATACGCTGCCCTTTTATTCGCAAATTTTCATCATCAGGACCAGAGCAATGGGGATTGATGCATGGGAAATTTTAAAAACTATTTTATCTTCTGCATATCCCCAGTGTTTCTGAACCAATGTGGGTGTGGCTTGGCAGAATGCCGCCCCCTAAAATCCTGTCACCCTAGGCCCGGGCCTAGGTGGCCTTTCCACAAATCCGGGCCTGAGGATAAGGGTATAGGTGGCTTGCATATTTTTACATCCCAGGTGCATGACTTTACATTTATCAACTTTGAATCTCATCTGCCACGTAGCCGCCCACAATGCCACATATACTAAAGGTAAATTATGAAATTATGAAAAATAACCCTTATTTGGCCCCAGCATTATGGATAATAGATCCCATACCTGTATACAACATTCAAAGCCACAGCCTTCTGAGCTTTATATATTCTGAAACATTAAGGGCAGGACTTTTCTTTTAATAGACTAAAATGGTAGACTTTTATATGTGTTTGGTTAAAGGTAAAAAAAAATTATCATTCGATGTGTTCAAGATAACATCAGGAAAGCAGAGCTGCCATCAAAAAGTTTAGGGCCCTGTGCAATTTATTTGTCTGACCCCCATGAAAATAAGCTTGTAGAACTACTTTTTTGACAGGTAGGTTTTTCTAGATAAAAATTATAGAAAATGTAAATTTTTAAACCACATAATCACAACCTACAGATCATTTTAGTGTAAAACATAGATGTAACATTATAGGAAACAGACAAATTTATTTTGATGTGATAGTATGTACCTCCATCTATTTTTAAGAGATGTGGACATAGCCAGTTCTCCAGTGCCTAAAAGATAAGAGAGTCCCCCATTAGGAGAAGAGTATAGATAAAAGTATACACAATATGAGTTAGTTAAAAGTTACACAAACTAATATTGTTAATTATTTTCAGTATATAAAGAATGCCCAACCTGCAATAAGGAAGCCCCTCTTTCACTCAAAAGTTATGAATATTAGTGCTGGTTTGCTACACCATGCAGAAACAAAGAATAAACATTTTTTCCGTTAGGTATGACACCATGAAGAGTCTAAAGGCCAAATTTAAGAGGAGTGAGGTAAGACAAACCAATTTGTTTCTAAACATATATGACTATCACCATTTCCCCAGTCCTCCCTATTTCCCCACTGCATTTCGTGGTTACATACCATCTCTTCAGCGCAAGTTAACTCCTGGCTGACCTAAATTTATATACTGCACAATGCTGCAAGTGCAATCCTACTTTACACATTCATCCTGCAGCATCTGCTATTCTCTTGGGATATACATTGAATAAAAAACTTTATTCATAGAGTAGAAAATGAATGATGGCCTTTTGGTGTGTAAACACTGTGAACAAAGTCTTCTTTCCTGTACATTCTACTTTTTTTGTGCAAGGAGTGTACTTCAAGCAAGTCCAATTTACCTCTATGATTATTCTGGTAATGACCCTAACCTCTCTTTAACATGGTCCTAGTAAGCCAGAGGTTCCTCCTGCATATTCCACTTCCCTCAACTTTTACATTCCTTTCCCTTACCTTTTACATACTAACCCTAGTTCCATGTCTCTTTTACTACACCTCCATGCAGAACTTCCAGGCCATAATTATTTGGACCTCTACATGGCAGGTTTCCTGCCCTCAATTTTGTAGGCACCTTCTCACTCATTTTATGACACACTTTCTATGCCACCAATCAAGTGCAAATGTTAAAATGAATTTGTTAATGATTTCATAGAGTCCTGAGTGGGGTCGTCTGGATGACAAATTGATGTCTGCTGTGACCTGCAATGAGTCAGACAAAGTGGAATCCTTGCTGACAAAGAAGAGGCTAATGCCCCACAAACTTGGCCCATCAGGCAGATCAGCGTAAGATTCAGTTTAAATTATTCCAGTCAGAACTAAAGAAAATATTATATTTGACTTAACTCACAGGCAGTAGTTTGTTATCTTCCACATGTGAGAAATCTATATAAACCATTAAAGGGGTGGTTCACCTTCAAGTTAAATTTTAGTATATTGTAGAAGGGCCAATTCTAAGAAACTTTTCAATTGGTCTTCATTATTTATTTTTCATAGTTTTTTAATGATCTGCAATTTTCTTCTGTTTCTTTGAAGCTTTCAAATGGGGGTCACTGACACCATAAAAAAAAATGCTCTGTAAGGCTACAAATGTATTGTTATTGCCACTTTTTATTACTTATCATTCTATTCAGTCCATCTCCTATTCATATACCATTCTCATATTCAAATCACTGCAGGGTTGCTAGGGTAATTTGTACCCTAGAAACCAAATTGCTGACACTGCAAACTGGAGAGCTGCTGAATAAAAAGCTAAATAACTCAAAAACCACAAATAATAAAAAATGAAAACCAATTGCAAATTGTCTCAGAATGTCACTCTCTAAATTATAATAAAAGTTAACTCAAAGGTGAACAACCCCTTTAATGTATACTTACCTGTACACTTACCTTCATTGTTTTAGTTACAGTTGTTTGTTGATTATTTCTCTCTGTATTAGCCTTCACACAGCTGCAGCTCTTGGACATGTGGAATGCCTAGATGTAATTTTGGCTCACCAACCCCAATTGCTGGTTCGAGACCAAGAAGGTAAATGATGTACCCTTTTAATTCTTCGTGAACTATGGCCTTTACACTCTCACAGTGGAGAACACATTCATAAACTTTTATTGTCAAATGTTATTATCTTATTCAGTAATATTTACAATAAGTTTAAGTTTGAACGTTTGGTCAAATGGTTTTTTTTTTGCCTTCCTCTGGATAAACTAGCAGTTAGACAAATATACAAAATATATACACCTTGCGCAATGAAGTATTCACCCCTGAAGAAGAAATTGTCAATACATTCTATTTGCGCTTCCTGAGAGGATGATCGTCTCATCAGCAAAAAAGTGCCTTTCCTTTGAAGCGGAAAAAAAGAAGGTAGTTCGTGATTAAGATTGTCCCATAGATTAGAAACAGCAGCAAATTGATGAATCAAGTTTGTATGAATGAATTGCGGAATAGTGATAAAACTTGATTCATTAATTTGCTGCTGTTTCTAATCTATGGGACAATCTTAATCACGAACTACCTTCTTTTTTTCCGCTTCAAAGGAAAGGCACCTTTTTGTAACGATCATCCTTTCAGGAAGCGCAAATAGAATATATTGACAATTTTTTAGCAGTTAGACAGGTTAAACTAGAGTTGAAAGTTTGAACTTGATGGGCATGTGTCTTTTTTCAACCCAACATCAGCCTACATTAAAACCTGGCACAGTTTACTGAAACAGGAACAAGTCTGCACCATTGTATTAATCCATAGCTACCTGTTAACTATTAGGTTTACCCAATCCTGATTTAACCTTGGCTGTCATGAGTATCTGGTGCTGCACGGATGTTGTTAATTAGGTGCTCATAAAGTAGCTGGGGAAGAGAGATAGCGTTCATTTAAAGTATCCAAAGTTATTTTGTAGAAAAGGGCAGGCAGCAAACATGAACACAGTAAGTATCTAACATAACAATATTATATACAGCATTTTGAGTGGTATTGTAGATCCACACAGGCAACAGTTATTCACAACTACCACAAGGTGTCACTGTGTAAAAGTAAACATTAGTTAAACTGAAGTTTTATTATTGTTTCTATAACATGAACTGAATATGTAATAAATGCAAATAAATTAGATGAAAAGAATGAAAGTGTGGAGCTAGCAACATAAATCTGTCACCAAGCTGGTATTGTTATTGGTGGTTAAATTGTGAATGGAACAGAACATGGGGTAAGCATCCTAATACTAGACATACTAGACATACTATTTAGACATTTTATTATTGCTGTACAACAAAACCAAGGTTTAAAAACCATTTCTTGCATACTACAATACCATAACTGTGACCTCTGAGTTCTAACCTGAGTTCCAGCAAATCAGTGCTAAGCAAATTTGGCTTTGATGGCTTGGATGTACACTCAGTCCCTGGATCAACTTGTTCTATGAGCAAACTTTCATAATCCTGTATTCCCTCATTTGCCAAAAAGCCAACCAAACCCTTCTTAAAGCTATCTAATGTATCAGCCATTATGACTGATTCAGGGAGAAAATTCCACATGCTAATAGCTCTAGTAAAAATTTATATATATATATAAATATTTATACTGAACCTCCTTTCTTCTAATCAGAATGTGTGTCCTCTTGTCCGCTGGAAAGACCTACTGGTAAATAAAGAATTAAAGATATTATTATGTGATCCCCTTATATCTTTATACATAGTTATCTCTTCTCCAGCATGAACATCCTCAATTTGGCCAGTCTTTCCTCATAGCTAAGATTTTCCATACCTTTTACCAGCTTAGTTGCCCTTCTCTGCAGGATTGGACTGGGCCGGCCAGACACCTGGGGGCCCTTGAACAGCAGCCCAGGTGGGCCCCAGGCTCCCCAGTCTGACCCTGCTTCTCTGTACCCTCTCTAATTTAATAATGTCCTGTTTGAGTGCTGGAGACTGTACATCATATTGTAGATGGGGCCTTATCAGTTCTCTGTACAGTGGAAGAATGACCCCCCTCCTTCCATGAATCAGTGCCCTTTAAATACAGCTCAAGAACTTGTTTGCCCTTGATGCTTCTGACTGGCATTGCTGGCTACGTCCAAGTTTATTATCTTACTCACCTTATCATAAAAAAAACAATGAAATTTGTCTGACATGACCTATCTTTCATAAAGCCATGCTGATTGCTGCTCGTAATGTCATTCACTAGGACAACATTTTGAATGTGATCCCTTAACAAGCCTTCAAATAATTTGCCCACCACAGATGCCAAACTTACTGGCCTATAATTGCCAGGCTGAGGTTGTAATCCCTTTTTAAATATTGGAATGACATCAGCTTCTCTTCAGTCCATTGGTTACCAAATACCATACCAGATAAAAGCAAATCTTAGAAAATCAGAAATAGGGGACAGTCTACAACTGAACGAAGCTCTCTTAGTACCTGGGGGTGTATGCCATCTGGCCCTGGCTCTTTCTTTACATAATTTTTTATTAACGCTTTATGAATCAAATCCACTGACTTGAGTTTAGCCAACAGCGCAGCTATGAAGTGAGCCTGGGAACTCCGACTCCTCTATTGTATAGGCTGAAGAAAACAACTGAATTAGCACATTTGCCTTTTCTGTATCTGTTACAACCATACTGGTAGAGTTATTTAAAGGTGAATTCAACCCTAAATTTAAAAAAACCCTACCCCCCATCCCCACAAATTCCCCCCTTACAGGTGCCATCTTCAGCCGCTTTGGTAATCTTTGGAATGAGACCAGCGCTTTGGCAATCTTCATGAGTTTCGGTGAATTTACTCCAACTGCACATGCACCACCATTCCGCTCTCATTCTGAAGATTACTGAAGCAGCTGAAGATGGTGCCCATGAAATCCGATGCCTGAATCTGCACCAAGGGTAAGTAAACTGTTAGGGGCATTTGCCCATGGTAACACTTAGGTTTAGGGTTGAATTCTCCTTTAAAGGAGCATTAAGGGTTGTAACTTTGCAGTTCAATGCTCCTGCTCTTGTACCTAGCCCTTTCTAAATGAGCCCTGATGTTTTTTAAGATAACACATTGACCCATGAAAGCAAAATAAACTGGAACCAAACATAATATCTGGGGGCTATTACTAATCAAAACTAGCAACTGTAGTCATTTTCTGAAGGGGAGAAAAATAGTTAATAGGTAATCTCTTGGAAAAGGTAGTAATTGACTCCCATGATTTCTTGCAGTTTCTCAACAGATCATATACATTATTAATTAACAGGCTTTTTATGGATTTTTAATTGTTTTGTAAGTAACGCTGTCATCACATGATGCATAATATCTGTGTAATTCCACATTTTAGGGTATTTTTAAGTTTCTTTCATGGTCACTTACAAATTTCCCAAATGTCATATGCTGAATACAAAATGACAATGACAAAACTTTTTTCAGTTCCTTATTTTCCATTTTTAACTGACTGTTACAGTTTTGTTCAATTATGTCATTTTTGTTTGGGGGTTGTCATTCTACAACAGTGTATTCGCTGAATATTTCCCCTGGTCAAGGAACTTGCTCTATGTGTACCATAGTGAGTTAGTTATGAGGTGTTACAAATATGTGTTGCAATATGTCTGGATAAATCTGTGTATTTCAATCAGTATCATCTGTCCAATGTATTATCATTATATTACCATCTTGTGTATACACATATATTTACACATTAATTAATAGATTGCAACAGAAAAAATATAATTTGTAGAAATCCTAGTTTTATCCTAGTTTTATTTTTGCAGGCCATCCTGCTCTGCATCTTGCTGCACAGAATGGACATATGGAGTGTGTTGTTAAGATCCTACAGGTTAGTAAATCAAAAGCACCTTCATCATATAACACTGCTGTAGACCTAGTACAGTACAAAATCACACAATAATAAGAATCACAAATGTCAAGCCTGGGGTTTTTACATCTGGGCTATTATTTATGTTTGGCAGGTTTGTTTATAATACAATGGGGGAGATTTACTAAATTCACATGAAGGATTCTAAATTCGATCGAATTTCAAAAAGATTTGAATTCGAATTTTCGAATGTTTTTGAAGACCACTTCGACCAGTTAATTTTGAAAATTCGATTAAATCTAATGATTCCAATAATTCGAATAAAATTTGATTCAAATATTCGACTATTCGACTGTCGAAGTACTTCCCCTTTAAATTTTTATTCAATTGCCTAGTTCACCAGATCAAAGCTACCGAATTGGGGTTCATTAATTTTGATTGAATAAAAAATATTCGCTCGATCGATAAAATTGTTCGAATCGATCGATTCAAAACATTTAACGATCGATTTCCTATTCGATCGTTCGACCAATCGAATTGCGGTAACGTTCTTCGAATTCGATAGTCGAAGGAGTTTACTTCCCCTTTAAATTCTATTTTTTTCAATTCGAAATTCGACCCTTATAAATCTGTCCCATATGTTTAAAAGATAATTGAATACTTTCTTTGGGAATAGTTTTAGCTATTGTGTATTTGGACTGATTCATATTCGCATATGATATCTTTCTAGTTTTGAGCCAAATTTGATTCGAGTTTTCGGGAAAGAGAAAAATTAGTGTGAGCTTCCAATTTTCCAATTCCAATTTTTTTAAACAACCCCCTAATCGAATTTTGAGTATATTTGAATTTAAAGGAGTTTTAAAAAACTCACATGGATTCAAAATTTGACCTTTGATAAATGTGCCTCTTAATGTCTTTGGAGGTTATTAACAATGATGCCACAGCTCTAAAATTGAGGCAATTACCCCTTTTTTTTCCAGTATGCATGCTGTTCTGGGGACACATCAGAAGTTTTCTTCACTTTAAGCTGGCATTGCTGGTATAATTACAAACAGTACGAAGTACTGGGCCATGCAAATATGACTGACAACTGAGTGGATGAAGGCTTTATATATATATTGATTGATCTCACTTATCTGTTGACATTTTTACTGTACATAAGTAAATTATTTATTTTATTGACGTGCTTTCTACTGGAGTTATCTCCATAATTCACAAATTACATTTTTTACTATACAGAAAGATTGTCCAGTGGATCTATCTGATAGTCATGGCAGAACATCCCTCCACCATGCAGGTGATTTTTTAAAGGCCAGGCACCCTCACAAATGCTTTATAACATTATTTACTGTGTGTACCTCTATTTTTTCCCATTACATTTTTGTATCTATATGAAAGATGAATTGCTACATATACTAAGAATTGTAAAATTATGTCCCTACCATAAATAACTAGCTTCCTCTCATCCTTCATGTTTATGCTTAAAGTTATAATGGTCTGTTTGTTTTACATAGCACGAGGGGGCAGAATTTTCAAAAAGATTTGAATTCGAATTTTCAAATAGTTTTTGTGGCCACTTCAACCATCAAATTTTTAAAATTCGATCGAATAGAATGATTCAAATAGATCGAATAAAAATCTATTCGATTATTCAAATATTCGACAACCGATTTACTTGCCCTTTAAATTTTTAATCGACTGCCTAGTTCGCCAGATTAAACCTACCAAATTGCTATATTTCCCTATGGAAAGCTATCATAGCATTTTTTAAAGTTTTCAGATCGAATAAAAAAAATTTGATCGAACGGTTAAAATTGTTCGATTGTATCGTTCGATTGAATTTTTACTAATTCGATATTTGAATTCAAATTCTATTAAAATTCGATGGTCGAACACAAGGGTTTTTTAACCCTTGAATTCGACCCTTAGTAAATCTCCCCCGAGGTGTGATTTAGTGAACACTGAATACATTCTCTGTTGAGGGGTTGATATGCCAATATTGCTTTGTTTTGGTTTAAAATAGTTTTTACCTTGTAAGAACTGTTGTTTGTATTTAGTTTAGGTGCAACTTAAGCAATTCATTACTGAATGAAAACAGTAGTTATTGAAATAAAATGTATCCAGTTAATATTTTTTTTTGCGCTAGGAATGATTCAGTTGACCTACATATTGGTCTTGTTTATTTATAATTGCCCCATGTGGGCAGCTTTGCTACTTGCAAAGTGAAGAAACTTTTCAGCTGCATTAGCTATCTAAGGCTAAGGTTACACATTTTTCCTCTGCCAGAGAAAATGACTATCCACCTCATGTGTTTAGTCACTGACAGGGCACATTTTGCCCAGAAATGTTCACATGTACATTTACTGGTTGGATCTGTAATATGTGCACATTTATAAGTGGATTCCATACCTGACACTGAACACTCAATGAAGTTGGTGAAAAACCAGTGGTAGAGAAATTGCTGTGTGTGACATTAGCGCTAGGGGGGATATCTTGTAATGGGTATGGTTTGAAAAGAGAAAACAGTATTTCAATTAGTATAACTAAATTGTCCCCTTCATTTTGCCTACATAATGTTTATCTTTGCATTTACTCCAGCTTAGTAATAATCTTTCTTTGAGCTGACACTCAAAATTGTACTGCACAGTAAGGTTAGGCAAAAGCCATGATTCCATTTAGTATGTAAACCACATGCATATATTTGCAACAGTAACATTGTTAGCATTTAAGTTCTTCTCATGTACTATTTTTATCCTTCCATGTGTAGCTGTCAGTGGAAATCTTACCTGTGCTGAAATCCTGTGTGACTTTCAGGTTCCCATCAACAAGAAAGATGAAGTAAGTTACAATGGAAAAATAAAGTCTAAGGGGTAAATTCACTAAAGAGTGCAAATTCGCAAGCGATGGCTTTGCAGCCATTGCAACACTTTGCCAGGCGTGAAAGTTGCGAAGTTGTGTCCCAGACAACAAACGCTGGCCAATTTTCGTTAGCGCTACTTCGGCAGAGCGAGCAAATCAAATGAAAGATGAGCAAGTGTTCAATTCTGGCTATCGCAACTTTGCTAGAGTTCTTGCGCTCAGGCTATTTGGCGGGCATTTTAAAGTGGAATGGAGCTATTTCTGTTACATGGTGCATCTAATACATTACATTTACACTGATAACTAGACATGCCAAGGGAACCTTAATAAAGTCAACAGAGTTGTTTTAATGCCCTACACATAAGCCCACAGTTAAATAATGTACCATATGGTAGAAAATGTATGGGGGAAAACGGGTGCCCCGAAAAATTTCTTTATGCCTTTTGCAGCCTAACACCCTGAAAAATTAAAAGGCACCAGCGTTTTTTGAACTTTGAACATATTACACTCAAAAAGTAACTGAAGATTGAGGATGCTCTATGCAGGCAAATGCACTTCGCCAGGTCAGAGCTGGCAAAGGCAAATCAGTATAATCCGCATCTTTGTGAATTTGAGAAGTCCATTCGATAAAGCAAAAAATTTCCTGGCATTACAGTGCGAAGCAACGCTAGCATCTATCTCCTTCACTAGCAAAGGGATGCCTGCACGTGTTTGTAAATCGGCATAGTAATGAAATAATGTCACGCTAGCGAATTTTCATTAGTGTTAGTCACTTTGCCCCTAAATCTATATTTCAAACGTGTTTGATTGCTACCAGTTTATCCCTCCTGTGCCCATCTATCTGTGCAGGATGGCTTATCTGCCCTCTCTTTGGCTGCCCAAATGAGCTATGGGGATATGTGCCAGCTACTTTTGCGGAGAGGAGCTGATGTTAATAGTAGGGACCTTCAAGGTCGGTAAGTTATATGGAGTAAGTTGAGATATGTTCTACATCACTTCATCACTGAATAATCCTGATTGATAATATATACAAATGTACTTCTGTTCTGTAGGACACCCCTAATGCTGTGTTGTGAAGCAGGCAGCACTCACACTGCTCAGCTTCTTCTAAGGGCTGGTGCAGAGATCAGCCTACTGGATTCAATGGGGCATGATGCTCTTCATTATAGCAAAGCTAGAGGGACTAGCCATATGCAGAAAATCCTACAAGGTACCTCACAAGGCAAAGGTGATGTGCACCAGGAACTTATCACCAAACAAATTAAGGGAAATTCCAACCAGTCACAAAGTAAGAATACAAACTGCACTGCTAAGAAGAGGAAAGCTCCTGCACCACCTACTGCATCTAAGCAAGTAACTATGCCAAGTCCATAAATTTAACTGCATAGTCCATGCCTACAGTTTTTCAGTCTCTTCATGAAACAATCACTAAATTACTGCTCTACATTATATGTACATATAATATATACATATATATTATATTTGTAATGTTTTAGCACCACATTTCAATAAAATATAATAATCCTTATTTCTAATGTGTAATGTTTTGCTAATGCAGTCTCTATTTTTGTGTTAAAATTTTATTTTGCTTTAGCCTCCAATGCCTCTTACCCAGGATTCCAAAGAAAAAAAGAGTGAAAGAGGAAGAGAGAAAAGTCGGGTGAAACCAGAAAGAAAGGTAAACAATATGACTCTTAAAGCTTCCTTTTTGTTAAATTGAGTTATACACTTGTTCAATAAAGCTAACAACTAGCTAGTGTCATATTATTATCTTTAAGACAACAGAAAAGCATATACTGCAATGATGGGACAAGTTTTATTGATGGGAATTGCTCACAGATATTGGTTGAAGCAATAATACTGCCAGGACAGTTAATGGAAATATCAGCACAAACAAATTTTCCTTTGCATGAATGTAATAGCTTACACGAACCTAGAAAATGTTTAGTGGCGATTTCTAACAGTGTAAGAAAGATTGTTAGTTTTATAGTTGGGCCAGTGCTCAGTGTATGTAATAAATCAGACTAATAAAGAATATTGTATTGCAAAATGCAGCTTTTTATTATTTGTGAAAATTCTTTGGGACTTTTAATACATTTCCCCCTTAATGTATGTAGCAAAATATCAAATACATAGGGGCAAATTTACTATTATTCCCCAAAAAAATAGTTCTAGGCTACCTTTTATTCGATATTCGTTCATTCGACGATCGAATACAAATTTATTGCGAAATTCACGTGAAATGAAGTTTGATCGAATAACGATCTTCTAATTTGGCCTCTTCGATCATCGAATACCAAATTATCGAATAGATCGAATGATTGGATATTCGATAATTCGATCATTCGATAATCGAAGGATTCAAAATTTTAAAATTGTTCGACTGCCTACTTCGCCAGATTGAACCTACCTAATTGTAATAGAAGCCTATGGGAAACCCCAAGTCCTGCATGAATACCATTCGTACGATCGAAGCGTTCAATCGTTCGAATCGTACAAATTTTTCAGAGGAAATTTTATAATTTTTTTCGTCAAATTGAACGATCGGTATCCGATTGTACGAATTCATCGAGAAATCGAATATCAAGCAAAATGATAGCCTAAAGCAATTCGATAAGCATTCGATGGTCGAATTCTTATCGAATTTCTAGGAAGATCTAGCCAATTTTGGGGAATAATAGTAAATTTGCCCCTTAATGTTTTTTTATACAATGAAAATGATAATGATATAATTTATTCATTAAACTTGACTCCACGTTTATCATACACTGATTCATATTTTTACAGAGCAAAGAGCCAAAATCCTCTACCCACAAGGCAGGTACTCCTGTTTTACAAGCGGAGAATGTTGCTCTCAAAGAACAGCTCAACCCAAACCACCAAGAGCCAATCACAGCCACAGCTCAAGAACAATGTGTTCCTGATTCTGTAGGACAGGACCTAGCAGTCATTTCTGAAGAACGAGATGAGGCAAGTTGGAAGATTTTATTACTGTAGTAATTTGTTCTGCATCAGGGCTTTGTAACAAACATAAGGCATTGACAATTGCCCCGTGTACAGAGAGAAAGTGCAATGCACTAAACAAAGTACAAAGAAAGCCCATTAAAAATAACAACAGTTTAGTAAAAGGTCAGTAACATCAGCAAAGGAAACTGCCTTAAAATCATTTATATATAATGAGTACTTAAACTCAACTTTTGAAAACCACCATTTTTAGAAAGCTTGAATGGATTTGTAGTTTTTCTAGTAGTTGCTTTGGTAGAGTTGATTTTATCAAAATAATACGGTATCTACTCCAACTGGCTGTTTTGGGGTTTCTGAGATTTTAAACCTTATAAACACATAAAAAGCAAAGTCAATGTTATCCAGATAAATATAATACAAAAAAGGCATATATAAATACATCCAGTTATAAGAAATCATGTGGAAAATGCAAGTACAGCTATCAGGAAGTGAAAAATGTACTAGCAATGACTATGATGAATCCGCTAGTTGTAGCTAGCAATGGGTGAATATATCCTGTTTTGCCAAAAAAATGCACAAAACACAGTGAAGTCAATGGGTGTCAATTTTTTCAAGCGACAATTTTTATATGTGCTACTCTTTTGTCCAAATGCAAGTCAATAGGTGTCCAAATAATTATGATGCACAACAATTACTTATTTGCGCCAAATTTTCCAATCTTCGCCACAGTTTATCAAAAACATTTACAGGCAGTGAAATGTGGAAATTCGCAGCAAATGCATACCTGGTGAATAAATCCACCAATCACTACTAGTAGCCAAAGACCACACTGAAAGCTAAGCAAACATCTGTAGTGCATGACCTCTAGAGACAACTTTAACTTTATTAATTCTACTACATCTGGCAAATGCATAGCTGACCTTCTTCATTAGAAACATTACAAAAGAACCTTGAAAATTGATTTATGATCAATCAGACTCCTTTTCAGAATCAAGTAAGGACTAATGTACAGGTCTAATCACCTATAGCAAACAAACAGAAGAGAGCTTTTACTGGTCACCTGCTTTAGAGCAAACATCTTATTGGTTGCTGCACCTAAATTATAGGTGTACCTTTTATTACACATTGGGTAATTGAACTTGACCATTGAATAAAATCTGATAAGAATAAAATCTATTTGGGCAATAAGTCAGGTTTCAGTTAAAGAATGGTTTAATTGATAATGAAGTCCAAACATCACTCCATGCAGTTAGTAAAGTCCATTTAGGCAAGCAGAAAACACGGTTAGTTCATATACTGTACCAGTATTAAACTCACCAGCAATGTATGATATAGTTCTATTTAACTCAATAAATTTGTAATATGTGCTGTGGCTAGCAATGTGTTAAGTAAAAAAAATGATAAAATGTTACATTAAAAAGGACAAAATCGAATTATGGTAAGTATGAAATAAAGAAATCAAAAGTGTGAAAGGGGAATTTTTTATAGTCTGTTTAAAATATCCCACAAACTATAACTGTCAGTAAAAATCCTTTACAACTTACCCAAATTGATAGTGACATTTAGTTTCATATTGAAAACTTAGTTCATCTTCCAAACATTTGTAACAGTTCACCAGAAATAAAAAAAAATTCTCAGTAGCTTTTTATTTATTTGGAACCTTTTTCTAATATTCTATTTTTTTACCTTCTTATATCTTCCCGGAGCTGCTCTGGGAGGAGGGTGGTTCCTTATTCGTTAATGAGAAATGTGTTTAGGAGGTGAACTACTTTTTAAAAGAAATGTTCTATTCATGGAAAAAATGTTGGGGAAAACTAAGAAAAATACTCTTTCCATTTGACATGAACTGAGACTTATTTATTTGTATGTTGTGCTTATATGTATAATACAAATAGATGATGGGGAAGATGACTCATTCAAAAAAACTTGAAAGCTATAAACAATGTTTAAAGGGATACTGTCATGGAACAAATGTTTTTTTCATTACGCATCAGTTAATAGTGCTGCTCCAGTAGAATTCTGTACTGGAATCCATTTCTCAAAAGAGTAAACAGATTTTTTTTATATTTCATTTTTAAATCTGACATGGGGCTAGTAGAACAATGGGAAGGTAACCAGATATCAGCTCCCTAACACAAGATAACAGCTGCCTGGTAGATCTAAGAACAGTACTCAATAGTAAATACCCATGTCCAACTTTTACTCCTTCAGAAAGCAGTTCCCTCCTAAGTGCTGGCACAAGTCACATGATCAGGGGCAGCTAGGAAATTGACATTGTCTAGCCCCATGTCAGATTTCAAGATTGAATATAAAAACTCTTTGCTCTTTTTGATAAATTGAGGATTTCAGTGCAGAAGTCTGCTGGAGTAGCACTATTAACTGATGCGTTTTGAAAAAAAACATGTTTTCCCATTACAGTATCCCTTTAAACAAGTGTTGGCATTTCCACATTTTTAACAGATCTGTCCACTGACCATTGTTTTCCCATGGAGCTCGCTAGAGCTTACCTCTACCCTTATTTTAAAAGTTTATATTAGGGCTATTTAGCTGATGGTCTACTGGCTAGATATGACTCTCTATGGCCCCTGCTTACAATGGCCTTCACTGTGATTTACATTAATTTGGTGCCCACAAACATGCAGTTTATAAGTTAATTAGCCCATTACATGTTAAGAGTTTTATAGCAGGTCTAGGATCTAGGACTAGAAAAGCCTTACAACATGACATATTTCATCAAAATGGTAGCAAGCCCCTTGAGAGGGCCACTATACCTATGCTATCCTTAATGTATGTTTCCATGTATGCATGCTGAACACATGCCCCTTATAACTACATGAACTGCTAAACTGAACAATGTGTATTACACAATAGGACAGAATCACTTGTAAGCAGTAGGGTGGAGGTGGATTGATTTTACCGTTGAAGCTATTATTGATTTAGAGCAGGAGTGCCCATACTTTACTAATGTGAGGTCTAATTTTAGCGATGTTGTCCCATTATGATCTACATCCATAAAAGCATTGTTTGGATTCTGTTCCATGAAAAATATTAATTATTATATTGATTTATGAGAGAATTTATAATGCTATAGTTATCAAACAATTATTTCTTATGTAAGCATAACATAATTCTGAATGAAAATCATGAATAGGAAGGTGATTTAGTCAAGCTGTTTGTTGACAAGCTGTTGTGTCTTGATATCTACTGATCATCAGCTAAAGATCTACCTTTTGGGCACCCCTGCTTTAGAGGTAGTAATAATAATTTTATGTTTTATTATTACTACATTATTATTAATACTTTTGCAAACAGAACATTTCCCTTTTCTTTGAGTTTCAGTAACATGAAGAAAATGTAATTGTAGAATTTGCTATACTCAGTGGCCTGAAGACTTATGCAAGGCATTGTGTACTGATAATGCCTATTTAGTCACTTAAGAGCATATTTATCAAATGGTCAAAATATAGATTGTTATATTATGTATATATGCATATTTATCAAAGTGCTAAAGTGAATGTTTACTCCTTTATAAATGAAAATTTGAATTTGTAACTGTGCTATTTTTCATTTACAATGCTGATATGTTTCCTCTGTTAAGCTTCTATGGTTCTGTCTCACAGGATATCAAATTGGAAGAAAGTGTTATAGACACTGAGGAGAACATCAGTATATCTGAGAAACAAAGTATACATACCCTTCATAAAGAAAACAACAGGAGTCAAGAGAATAATGCAATAAATGTCTCTCAAAAAGAAAACATACATTGCCATCAGGAACAGGAGGCAGCAGAACAGGATGACCAGCAGATGAAGGTGCCACAACATTTTTTTTTTTTTTTTTAAACACTTGGAGGCAGATTTATCAAGGGTCGAAAGTGAAAATACTTTATACTTTAATACAAACTTAAGTCAAAGTTTTTTTTCGATTTTTTTTCAATGGATCAATTTAGATCGAATAGGTCCACTTTCAATCAAATTCGAATTGTTCGAATCGTATGATTAGATCGTTGGATTCAAACAATTTCACCAAAAAAAACTTCAAAGCCAAAGATTCCATATAGGTTATAGGAGGTCCCCCACAGGCTAAAACAGCAATTTGGCTGGTTTAAGGTGGAGAATGGTCAATGTTGACATTTTTAAAGAGGCAGTACTTTGATTTTCAAAAGGTCAAATTTTTTCAATTTGAATCGAATTTTGGGATATTAAGTGCTGTAGGTTACAGTGGGTGACACTGTGGGTGAGTACTTGTTATGCAAGTACTCCAAGAAGTAGTCTTTGAGTTTAGTTCTGAAAGGATTCTCTCCTGAGAAATTCAGGAATGGTATTCGAAATATAAGGAGCAGCAAGGCTCACTAAGAAGTATGGTGTTCCTTTAAATGCTGCAATCTCATTTTCTCCAGTCATACAGCAAGTTCTGAATGCAGGCAGCACTGTATTTATGTGTGCGGCATTCTGGCAAAATGACCAGCAGCAATTTTTCAGGGTTCCAGACAGAACACAAAAGCCAGAAAAAAGTTGTGGCTCACACCTGTTTTTTCTCATTGGACATGGTTCTGCACAAATTACCCCTAAAGTGTACAGCCTAGTGTAATATGCTTGCTCTTTACTTGTGCTTTTTAAGCACAAGTAAAGAATCAAATTATGCATCTTTTACTATGCCTTAGACCAGTGATCCCCAACCAGTAGCTCGTGAACAACCCCTTGAATGTTGCTCTCAGGGTCCTCAAAGCAGCTGCTTATTTTTGAATTCCAAGCTTGAAAGCATTTTTAATTGCATGAAAACTAAGTATAGTGCCAAGTGGAGCCTTTTGTGTGCCGACAGTCCACACAGGGGCTACCAAATAACCAATCACAGCCCTTATTTGGCACCCCAAGGAACTTTTTCATGCTTGTGTTGCTCTCCAACTCTTTGCACATCTGAATGTGGCTCACGGGTAAAAAAAGGTTGGGGACCGCTGCCTTAGACCATGATTTGCACATAGTGTGTTTAAAAAATAGTGTTCATTAATGTAATTCACACGGTTATATTTTATTTTATATATTTATATTTTATAAATTGCTAATAGCATTTGTACAAATGCTAATTTACTCCAGCTATTAAGACACATACTTATATTAAATGAGTAAATGAGTATAGTAAATGAACCTTACTGTTACCCTGTTATTAATCTCAAACTGACTGAACCATTGTTACAGGGTGCCAATGGTGAGCAAATTGATCTACCAGATGGGGAAGATGGAAGTGTTTCTGATCCTGAGATAAATAAAACTTTAAATGATAAGAAACAGGGTAAAGACTTGCTTGAAGATGAAAGTGTCCCTTGTTCTCAGGAGCAGAAACTCCAGGTCACATCTGAAACTGATGAATACAAAGATCACAAAACAATTTTACAGGTCAGTAATAAACTTCAGTGACAGAACTAGGGGTAGGCAGAAGAGGAACCTGCCTAGAGCGAAACCAAAGGGGGCATTGGCCAGGCACCTGTCTTCTGCCTATCCCGTGTTCGCTGCTCTCCCCTTCATCCCCTCTCGGCGCTCTCTCCCTTTTACCCCACTGCCGGCGGGATCTCCCCTCCGTCACTCACTGACTCACAGAGCACTTCTGCCACAAGTCTGCCTGTGTTCGGCAATATTAAAGTGTGTGCTGCAGGTTTAATGTATACACCCATTTATTTTGTTGGTATTTAATGAATATCTGTTTATAGGAATAATAATAGAGGTGGCCACAAATCTGTGGCAGTTCGTAAAGCAGAAAGGAAGTGTCCAAAGGAAGTGCACAGTACTCCTTCCACACTCCGAATACATGTCGGAAAGTTAACTGGTTCCTAATAAAATGTATCTGTAAAAAAACATTTCATCTTTCCAAAGGATTAGGGCCACTAAAAAATGTCACTGTGGGGCCAAGTAATCTACTCACTGCTTGACAATCTACCTGTCAGCTGGTCAGATGTGTTTTAAGTGCTTCACAGGCAAGTTATTCTCTTGGTGGAATGTATTGAGAGCTAATGACCAGTCCTATCCATTATTCTTAAGTTTATTTGCTCTAAGCATTTGGCAGTACATTGCAAACATTCAGACACTGAATTATACTGTAGGTCTATGGTGGATAAACATGTGCACATTTCCCAAGCTTCTAAATTTTTGCACTTAAATATTGTTTTCTTAATTTTTATCTTATTTAACTTACCTTTGTGGTAAAAGATGTGATTTTTTAAAACTGTGATAAAGTGTTTTATTGACCCTCCCATGTGCAAATATCTCAAACTTTTCTCTGTCATCATATGTCTGGCTGAAAAAGAACACTAAGATCCAGTGACAGTCTAAATCAGGATCATGTTATTATCTCTAGTTATCAAAGTAAGGATTAGTGCTAGTATTAAAAATATACTGTGCAGAGTTCTATATCTCATAAATTGATTATTTGTAGCTGGCCATTTATAGCACTAAGAGGTAGTTGTAATTTATTTTATGTGTTTAGCACTTTAACAGTATCTACTACATTATCCTTTTCTGCAGGATCCATGCACACAGCAGAATGCTTCACTTGCCCAGGAAGAGATCATCTTTGATCACAGTGAACTTACTGAAATACTGAACTTTGAAACTAATATTGTATCTGATGCTGACTGCTTGCAAGAACATTATATTACCTTGGAACCTGATTCATGCCAAGATCAAATGCAATGCCAACAGGTCAGTTAAAGGAAGGAATCATCTGACATGTATTTATTATTTCTTTTGCATAAAAGAATAAATGGTTTCTCCGTATAAATGTAATTGTAAGGAATAAAATGGACAAATTAAAAAAGCATATACACCCCCCCCCCCTCCGATAAAAACACAAGCAATAGTGTGTGCTAATTCTGGCTTAATAGGTGTTCCTAAGAACTTGTTTCATAGTACTAAATGTGATCCTTATGTTACAATAATTAGGATTATGGTGAGTTTTGAGGCACATGAGGTACCCTAAGCAGAAAAAGAGTAGTGGGCTAGATAACTGTTAACATCAGAGAAAGGAGCAACACTGAAAAACTAGGATGGCATTGCAATACATTGTATTCTGTTTCTACAAATGTACAATGCTCCTCATACAATGTAACTATAGTTGTATATTGTAAGTAGTATACAAATACCACCTTGATAGATACAAACTTTTACTTTGATGTAGATATTCTGAGACAGAATCGGACTAGAGTACCTGGGGCTCGCTGGGTACCCAATTTAAGGTCCCACCACCCAGCCACTGCCACTCCCTGCTTCCGGTTCCCACTTTGCTGTGCTACTCACTTCACCATAAAAATTAAAGATGGCTGAGTTTTCCACTGTGGAGTGTACAGCAGCAAAGCCAGGAATGTCTGACTTATGGGCATGTGACAGTGCCCACCAGTGTCAGGGCTTAGAATGTTCTTTCTCTCAGGTTCAGTCTGACACTGTTCTGAGACTATTTACATAGGTATTTTTTGTGGCTTTGAATTCATTAGCATTTTGTTCAGCAGCTCTACAGTTTGCAATTTTAGCAACTATCCGGTTGCTAAGATCTGGATCTTGAACTGTAGAGCTGTTGAACAAAATGCTAATTAATGAGCAACCAGGTAGTGGTTTGAATGATTGACTAGAAGATGATTAATAAGCAACTGGGTAGTGGTTTGAATGATTGATTAGAAGATGAGTAGGAGTAGGCCTAATGAAAAAACACAATTAAAATGTTGCTAATCTATAAGGGCCCTTACACATGGGCGTTTTTACGTTCTGTTTTGCTGCGTTCAGCCGCAGGGGAGCGCAGGTATAGACGCACTCAATTATTTTCAATGGGGCTGTACTGACACGAACGCATGTAGGCGCCAAACGCAGGAAAAAGGCAGCATGTTGCGTCTGAACCTGCGTTCGGCGCTTACACGCGCCTCGTGGGTACAACCTCATTAAAAAGTATGAGGTGCGTCTAGACCTGCGCTCCCCTGCGGCTGAACGCAGCCAAACGCAACGCAGGGGAGTGCAGGTCCAAAACGGCCCGTGTGTAAGGGCCCTAACATGCTAACATTTTACTTTTTGAACAATTAATTGCCCTATTAAAGAGTCTTACCAAACCAGAATATACATAATCATAATGTTGCACATTACATCTTTTCATTTGAACCTCCATTTTATGATGCTCTGTATGCTCCCCTATAAAATAATGAAGGCTCTAACTAAGGATAGAACTCTGCCCATTCATTGGCTGATGTAAAATGGCTCATTTGACAGTTTTTTTATATTATCCAATGACATATATTATAACAGTACTAAAAAAAATGATATTTCATAAAAAAAAATTTCAGTGAAGAAGTGTTAAACACATTTATTTAGTGGCATAGTTTCCATCTCATTTAAATGTAAGCTACGTCTTTAATCATTCTATACCCCTTCGGAACTTAGGATATATATTTTCACTCTACTAATAAATGGGGGTATAATATTTACAGTTTTTTTTTTTTTAAACCTAGGATGTTACACAGTTATCAGAGGATGATACTGCTATACAAACAGATTATGAATCAGGTATGTGTCTCTCCTACTGCAGTTTAGAACCATGTTTCACAATTTTAGTTTTATATACAAATACTATGTATAGCTGCTCAATTTTTAATATAGTTATGTAGTGATGGACAAATAAATTTGCCCTAGGCGAATTCGTGGCGAATTTACGACATTCGCCGATGGCGAAAGTTTTCGAAACGCTCACAAAAATTCGCCGCGTGTTTCGTTTCGCCGAGCGTCGAGTTCGCCGCTTCACTTCAAAACAGCACAATCTGTGCAGTGAAAAATATTTTTAAAAATAAATGAATATATATTAAAATATGCCTTTTTAATTTTTCACTATTTTAAATAATAATCACAGATGTTTTTAAGAAGCTGGCAAAATGGGATGCCTTTTTTTCTTTGAAAAGATAAGAGTCCACTAACAATGCAGAGCATGTGTGAAACGCGTGTAAATTGCTCTTCTCATTGACTCCAATGCTATTCAGCACATTCAGACACAAAGCAAAAGAAGCCATTTTTTACAATTTTTTTCCCATTTCCATACCTCCCAACATTTTGGAAGTAAAAAGAGGGACAGAATTTTTTTTTCCATATGTAGCGCTGCAACATTTTGACCACACCCATTTTTGTGGTCACACCCACTAATTAACATATTTTATAAAATTTGGCAGGTTATGAAAGTTTGAAAATATTTCTCCTTATCTAAACTGACAATCAATTACTTATTATATTACATCAAAATTGTTAAAAAGCATCTTTTTTGCACCTGTTAGCTGTTCTTCTAGGCTCTCTGCCAAAAGCAAATTAAATTAGAAACGTTGTTTCTTTTTCCATGCAGAGAAAAGAGGGACTGTGCAATACAAATGAAATGAGGGACTGCAGGTTGCACTGTCAAAAGAGGGAATGTCCCTCCAAAAAAAAGGGACCGTTGGGGGGGTGTGTCAAAACTATTCTGACGCGCGTCAATATAATCTTGGGCGCGCGACAAAACATCAGCGCGTCTCGTATCGAAAAATTTTCCGCCGTTTTGAAAATTTGCGAATTTTTCGGCGAAGCGAAACACCACAGATTCGCCCATCACTACAGTTAAGGCTTAAATACAGTGTGGGGATGTGGGTTCTACTATGAACCAATACCATATGTACCATGTATCAATAGGAGGCAATTACAGTTTAAAATTAACATCCAAAAGGTTGTTATGGGTTACCAGAGCTGAGGGAACTTTATGTATTTCATTATTAGTCTGGGTAATGTTTTAATCCTGATGAGAATAACAGTTCATCGCTGGACATTTATTATAAGTTCATTGTATTAATTCAATTTACAGGTAAAGTTCATTATGTGAATCATCATTAATTTCCCTTAGCAAATCTCAGACCAACAATTAGCAAGGCCCTAACATCCCAAACAAAGAAATGCTTTTCAAACAGCAATCATAAATGGGAAATAATAAGACATATCTCTTATGTTCTTATAAGTGCAAAGATATTATAACAAGCTGTGAATATAGTTGCGGTAGCGTAAATGTAAGAATGATCTAATCCTTCAAGTGTCAATTTTCCTGAAATGGGCACAAAAAAACTATTTTTCAACAGAAAGATGAGGGAGAATTTTTAAAGATATTTTGTTTCGAGTCCCTGCCTGTCTTGTATGGAAAAGCAAGTATCCTGGGCCTTAACTGTTTTTTTTAAAGATCTTTTATTGTTTCTTAGGGCTGATGCAACACCCAATTCTTCACACAGTGTCCCTTTTTTGATGACTTGTAAGCCCAACATCTTTTTAGTTATGTGGTAGACATCTTACTTAAGGCCAGAACTAGTTTTACACTTTCAAATGTGGGAAAATTATCTGCCAATCCAGTACAGAGGTTTCTAACAGTTCTACTTTTTTTTCTTAAATATTGGACTCCCTTTAAAGTGATATTGATGCTAAATATTTTCTTTTCAAAATATGAATCTACATTAAGGGGCAGATTTACTATTGGTCGAATTTCAAATTCGACCATGTGAATAGGTAGGGAAGTAAAATCCTTCGAATTCGACTATCGGATGGTCGAATATTCAAATTAAATTTTATTTGAATCATTTGATTTGATCGAATTTACAAAATTCACTGGTCCTGGTCACTGGAATGTTCTTCAAAAACAATCAAAAATTTGAATGTTTTTGAAAATTCGATCGAACTTCAAATCCTTCATGTGAATTTAGTAAATCTGCCCCTAAATGTTACCTATACAGTAGGTCATGTTGATTGTTTTAAGCTGATAGTTCTGCTATTGTAAGTAATTGTTACTTGAATTTCCTTAACCTGAGTGATTTGACAACCTGACTGTCCCTTCTCAACCTGTCAGTTATAGTTTCTAATGCTAACAGACTCCTGCTGCACAAATAAGGCAGCCCCCTCATAGAGGAACATGGGGGTAAGAAAGGTAATGTAAAAACATCTGTCAAGTAAGAAAGGTAATGTAAAAGCATCTGGCAAATACCTTTATGGCAAAATTATAAATAGTAAACAAAGACAATATTATGAGAGATATAAAAAAGATTATTTTCTGGTGTCAAGTTCACGCCAGCCTTGAATGTTGGGAGTCCACTGGGCCTAGAAACCATGGTTACATTTTCATCTATTGGCTTAGCAATTTCATTAGTAATTCTGAAGGTAGAGATTTAGTACACAAAATTACAAAAGCAAAATCTTTACTTCATTAAGGGGCACATTTACTAAGGGTCAAAGTGAAAATTCGAATAAAATTAGAATTTCACAAATTCGAATTTTGGAGTAATTTTTGGCTACTTTGTATAGTCAACAATTCAATTTGAATTGAAATTTTTTTAAGTACTGTCTCTTTAAAAGAATTCGACACTTTGCCACATTCAAGCCGCCAAATTGCCATTTAAGCCTATGGGGACCTCCTGGGACCTTTACAGTGATTTTTTTTAAAAGTTTTGGAAATTCTAAGGATTTTTCCAAAAACCATTTGAATCGTTCAGTCCATTTTCAATCAAAAATGAACTTGAAAAATTAGATGGTCGAATTTCAAACTTTTTTAACTTTGAAATTTGACCCTTAGGGGCAGATTTACTAAATTCACATGAATAATTCAAAGTTCGATCGAATTTCAAAAAGTTTCTAATTCGAATCTTCAAATATGCAAATTAGGCAAATTTGACCATCGAATATTCGAATTCGAATAATTCGAATATTCAAATAAAATTTTATTCGAATATTCAACTATTCGATGGTCGAAGTACTTCTCCTTTAAATTTTTACTCAAAGCTACCGAATTGGGAATCATTTTTGATAAAATAAAAAAAATTAGATCAATCGAAAAAATCGTTAAAATTTTTCCTATTTGATCGAATTGCGGTACTTCACCTACTATTCCCATGGTCGAATTTAGAATATTTTTCAATTCGAAATTCGACCAATGATAAATCTGCCCCTTAGTAAATCTGCTATAGCTTAGGTACATGAACAAAAACAATACCACACTTGCATAGAGTAAACAATGAATGGAACTATTAGAGACCTCAAAATATAACTTATTGTACTCGATTGTACTTTATTTTAAATGTAAAATGTTTTTCTGTATTTCTGCAAATTTTGACTTTTTAATTCTTTCAGCTGTATATCAAATAAATCTTTGATATTTATACAGGGTCTGTACAGGAAATAGGCAACCTAAAGAAAGAAATGCAGAAGCTGAGGGCAGAAAATCAGGAGCTGCAAGATAAAATACAGGTGAGTACATGATCAAAAAAGGTAAGCTTTTTTTTAACAAAATGGATGAATTTCAATAAATAGCTCATTTTGTCATTTCAGATACTTGAGAATTATGAACGGGATGAAAGTGATATGGAAAGTTCTGCAGACTTTATTCCACTCATCTTGTATGACTCCCTTCAGAGTCAATATATGCTTCTGCAAGAGCAGCTTAAAGAAACCCAGAACGCATTTCATCTTTTGCAAAGTTCCACAGAGCAACTGTCATCTCCATCTTGCAAACTGATTCCTGTTGAGGCTTATGAACAGCTCCAAATTGAACATGAAGCTTTGAAACAATCATTTAAGAAGCAGGAGAACACAGAGGGTCTTGAGCATATTGAAAATGAAGAGGAACTGCAAAATATGGTGGAAGCAAGTATGCTGCTACAGAGTGAGAAAAGATGTAAAGAATTGGAGGAGAAATTAAAGAAGCTGCAGGACTATAAAAGGCAATGCAAAGATATGCAGAAAGACCTGAAAAAGCTACAGGAAAGTGAAGAGAGGTGCAAGCAGCTACAAGAAGAAGTTCAAATACTTTGTGAAAATAAAAAGCAGTGCAAACAAATTGAAGAGATTTTGGAAAAACTGCTGGAAAAGGAGGAACAATGTAGTACATTGCAAGAAGAAGTAAGGAGACTTAAGGAACAAATTGAAATGGGAATTCTCAGCACAGAAGAAGCAAATAAAGGCATGAAAAAAGGTGATGAGAACGAAAAATATAATGAATGTAAAGACATTGCTGAGGACCAAGAGCAGCAGAAAGAGCTTTTGGAAATATTATTTCAAAGGGATCAACAGATTCAGCAACTAAAAGAGGAATTTGAAGATGCAGTGGGTTTAGTTCAGAGTGAAAGGAAAAGAAGAGAAACTCTGGAAGCTCTTTGCAAACAAAGAGAGGATGAACTAAAGAAACTGAGAGAAGACAGGCAGGTAGAAGAGAAAAAAGAGATACAATACTTGTGTGAACAGAGAGATATCTTGCAGAAAGAAGCACAAGTGTTACGGGATGAATTAGAAAAATTCCATCATGCAGATGCTAAGACTCAAAATGCAGGAAAAGGGTCCTTGCATCAAACACAAGAATTGTTGGAACAGACACAGGAACGTCTCTCTAATGCTCTGCAGGAACTGAAAAGCTTTCGTGAGAATGCAGTACCCATGCAGGTGCATCGTCAGGAGCAAGAATCGCTAACTTGTGAGGTGCAGGACCTAAAGATTAAAGTGAGGCAACTAGAGCAAAAACTACAGAGCCGGGAACGGGAAACAGAGAAGCTGCAACATGAATTAGATGCTGTACAGGCTGCAGATCAAACAACAGAAGCACTAAAGAATGAGGTGGCATCTTTGACACAGAAACTGAGTGAACTAAGCAAACGCCATGAACGGACGAGTGTGGAAGTGTTTCAGGTTCAGAGGGAGGCTCTTTTTATGAAAAGTGAGAAACAAGCAGCTGAGGAGCAACTGGAAAAAATGCAGAAACAGCTGGAAATTGTGACAGGGCAGATGCAAAACATACAGGAGAAAGGCCATGTGAAGTCAGAGCTTCCTGGGGAAAAGGAACAAAGGGTATGCAGGACCAATATAATGTACCAAAAGCCAATTAAGTTAGAAACTTTGTTTCTTTTTCTGGCTGTTCAGTGCAAAGAAAACTGGACTTTCCAGTACAAATGAGAGACTTCGGGTTGAGCTGTAAATAGAGGGACTGTTCCTCTAAATATGGGACAGTTTGGAGGTGTGCCCTGGGGTGATCAGTATTTTTATATTATGTGAAATGTGTTCCCAGGATGATGGGCCATAGAACCAGTAGCTAGGCAAGTTTATAAATGTGAGCATTGCTTTTTCTACTGTGTTTCAGAAAAGGCATTGTATAAATATTCTCTGGGTAGATCTGACATGGCAAGTACTCTATACTTTAGTTGTATTTATACCTAAGACAATTGTTTAAATGTTCCTAGATCTCAGAATTATCCCAAGAAGTTCTAGTCTTGAAAGAGGCTTTGAGCAGACAAGGAGAACAGACCAGCCTGGAACATGAACTCAAGAGACTCAGAGATCAGAGAAAGGGTGAGCAACAAGACCAGCATCGAATGCAAAAGGAGATAACGAGTTTGCAGCACAAACTTAAAACCATGGAACAGAAACATAAAGTAAGTTCCCAGTTAAACGAAAACTATACCCCCCGAACAATGTAGGGCTCTATAAACAGATATTGCATAAAACAACTCATATGCAAAACCCTGCTTCATGTAAATAAACCATTTTCATAATAATACACTTTTTTAGTAGCATGTGCCATTGGGTAATCATAAATAGAAAATAGCCATTTAAAAAAAATAAGGACAGCCTCCTGGGATCCTAGGATTCAACGGTGCACACAAATATACCAAACAAACTATAAAGTTAGGTCACATGAGCAAATTAACAGACAGAGTTCTGTCTTTTGCTTCCACACTTCTTCCTGTTACAGTTAGAGTTTAAATATTTCTGGTCAGGTGATCTCTGAGGCAGCACACAGACCATCATGAAATGGTGGTTCAAGGCAAGAGATGTAAAAGGGCAAAATTTACTTAAAGGAAAACTATACCCCGAAAATGAATTTTTGAGCAACAGATAGTTTATATCAAATCAAGTGACATATTAAAGAATCTTACCTACCTGGTATATATATTTAAGTAAATATTGCCCTTTTACATCTCTTGCCATGAACCACCATTTCATGATGGTCTGTGTGCGGACTCAGAGATCACCTGACCAGAAATATTTCAACTCTAACTGTAACAGGAAGAAGCGTTGAAGCAAAAGACAGAACTCTGTCTTTTAATTGGCTCGTGTGACCTAACTTTATAGTTTGTTTGGTATGTTTGTGTGCACCGTTGGATCCTAGGATCCCAGGAGGCTGTCCTTATTTTTTAAAATGGCAATTTTCTATTAATGATTACCCAATGGCACATGCTACTAAAAAGTATATTATTATGAAAATGGTTTATTTACATGAAGCAGGGTTTTACATATGAGTTGTTGTAGGCAATATCAGTTTATAGAGATCTACATTGTTCGGGGGGTATAGTTTTCCTTTAAATATATATACCAGGTAGGTAAGATTCTTTAATATGTCACTTGATTTGATACAAACTATCTGTTGCTCAAAAATTCATTTTCGGGGTATAGTTTTCCTTTAATAAGGTTCTGTATGACATATATATTTGTACTTCCTTTTTGCTCATGTAACCATGATGTTAAATTATACTTTTTAGGAATCTGAGGTATATCACAAATCAGTTATTGAAACATACAGGACGCACCTACTTTGTGCAGTACAGGTGAGAAAAAATGTTTTGTTTTGTTTGAACTGCATCTATGAACAAATAATGAATAAGATAAATAGGTTTGTCCAAACTCTAATGACCTAATCTTTTATATTTATCTCAGGCCACACTCTGAAACAACAAAGCACTTTACATGTCCATTCTCTGTGAAAATATATGGGTACAATCATTAGAAACATTTCTATTGATCAGCAGTACATACTGCTATGTATATTTCTGAATGATATGATGAAGGATTTATTGATTCACAGCAAACAGAACTCACACACACACCTTTGCCAATTATTTCTAACAAAGTAATTCATAGAAATCAGAGCAAAGCTAGCCATTTGCTGTTTTTGTTATTGCCCATCAATATATATGAACCACAAATATCCAACTGCAACAATTTTGTGCAGATTAATTTATTTAATAGTGACTTGGTGACATTGTAAATAATAGATTGGCATTTGCTGAATTTAATATTTTTTTATGGAGGATGTGGAATCATTGCATAAAGATATGGATATATCTGAGCAGCTAAGTGGCAGAAGAGATTCAAGTTTGATAAAAGTAAAGTTATACACCATAGATGCAAAAATTGGAAAGTCACTTACACCTTTAACGGGACTGCATTAAGGGACCTAGGGGTACTAGTAGATGATAAACTTGGCTGTAGCTCCCTTGAGAAATTTCAGATCATGCACCTCTCCTTACACTTGATTTACTAAATAACCCCACAAACAGACAGTGGAAACTGAGCCCATACTGGCTTAGGGTTCCCAATGTAACAGATGAATCGGCTAACTCTATAAAATAGTATTGGAGCACTAATCATGGCTCAGCAGATCTTTTGGCAATTTGGGAAGCCTTTAAAGCTGTGATTCATGGTTCCCTGATAGCAGCCATTGCCAAATCAAGATCTGTCTCTAAAGATACCCTGCAAAGCTTGGCCCAGTCTGAAGCTCAATATATTGACACTCCTACACTGCACACTCATGGAGAGTTTGCGGCGACTCTTAGGTGTTTAAATCTCCACAGAATAGAATTAACAAAGAAGCAAATCCTACATGCTACTAGCACTATCTTTGGAGATGGAGATAAGAATGATAAACCTCTAGCCTTTCTTTCCAAACCGCCTGGCTGTGCCGCAGCTGTGCCTAAGATTCTTTCCTCTACTTGAGCGGAATTGACTTACCCCAGTGATATAGCACTGGAATTTGGTAAACACTATTCTTCCCTATATACTTCTATGGCACAATACTCAAATGCTGAGCCTCACGATAACCTCAATATGCTTCCCCTTCCCAAACTTTCCCGAAAACAGATTAAATACATGGACTCTCCCATAACTCAATATGAAATAGTTGAGGCCATATTATCCTTTCCTCCAGGCAAATCTTCAGGGCCAGACGGCTTTGTAATAGAGTGGTATCGCATTCATATTAGGGAGATCGTGCCAAGACTCCACAAAACCCTGATGCATGCATTTGAAGAGTTCTTTCTTCCCAAATCATTCTCAGATGCAATAATTGTAGTCATTCCCAAACTGGGGAAAGACCCCATGCTATGCTCCTCCTACAGACAGTTGAAGGGCCATATCTTTGGGAAGTTATAACTAGAATGGGCTTTGGCCCCCCTTCCTCAAATAGATTACGTTAATGTATAGTGAACCGAAGGCATCTATCAGGGTAAATGGAATCTTTTCTCCAAAATTTAACCTCACAAGAGGAACATGCCAGGGATGTCCCCTTTCCCCACTATTTTTTGCATTAGGCATAGAGCCTATGACAATAGCAATTAGTCAAGGACTCCTATTTAAAACTATTGAGGAGAAAATCTCATTATATGCAGATGATACCTTTTTATACTTAGCTGACCCCTGTGACTCATTTACGGTGGTCCTTAGTATCAATAAACACTTTCTTAGGCCTTCAAATTAATTGGGAAAAGTCAATTGTTTTCCCCCTAGATGGACAACCCCTGCAGATGACGGTTCCAGAATGCATTCTTAAGGTGGCAGATAATATTAAATACCTTGGGATTACAATACATTAAGACCCAGCACTGTTTCTACAACACAATCTATATCCACTTCACTGCCTCTTACATTAATAGGCAGAATAAATATATGCAAAATGATTTATCTCCCCAAATCTCTGTATATACTGAGTAACACCCCCTGCCATATACCTAAGAAAAAAACCTGCAGGACATAGACCGAACGCAATCTGAATTTATCTGGAGAAATAAAACTCCTACTTTATCTAGGACCACCTTAAATGCCCTGCAAGACCAGCTAGGACTAGACTCCCCTAACTATGAATTTTACTACCTGCCAGCCCAGGCCTTCCACGCAGCCAGCCAGGTACTATACTATACTAGAGGCTACATATCTGACATCTGTTGAAAGTCTACATAATGCCCTATACAGGGCCAGGAAAGATATAAGTCATTTAATACCTGTGATAGATGCTGTCAAGAGGGCCTGGGATTCTATGGTACATTTAATTAAAACAGCCAACTTGTGGTCCCCAGACACCCCAACAGTAATCTTTCACACTTTTCAGTCTCTCCTGAAGCAGAAACATGGTCCAGACTAGGAGTGAAGAAACTGTCACAACTTTATACCAATGGGACACAACATAACTTACCCCTTCTCGGTCAAACCCTTGTTCTGCCTGACCTGTCTGATTTCAGATACACACAAATCAGTCACCTTTGTAGGACACAATTCTCAACCGCTCCTCCACAACTTCAATATTCATAACTTGTGAACTTGATTGCCCAACCTAATAAAGTAAAGCTCCTTTCTAACATACAGTATATAGACACTTGATTTCAAAGAGATAAGACCCACGACCCAGAGTTAAATATAAGTGGGACACCAGTGGGATCCAAATAGATCCTGATGACTGGGAAGAAATTATAGCTAACCTGTACCTTCCTTTAATAAGTACAAGAGATAAACTTATACAACATAAAATAATACACCAAACATATATTACCCCATGGAAACCGAAAGCCATAGGTAGGGTGAGTTCTTCCAACTGTCCAAGGTGAACAGCTCCAAATGCTGGTTTCCTGCTGTGGGAATGTCATGCTATATACACATTTTGGAAGGAAATTGTGGCCTTTATGGCCAACGAACTAGCACTACCACAAGTACTCAACCCAACTACTTGCCTACTAGGCCTTCTTGACACCATGGTGCCCAGAGTACACACTAGATGCCTAATGAGATTGTTGCTATTCTACGGTAAAAAGACAGTAGCCCTACACTGGATGGGCCCATTACCACCAACCCTCAACCAGTGGATCAAGCTTGTTAACTTGCAAATGGAAATGTATAAACTCACATACCTAGCCAGAGGCTGCTCAATCAAGTTTGAATTGCCAGCCACCTCCTTCAACTGATGGACAATAACTCCAGCCAACCCTTTCACCTCCCTTCTTACTTTCTTCTTTCCTTCCTTCTTCTAATTGTAAAATTCAATAAAAAGCATTCTATTAAAAAAAAACTTGGCTGTAACATGCAATTAAACACAGAATCTGTCAGGACAAACAAGATTTTTTGCAGTATTAGAAGGGGTATAAATTCATGGGAGGAAAGTATATTGATAAGGCCTATTGTAGAATATGACGTTTTGGTCTCTGATGCTCAGACAGGATATTATAGCATAAGAATGTGTCTGAAACAGGGCAACAAAGATAGTTAAATAAGGTTGGTCAAGTTGGCTTTTGTTACAATGAAGAGGCAATTAAAGTGAGAGTGGCACATAGTTGATGTCACTGAGAAGTGCAGGTATGAGACCTGTTATTGAGAATCAACAGGAACCGGGGTTTTCTGGATGAGGAATCTCTGTAATTTGAATCGCATACCATAAGGAGGCAGCACGGGGCTTTCTGTATGGGGGCTAGTTGGTTAAAATAGATGGGGTGCTGTTTAGTTACCCTTTAAGCTGGAAGGGCAGAAAATCACATACAAAAGGGCATTTACTGGTTTGGGTGTTCCTCTGCCAACTGAAATACTCTAGTGGACATAACACCATAAAGCCTTTCATCTTTTCACTATTTTTACTATTCCAACTCTCAAGTTATTTCAAGGCGACATATAAATTCTCAGTTCTCTCTGATATAATTGGCTTGAGATAATTCTTCAGATTCATTTATCTATACTTCAGCCTTATAGATCTTATATTTCTACTGTTTTTTTCTCCAAAATGCTGAAACCTCTGTCATAAGAGACCATGAACTGATGCATGGGCATTAAAGTTAAAAGGCTTTTTGCTTAAACTTCAGCTTTTCATTCTACTGTGTATGCACACCCGTTCAAAGAAAAGAGCAGGAAGAAGACACTGCTCCCTGGTGCTCGCTAAAAAATACCCCGCGATGGCACAGTTTTATGCTAACAGGAGCACTGATTGCAATCACTGAGAGGGCCTAACAATTGCCAGCCTCATTGATTTAGACTTTACCTGTCCTCTTAACTACTGCAATGCCTGTGGCCTAATTGTGGTTAACTTTTAATCTCTGAATCAGTTGAGGAGTCCTTCTATCACTGGAATTAAGTGGTTCCAAGGATTACAGTGTATTTTAATGAATACTTTAATCTAATAAATTACATATATGGTTTTATTTTTATATGTGAATGTTTGATACAGTGGGGGTCATTTATAAATTTCGCGCAGAGCAGATTGGTTCGCAGAGTGAATATATATATTTGCCATGCGCCTGGTTATATTTATAAAGCTGAATAAGAGTGTGCAAACAGATTTGCGAATTTGTTTTTCACATTGCGAATATCTATAGGAGCTTTTTAAATATGGCAAAGATCACAAATTGCGAACACTCTGCGGCACAACTTTGGTGGCGGAGAAAATATTCGCAAAACTGTTTCGCAATTTGCGAATTTAAGTTACCGGAAAGACGGGCACAGTACTGCAATATTGTAGCGTTCAGGAAAAAGCATGGCCAAAACTACCATTTGCGAACAATTGTGCGCTGCGCGAACTTTATAAATGACCCCTAGTATGTTTATTTATGGATGGCTAGCAATTAGTTCCTCAAGTCAGACATTGGTCTTGTGAATCTTGTTCATAATATAGGTGAAAAATAATAATAAAGCTAGAAAAAGATTCTCAGGATACTGTTAACCCTGTTATACTGTTGTACCACAATATTTCTTTTGGTTGTTTTTGTTGAAATTTATTACCAGGTGAAGCAGTGCCTGTTCATGAGGTGAATGATAATCAAACCCTATGGGGTAGATTCATCAAAGAGTGAAGTTCCGCCACTAGAGGGAAATTCCACAGCTCTCAGTTCATTTCTATTTGATTTTGCAAGGCGTATTCATCAATGGGTGAAGTGAAAGTTCACCCTTTGATGAATACGCCTTTATAAAAATTAATAGAAATTAATTGAGAGCTGTGGAATTTCCCTCTAGTGGCGGAACTTCACTCTTAACTAGAGTCCTGCAGCGGGTCGGGTACCCGCAAAATCCCGCGGTACCCTGCGGGTTGCTTGTAGAATTTCTTGGTGCGGGTATAGAAGCGGCCCGGTGGTTCTGCAGGTTGGCGGGTTGTGGGTCGGGTCGCGGATCCTCGCTATAGCGATTTTAACTCCTTTTTCTACTACTGATGATGTCACATCTGGTTTACAATGACAGCACTTCCTGTTTTACTCCTTTTTTTCTGATCGTGGGCACTTCCGATGATGTCACTTCCGGTTTACAATGACAGCACTTCCTGATTCTTGATGGTCAGCAGGTTGTGGGTTCGGGTTGCGGGTTGTGGGCTGCGGGTACGGTTCGGGTCGCGGGTCCAAGCGGGTAAGAATGCGGGTACGGGTCGGGTACGGGTCCCAAAAAATGGACCCGCGCAGGACTCTACTCTTAACTTCACTCTTTGATGAATCTACCCCTATATATTTCACACATTACTCCTGAGTTGGGTTGCTGCCTGGCTGGTATTTTAGGGGGTGAGCAAGGAACAGAAGACTGGGCAAGGAAATTGTAGGATCTACTCACAGTAACGTAACTGTCATACAGTCTTCTGTAGGCTTCTCCCTAGCCTTTATGCTTGGCAACTAGCCACAAACAAGCAAGCAGCTGGAAAAGGTGGGAGGGATAGAGAGTTTGTGCATATAATGCTCCCCCAGAATTTTTTTTGCATGAGGGCTTTGTTAACAACACTGGCAGGAGACCTGATGCTTATAGTAAGCAGTCTAAGTGGATCAAGAAGGGTGAAAATAAAAAGGGTGATAAGTTATTGGCTTGCACATCTCACCTCTTTTTCTATTATAGGGTCAGATGAATGAAGATGCCCTAAGAATTTTGCAACAAATCCTAAAAATGAGGCTTGATCAGTGACATTTGATTGTGAATACATCATACTCTCCCTGTTCTCCTTTCCATTTTGCATGGAACATATAAATTAAAGGAAGCTATATACAAGGGTAAAAAAATTAACTTTGATTTCTGACAATAACAAGAAGACAGAGATGACCTTAATAAATTAAATATAAAATCAGAAACAGTTGTGTTTTCTCTTTGTAATATACTATAAGTCAACATATGCTGAAATATTTAGTTGAATGGAAGCCAAAGGGCAGGGTCGCCATTTTTTGGTGCTAAAAGGAACAGGCCAAATGAGGATGATTCATCTGTCCACTGCCACATGACATATTTTTAATCACTGGTTGTCCAGTTCCAATGGTCATTACTAACTGGTTTGCAATGGCAAACATTCTCATTCTTTGTTTGGCACTTAATGACCAAGGATGACACAAGTAAAGCCATTAGCCAATCATAAAAATCAAAAAGTTGCCTCACATTTACTTGAATGGAAAGCACTGTTGCTTTGTTGGCAGTGCTTCTATCTGTTTGAATCCAGTGCTGGTATGTGGTTTAGCACTAGTAGTAAGTGCTGAGTAACTCAAATGCAGTCATATGAAAAAGTTTGGAACCCCTCTTAATTCTTTGGAGTTTTGTTTATTACTGGCTGGGCCTTCAAAGTAGCAACTTCCTTTTAAAGGAACAGTAATTTTTTTAAAAAAATTTGTTTTTTAACAAAAATAAATGAAAAGAGACATTTCATTAAATCGCTAAGTTTTTAATAAGAAATTAATTACCGATTCTCTGCATGCACTCCTCTTCTGAGATGGAGATGTTCTTCTATAGGAGATAGGCAGGGAGAAGAAATTGAGGGCCGCAAGATAGATCATCGCCATATCGCCATCTTAGAAGAGGAGTGCATGCAGAGAATCGGTAAGTAATTTCTTATTAAAAACTTAGCGATTTTAAAGATTTATGGCTCTTTTCGTTTATTTTCGTTAAAAAAAAAACATTTAAAAAAAAAAAAAAAAAAAAGATGTTACTGTTCCTTTATTATATAAGATGACTTATGGAAACAGTAGTATTTCAGTAGTGACATAACGTTTATTGGATTATCAGAAAATATGTATCATAACAAAATAGGACAGGTGCATAAATTTGGGCACCCCAATAGAGATATTATATCAATACTTAGTTTAGTCACCTTTTGCCAATGTAACAGTCTCTAGACGCCTCCTATAGCCTTTGAGTGTCTGGATTAAGGATGGCGGTATTTCTGACCATTCACCCATACAAAATCTCTCCAGTAAAGTTACATTTATTGTCTGCCGAGCATGGACAGCCTGCTTCAAATCATTCCATAGATTTTCAAGATATTCAAGCCAGGGCCATTCCAGAATATAGTACTTCTCCCTCTGCATGACTGCCTTTGTAGATTTCGAAGTGTGCTTGTTTGAATATCCAACCCCTGCATAATTTCAACTTTGTGACTGATGCTTGAACATTAACCTGAAGAATTTGTTGATATTGGGTTGAATTCATCCGACCCTCAACTTTAACAAGAACCCCATTCCCTGAACTAGCCACACAGCCCCACAGCATGATGGAACCTCCACCAAACTTGACAGTAGGTTTGTGGTGTTCTTCTTTCACCATGCACATCACTTTTTGTTGTGACCAGATAACTAAATTTTTGTCTCATCGGTCCAAAGCTCTTTGTTCCAAAATGACTGTGGCTTGTATAAATGAGATTTTGCATACAACAAGCAACTCTGTTTGTGGTGTACAGTGTAGAAAGAGCTTCTTTCTCATCACCCTGCCATAAAGATGTTTGTGCAAATTGCGCTGACTTGTAGAACGATGTACAGATACACCATCTGCAGCAAGATGTTCTTGAAGGTCTTTGGAGGTGATCTTTGGGTTGTCTGTAACCATTCTCACAATCCTCTGCATATGTTACGCCTGTATTTTTCTTGGCCTGCCAGACCTTGGTTTTACAGCAACTGTATCTTTGACCTTCCATTTCCTGATTACAGTTGAAACTGACAGTTTAAACCTCTGAGATAGCTTTTTGTAGCCTTCCACTAAACCATGATACTGAACAATCTTTGTTTTCAGATCTTGCTTTGAGGATCCCATGCTGTCACTCTTCAGAGGAGAGTCAAACATAAGCACAACTTGCAATTGGCCACCTTAAATACCTTTTCTTATGATTACACACAGCTTCCTATGAAGTTCAAGTCTTAACGAGCTAATCCAACCAATTTGGTGTTGACATTAAGCATTGAGAAGTTACATGCATTAAAATTAGCAGAATTACAAGTGTACCCACATTTTTGCACACCCACATACCACTGTTAACATCTTATCTTTTTTGTTGAAAGTGGTGTAAATTATTATGCAGGCTGAGAGGGGATCCCAAACTTTTTTATATGACTGTAAATAAAAAGGAATTTGGGGCAACTAACAGAGTTTTATTTATCACTGTGAGTCGTGGCAGTGTAATATGTGCCATGGCCCAAAGATACTATAGGAACTACATTCAGGATAACATGACCTCCCTGCTATAGTAAGTAGATGAGTATCATAAATTTACCAATAGCATTTTTTCAGCAAAATGCCCGAAATCAATTCTTCCTCCTCCCTCCAGGCAGATTCATTAGCAAAATCATGATTGGTTTCTGAAGATAATGAATTGATTTAATCTTATTGATCTTTTTTTTACAAATCAAGTGGATACAGTACATTCTTTCTGTAGCATCTAATTTACAATGATATATTTTTCAAAAATCATTAGGTAGTGCATTCCACAGCATTACAGCAACTGCTGTGATATTTTTCTATTTTCCCCCCAAGAGAATATATACATAAATAGCTCTTGTGCACCTTAGTGTGCTTGAACTACTGGAGAATTGTACATGACCCCTCTGATTCCCCATATATATCTCCATTTCCACTTATATAAATATATTCAAATAATTATGCTATTAATAATTATGCTTTTTAATAAATATGTGTTTAGAGCACATACAGGGAGAAATTACAGTTCGAAACAGGAAGTAATTGAAGCCTTGAAGTGTTTTTTTTCATAGGCAGACTTTTCAACCCCTGTAATGTTGCTTAGTTTGGTGCGTTGTAGAAAAGGAATAATTATTTTTTAAGGCAGGGTCTTAATTGCTATATAAATATAGTAATGGTCTTAACATAGAGGCATGTTACAAATGAAACATTATTAGTTCAAGTATAAAAATATACATATAACTTAAAACAACATACAGTAAATTCTTGCTCCTTATATGGCGACTAGAAAATTTCTGGGCATTTCCTGAGTGAGAAATAAAGGGAAGTTGCAAACAAAACTTTGTTTCCATATCACACAACGAAGTCTGCCTCCAAAACAAAAACTGGTCTTAACAAAAACTGGTCTTCCTAAAGGTAAGTGTACAGGGTAAAACTCTGGCTGCTTTTTGTAGGCAAAGTCCAAGGTTTCAAATACTAGCTAGCACTTACAGCAGGGAATATGTTGTGGCTTCCACTTAACTTATTCACTTCAGTGGTTCTGATATTTTTATTGCTAGACAAATGTTTTAATATCTGTGCTTTTTTGATTTAGGAGCATTTCCTGGGGGGCATTTTCTATTAAGGAAAACTATATATTTTGTTTCAGGACAACCTAAGCATTACATAGGGTTCTAAATATCCAAAGAATTAAAAAATATATCCACATATATCAGAAACATATTCTATGTGTGAACATACAGTACAACTGATTTGGAAAGTCCCAAGTCTGCTGAACATGTCAAACTATATATTTGTATAGTTTTGTCTGGTCAAAAACTTTCAGCAGCACGGTACCAAATTTTCAAAGAACCACTCCAGAAATTTGTGTTTTTTAAGATTTTAAGGCCAAGAAACAGAAACCCCATATTTCTTTCTTCTTCAAACTATCTAATAGCAATCTATTGTTCAAGTTAGCGAATTTATAATCATTTATAAATTTTTTGGAAAATCATCTCAAAGGTCAAAGCTTATATAGTACCTTGATAAAACATCCTATATATGACACTAGGGCGCAGATTTACTAAATTCACGTGAATAATTCAAAGTTCGATCGAATTTAAAATAAATTTGAATTCGAATCTTCGAATATGCAAATTGGGCAAATTCGAACATCCAATATTCGAATTCTAATAATTTGAATATTCAAATTCGAATAATTCGAATATTCAAATAAAATTTTATTTGAATATTCGACGATTCCATGGTCTAATTACTTCCCCTTTAAAACTTTATTCGACCACCTACTTCGCCAGAATCAAGCTGCCGAATTGGGGATCATTAGTTTTGATCGATCCAATTTTTTTTGTTCGATCGGTAAAATCCTTCTAATTCGATGGTCGAATTCGAAGGAGTTTACTTCCCTTTTATTCATATGGTCGAATTTCAAATTTTTTTTAATTCGAAATTCGACCAATGATAAATCTGCCCATAGGGGTCCACTGAACATTTCAATGTTTAAAGCTACTTTAAAATCCAATTTGATTAATTTTATCTGGGGTAAAGACATAAAAAGTGTATATAACTCAGAAAGCCATATTTTTTTGTTTAATTTCAAAACTTCAGACATAACATAGCAACATAGTAAGTTAGGTTGAAAAAAGACACACCTCCATTAAGTTCAACCTTTTAATTCTATTTTAACCTGCCTAACTCCTAGTTGATCCAGAGGAAGGCAAAAAAAACATTTGAAGCTTCTTGAATTTGCCTCAGAGACGGAAAAAAATCCTTCCTGACTCCAAAATTAGCTAGCTAGTACCTGGATCAAAAACCTGCTGAGCATACTAAGGGGCAGATTTATCATTGGTTGAATTTCGAATTAAAACAATTTTAAAATTCTGAAAATAATTGAACTGAAAAAAGTAAAAAGTGTTTGGAAGGTGAACTACCCCTTTAATATAACATTGACTAAGTAATACTAACATGTCAAGAGCATATATCAAGTGTCCAAGTTCTGAAGATGTCACTGTGTATTTTATTCCTAACCTTTGCCAGCAACAAGTTTTCCTGGAACTAGAATATGTTAAGGACTTTCATCTTTGCAGCTTTGCTAGTCCTGTACTTGGATGGCTCTATGGAAAATGAGAGTCCAGGAAAAAGGGGTAAGTGCTCTGGAAACATTATAAAGAATTACAAAGGGCAAGTCAGTCTGCACAATTAGTGCTTGCTAAATTGCATGCAAACATAGAATGTAAAACCATATTCTGCATGTTATTGTAATGTGTTGTATATCGCAAGACCAAAAAATGCATCCTTTAACTTGAAGATTTATGTTTATTAACATCACAGGAGAAAAAACTTGCACTATGCACTAAAGTCGCTTTCAGTGAGTTTATTTATGACTTCTTGGCACAAATGTTTCTAATTTGTTACTTGAAATGTTCAGTAACATCAGCAAAGTATATTCCTGTCATAAATGTATTACTTTATTTGGATTTAGATGACCTGTACAGTTTCTACTGCCTGCAAACCTCGAAAATAGTTCAGCTTTAAAGAAAATCTGTCTCCAAAATACTTTAATTAAAAAATGTTGTTGTGTTTGGTAGCCGAGGATAAGGAGAGTATAACAGTGCTTTATTAGCAGGTCATGCAGCCATTACATAACAGCATAAAGACTTACTTTCACTTTCAAGTTGTACAGAAAGTCCTATGTATGCACAGTGCCACCTGCAGGCCATTTGTATAAACACCACAAATGTGTACTGTTTTTATAAGAAACTTGACTGTATACAGTGAAATTCTCCCTTCATATACTGCTGTGGATAGGAATTGTCAGACGGCCCCATAATGCTGGGCAGGGAAACAATCATATTGATGAACAGCAGGGGGAGCTTTCCTTGTCCTTTAAAGGGCACCTATGGGGCTAAAACAATTCCCCAAACCGAAGGTGCGGGCTGATAGAGCCCTCATTCCGGTTTGGGGTTCTAGTAGTTAAAAAAAAAATTCCCCCTGCCTGCGCTGGCTTGCTCGCGCCGGGAGAGAGCTCCCGTGCGAGCCGCCATGACACCCCATGCGCATGCACAGAATGAAAAGCTGCCTGAACTTGCAGCAGCTTTTCATTCAGCTTATGTGCATGACGTCACATGTGCATACTGCGCATGCGCAGGTGAATATATAAACTGAGGCTAGTTGTGACACAAGCTGTAAATAGAAACAGCATTTCCTTGCTTAAGCTCCTATTAATTTGTTTGAGGGTTACCTGTGATTTTAAGAATGAGAATAGTCTACTGAGTGTTCTCAATGTAGCCTAAAATCCCAGACAGATGTATGGAATCCACATATGGGATCCTGATTCTGACTCACATTATCCATCTCCCACAGAATCCCCTTTATCCAAATAATTAAAATGTTAAAACATGATTTTGTTTTTTTTCTCTGTATTGATTAAACAGTACCTTATGTCAAAACTAAGACATTATTCCTTATTGAAGGCAAAATTATTATATTGAGTTAATTTAATGTTTAACGGACAGATTTGCTAAGGGTTGAATTAAAAAAAATTCCAAATTTGAGCATCAAATTTTTTGGGGGGTAATTTTCTCTCTAAAAAACGGCCGTTTTCGATCAGATCAAAAAATGTATGATTTTTTTTCCAGGGCTTTTTCGATTTTCAGGAAAGCTTCCAGGAGGTCTCCCATAGGCTACAATGGCAATTTGGCAGCTTTAAGGTGACGAATAGTCACAAAATTTTTAAAGGGCAAGTACTTTGAAATTAGAATGTTCAAATTATTTAAACTTTTTTTCTACTTTGACTAGATTACTTCGAATTTCGAATTTTAAAAATTCAAATTTTAGTAAAAATTCACTTAGACCCGTAGTAATTGTGTCCCTTAATGATTTTTTATTAGAATTAAAGGTGAACTCCACACAAACATAATTTAAGCTTTTTGAAAAGTAAACATAACTTCAAGCAACTTTGCATTATACATCAATTAAAAAATATGTAGGCTTTTCATGATTTTGAATGCTTTGGAACAGTCCCTAAGCCTGAGTCCTGCAGCAGGTCGGGTACCCACAGGTTACCCGCAAAAGCCTGCGGTGCGGGTAACGATGTGAGTTGGTGGTTCTACGGGTCACAGTTCAGGCCGCGGGTCTTCTCAATAGCGATTTTTACTTATTTTTCTGACCGCGCCTACTTCTGATGATGTCACTTCCAGTTACAATGACAGCACTTCCTGAATCTTGATGGTCCGTGGGCCGGGGTTGTGGATAAGGTACTTGCAGGACGGGTAGCGGGTCCAGGCAGGTAAGAATGCGGGTTGCGGGTCCAGGTTGTGGATTGCATGTTGCAGGCAGGCCCGGACTGACAATTTGTGAGTTCTGGCAAATGCCCGAATGGCCGCTGTAAATTTCTAGTGGGCTGGCCAGCTCGCACCTGATCCCCAGAAACTGTGCTACAGGGTCTCTGGTTGTTTCCAGAGCCATGTGACCAGGCACTTCTGACCTCCGCTCCCCTGCCCGATTGCATGAAGAAGATTGTGCGAAGAAGGTATGCGAGAGCAGCAGGGGTGGGGGTAGGGTTGCCACCTGGCTGGTATTTTACCGGCCTGGCCGGTATTTTTGATGGTTGATCCCAATGTTATTAATAGGAAAAAAAGATAAATATATAGGAAGGCCGGTATTTTTTTCAGGAAAAGGTGGCAACCCTAGGTGGGGGACGATTGCAGAGTGGGCCCTGGGACTGAGGGGAGCTCTTGGGAGCCTAATGTAACAGCCCTGGTGGGCCCTGACTCCCCCACTCCCATTTGATGTGCAGGATATGTCAATGTTGGAGCTGGCTGCACTGAAGACTGTAAAGTAAATGGAGGAGGTTAATACTTTGCATGGTGACATAAATCAACATATATTATTATTGCAATTATTATGCTGGGGAATTTAGGAAGCAACTCTGTGCATTTACATTAACACTCAAAGCCTTGGAGTTTCTGGGTGAAGAAAACCCAGTGCTGATGTATGTATGAAGCATTTTGTATGTGCTGTGCTTAGGGTTGCCACCTGGGCTGTATTTTATCGGCCCTGCCAGTACAAACAATGTTTCATGCCAATGTAATTAATAGGGAAAATGCATAAAAATAAATGAAGGCCAGTACACTCATGTATTATAAGGGATAATGTACCGTGCATGTACACGTTTGCACGCACGCACACTTCAGGTGCACGCGCATAGGGGGTGCTTGGCCCAGCCCTTTGTGGGCTGCTTTGATATGTTTGCCCGGGCTGCTTTTTAGTCCCAGTCCGGCGTTGGTTGCAGGTATGGGTCAGGTCGCAAAAAATGGACCTGCGCAGGACTCTACTCTGTGGTCCTGCTGATCTGTCTTACTACTTTTCTGAGCTGGCTGACTAACTTTGTATCAGCAGCCAGCTGCATCCTCCAAATCATTTCTAATTCCCTGCACACATGATTTCAATAAGGATAGAAATATCATTGTAGAATGCATTGTGGGTTATGTAGTTGTTACAATTTGTAAAGAGAACTATTAAACAGCTGGATTTCAACTTAGAAATGGCATTTATTCATAATTTTTGAAGGAACAGGTAACTGTGATAAGGGCCGGATTTACCTAGGCCCGCTGTCGTTTGTCCCTCCTGTTCCCTTCCTTTTATTTGTTCAAATTTTCATAATCGGGACAGAGCAATGGGATTTGACACACAGGAAATTTACATTTCTGAACTAATGTGGGTGTGGTTGGGCAGAATGCCGCCCCCTAAAATCCTGCTGCCCTAGGCCCGGGCCTACATGGCCTCTCCACAAATCCAGGCGAGACGGTAATGGGTATATTAGAGGTTTCTGTGTTATGTGGGCCTCTTTATTAAATTTTGGTCTGGAAGCCGTAGTGCCCCTTTAAGATACAAAGATCCAAATAACAGAAAGATCTGTTATCCAGAAATCTGCAGGTACTGAGCATTCTGGATAACATATATGGGACCTGTTATCAAGAATGCTCAGGACCTGGAGTTTTCTGGATAATGGATATTTCTGTAATTTGGATCTTCATACCTTTAGTCTACTAGAAAATTATGTCAACATTAAATTAACCCAATGGGCTGGTTTTTCTTCCAATGGTGATTAATTATACCTTAGTTGGGATAAAATGCAAGGTACTGTTTTATTATTATAGAGAAAAGGAAATCTGGATTATTTGGATAAAATGGAGTCTATGTGAATCAGCGTTTCTGAACTTTCAGGATAAAAGGTTTCTGGATATGGATCCCATTCCTATGCTACAACACTACAATAAAAATATTGTATACTCTTACAGTGAACAATCAAACATAATTGCACAAGGGGGGAATAATTTTAGAGCATAAATTGAGCTCTCAGTATTTTTTATAAAGTTGAAAGAAAAATTTATTTAAAAAAATCAATAAGATTTATTTAAAGAGGCATTATAACCCATTTTCCCATGGAGTTCAATGAATACTGTTTGTGCAGAATTTTTTTTTTTGTAAATGTAAGCTATTCCTTGTTTGGTTTCAATATAGCAGATAATTAGATTACCAGTTTTCGAATTTTCGAATATTTGAATAAAATTAAATTTGAATATTTGAATCATTTGAATTTGAATATTCGATGGTCAAATTTGCCTAATTTGCATATTTGAAATTCGAATTTGAATCTTTTTGAAAATTCGATCGAATATTCGAATCCCTCATGTGAATTTAGTAAATCTGCCCCTAATTGTAGAGTTTAGTATCACAATAGCCTTTGATATTCTGTCTGTCCAAAAAATCATCCAAACCCCTCTTAAAAGCATCAACAGAATCAGCCATCACAACATCACCCGGCAGTGTTTTCCCCAACCTCACTGTCCTCACTGTGAAGAACCACATACTCTGCTTCAAATTAAAGTCTTTTTCTTCTAGTCTGAAGAGGTGGCCTCTGGTGCGGTGATCCTCTTTATAGGTAAAAAGGTCCCCTGATATTTGTCTATAATGTCCTCTAATGTACTTGTAAAGTGTAATCATGTCCCCTCTCCAGAGAAATCAACCACAACCTGGACAGTCTCCCCTCATAATTTAAGTCTTCCATCCCTCTAACCAGTTTAGTTGCACGTCTCTGCACTCTCTCCAGCTCATTTACATCCCTCCTAAGGACTGGAGTCCAAAACTGCACTGCATACTCCAGATGAGGCCTTACTAGGGATCTATAAAGAGGTATAATTATGTTTTCATCCCTTGAGTTTATGCCCTTTTTTATGCCGGACAGAACCCTATTTGCTTTAGTAGCTACAGAATGACACTGCCCAGAATTAGACAACTTGTTATCTATAAAAACCCCAAGATCCTTCTCACTTAAGGAAACTCCCAGCACACTGCCATTTAGTGTATAACTTGCATTTATATTATTTTTGCCAAAGTGCATACCCTTGGATTTATCAACATTGAACCTAATTTTCCAGTTTGCAGCTCATTTTCCCAACTTAGACAAATCACTCTGCAAAGTGGCAACATCCTGTATGGAACCTATAGCTCTGCACAATTTAGTATCATCAGCAAACATAGATAGTTAGGATTAGATCCTGCTAGTTCAACAAGCACTCCTGTAGTCAAAGGGTTAAATTACATTAAACACATTCTCCTGCTAGCCATTGTTGTTACTAAAAGGACATACATAAAATACAGAAATACAAACAGTTGGTAAAATAAAAGAGAATAAAACACTGAGCAACCCTATACATATTCAAGCTAGAATTTCTTTGTGTCCTCCTGAGGCAAAAGTTGGAAACCTGGGCACATACTCCCACAAAGATGAGTCTCCAAGGTATAAGCTGCCATGGTTACATCTCCCCACCTTTTTATGGCATGTTGGGACACCCTCCCTCCACCCCTAACTACCTTATGCATGAGCAAGAGTGCCCAGGATTAATGACCCCCTGTAGATGGTTGTGGGTTTTAAGCTAGTTTACTGAAATATAATATTGGTGTGAAGAAATCTTACCCTGGTGGTCTAGTGGTGTGGCGGGGACGCCCGCCGCTCCCCCTGCTGCCGGTCTTCTTAGTGTGTTCTTTAAGAAGATGCACTTCCGCATTTTAAAGGCGCATGCACACTGGCGTCATGACGCCAGCACGCAATGGTGCCAAAATTCAAATATTTAAAGGGACATTTTGATTTTACACATTGCCCGTGATAGGTTTATTCCTGGTGCCATGTACTGTGCTGTAAAGCTTCTAGTTTGTTCCTGATCACCTGTGTTTAACCCTGCCTGGCTATTTTGACTACTATGATCTCTAAAAACCTGACCCTTTCCTGAAACCGACTTTGATTCTGCTTAACCCTTCGATTGACTTCCTGGTTTGACTCCTGCCTGTTATTTGACTCTGATCCTGTCTCATCCCATCTGATTGATTACCCGGTTTTGACCCTTGCCTGCCTGACTATCCTAGCTAACTGCCTGCCTCAACCCAGCCTGTATGACCACGAATCTGCCTACTCCTGCCTGTACCGTGACCTTTGGCCTTACTGACTTTAACAACAGTCGTGCCCCTCTGCCTATCCAGAACCTTTCCCTTGCACCTCTCATTTAAGTCCAGGTGGCATCTGAGTAGCTGAGGGCTCCTCCCTAAGCCAAAGGCGATCACACTACTGGTGAAGCACGAGCCTAGACCAATTGGGACTTGCCAGTACCCAATAGAATAATGAAAATAGGGGCATGGGGTGATCCATAAGTGGACAATCAAAATGATACCAAAGATGAGGGGTGTCTCATGCTTCAATCCCCCAGGAACCATCTCACTGGTGGACATAGGCTGGCCCTGTTTGGTACTATTAGGATGCATGGGACCTCCTCATAACCAGTATGTGAGTTATGAGGATGTGAGGAGATATGGATCCTTTCCTATAATCCATATACAGATGCAGTCACTTGGATTTGTAAGTTAAATGCGTCGTGACTTAACTCATCTAACCCATTTATCCCACAGCACAGAATATTGTGTCACAGCATCCCATCCAATTAAAGAGTTCACCATTGAAAACAATGGAGCTTTGGTATGCTAATGAAAAGGTTAAATGCATTAAATGAGTTAAGATAACTTTAGATAACACAATTTCTTCAATTAGCCCTGAGTCACGATGCATTTATCTTACAAATCCAAGTGACTGCATCTGTATTTTCTAATAACTTTCTTATGATAAACTGATCAACAGAACTGACTGGCCCAGCTTCCTTGCACAAACGGTGTGACTCTGAATTGTGTCAGAAGGCAGATATACCACATTTGCCAGTGGAAATGTCTAATTAAGGATCTCTTTGTGGACCCAAAACCATATGTCTCCAGTGTTAACCCTTTACAATGCTATCACAATACTGCTTTGGCATGACACATACTTTTTGCATAGTGTTTTAACAATGGAAAAACTATGTTCAGCACAAGGCATATTCACTGAATTCCTGTAAAGTGGTTTACTGCCCTTTTTAATATTGAGGCTGAAAGGGGATTGTAACTTTATTATTGAAGAGGAATGTTGTGCATTTGTTATAATTCATGGAGGCAGTTTATGAAAGATAAAATGAATCCTGAAAAAACACTGGAAAATACTTCCAGCAGATTGTATTTTATATCATCTTTTAAAGATAAACTGATTGCTTGTCATTGTAAAGGATGTTTTTCAATTTAGGAGTCTGGGTTAGATAAGACAACATGCAGGGCCGAATTTGTGGTGGCAAAATATTAGAGACGGCATGCCACCCAGGCACTTGCTGAGGAGCACTGGGGATGTGCAGCTCCCCAGTGCTCTGGCTTGTGCGGTTATGGGGAGGGTGCGCTGGCACTAGGAATTAAAGGAAAACTATACCCCCGAACATGTAGGTCTCTATAAACAGATATTGCCTAAAACAGCTCATATGTAAAACCCTGCTTCATGTAAATAAACCATTTTCATAATAATACACTTTTTTTAGCAGTATGTGCCATTGGTTAATCATAAATAGAAAATAGCCATTTTAAAAAATAAGGACAGCCTCCTGGGATCATAGGATTCAACGGTGCACACAAACATACCAAACAAACTATAACGTTAGGTCACACGAGCCAATTAACAGACAGAGTTCTGTCTTTTGCTTCAACACTTCTTCCTGTTACAGTTAGAGTTGAAATATTTCTGGTCAGGTGATCTCTGAGACAGCACACAGACCATCACGAAATGGTGGTTCAAGGCAAGACATGTAAAAGGGCAATATTTACTTAAATATATAGACCAGGTAGGTAAGATTCTTTAATATGTCACTTAATTTCTGTTGCTCAAAAATTCATAGTATAATGTAGTATATAGCGAGTTTCTATAAAAAGGTTCTATAAAAAATGTGCACTGCTAGATTATCTTTCTTATGCCTTCATTTCAGTCCTAAAACACTGAACTCTTATTCTGTTTTCCCTAGTCATATTAGTCTATGTGTCTAGTTATTACTCTTGGCCTCCATATTTAGATACTGCACATATGACATTCATGAATATATTGATAAGAATATGGCACTGCATATTTTGACACCTATATATGGAATCTATAGAATGTCCCTATTTAGTCCATTACAAAATGTGCTTGCAATACATTAAATGGGTGATTCACCTTTAAGTTTACATTTACTATGTTACAGAATGACTAATTCTAAGCAAGGTCAGGTTTATTTTTAGTTTTTGCATTATTTACCTGCCTGACTCGTTTCAGCTTTGAAATTGGGATCACTGACCCCATCTTAAAAAAAGTGCTCTGTAAAGCTACAAATGTATTGTTATTTTTAGTTATTATTACTCATCTTTCTAGTCAGACCCTCTCCAATTCATATTCCAGTCTCTTATCCAAATCAGTGCACAGTTGCTAGGGTACTTTGGACCCTAGCAACCATATTGCTAAAATGAATAAAAAGTGAATAAAAAGCTAAATAACTACAAATAATAAAACATGAAACACAATTGCAAATTGTCTCAGAATATCACTCTCTACATCAGTGGTTCTCAAACTTCCTAATGCTGTGACCCTTTAATACAGTTCCTCATGTTGTGGCGACCCCCAACCATAAAATATTAAAATATTTTCATTGCTAGCCCAGAGCAGATTGTTAGGAAAGTACATGAGACAGCGTGGCTGCATAAATATAGAAAGTTGTAGTGCAGCTGGCTTCCCTACACAGGTTACTGAACTACAACTCCCAGCACCAACACCCGAAGAGCTATAACCTTGGGCCCAGGGCTAGTGGGGAGAGAGATGAACCTGCTCCTGGAACCCCTTAAGCGACCCCTGTGAAAGGGTTGTTCGACCCCCAAAGGGGTCGTGACCCCCGGGTTGAGAACTGCTTCTCTACATCATCCTAAAGGTTAATTTAAAGGTGAGTAACCCCTTTAAAAGCAATTGTTAAAATAATGAGGGAAAAAATTATGTTTGTCTTTTAAAATACATAAACACTTCGGAATTTTTTTTTTTCCACCTCCTAGCGTTACATCCTGTTCACCAACAGTATGAGCAAATAGGAAGAGATGTAGTTCTGCATTGTGATACTTTATCTGATGTGGAATGGAGACTAAATGGGAAGACGATTCATCATAACAAAGAGAATTTAAATAAGGCTCAGCTAACACTGCTGCAGGTGCAGAAGGACCAAGAAGGAAACTATACATGCCATAAGATTCACAGCAAGCAGACCATAGCAGAGATAGAATTACATCTGGGATGTGAGTACAGAATAAACCATTAGATAGATACTGGATTTGTTGTAATCATACAATAAAGATAACATTTTTACTTTAAACTTTACTGTCCCATTGCTATTGTTTTACTATTCTTTGGTGTGAATAGGTTTGAGGTCTAAATAGTAACATAGTAAGTTAGGTTGAAAAAAGATACGTCCATCAAATTCAACCTTTTAAGTCTATAAATAACCCTCCTAAAATCAGGCCTGTCAAAACTTGTCTAAATAAGGCCTGGTCAACTCAAGGTTCAAAGAGGTCAGTGGGTGAGGAGACAGTAGGGTTGCCACCTTTTCTAGAAAAAAATACCGGCCTTCCTATATATTTACCTTTTTTTCCTATTAATTACATTGTGATCAACCATCAAAAATACCGGCCAGGCCGGTAAAATACCGGCCAGGTGGCAACCCTAGGAGACAGGCACAATTTAGAACAGGAAACAAACAGGCTGACAAAGGATCAAATTGGAGTACCAAAAATAAACGGGTTGCACCCAGGACCTGAGGACAGATTTAGCTAACAAGCAGTGTCATCATGACAGCTCCATTCTTCAGACTGAACCTGTGGTTCAAAATACAGCACCACGACATTATATCAAAGTGCCACTGATGTAACTTCACAATGACATATGGCTATGGGTACATAAACAAGGAGACCAACTTGTGTAGAATTGTCTATGAATTGACAAAAATAGTACATTTTGGCAGCTTTACCCCACCATACTGATTCCTGTGCAAAACCAAAGCTAGTTCTGAGTGTGCATTAATTTATGAGAAGAACTAGTTGTTTAAGGTCTTGTCCCTAATTAATCTACCAGATGGGTAATTACAGACACTTGAGAATATGAAGCATATTACGCATATTATCAGACAGCAACTTCAATCTGTTTAATAGGAGCTGGAACAGTGTAAAGTATTGCACTTACAAAGTGTTGAAAATTTTTACACAGCATACAGAGTTTAACAACTTAAGCTCTAAGATTAGTAGACAGAAGCTGAAGTATTGAAGACAACATTTGTAAAACTGAGATTTGGGGGTTTATTTACTAAACCCCTGACAGGCTTTTTGGTGCATAATCTGAATTTGTTCGTTTTTTAAAAATTCTTCGAGATGTATTAAAGTCCAATGCAGCTAAAAGTCAGAATCCAAAAGTCCGCCAACTCAGACCTACCGAGGTTGTCAATGGCAGAGGTCCCATTCTTATTTTGTAGTTTCTCTGTGGTCTGCGCTGCAATTCGGGCTTCTCTGGAAAGATCCGAAAATGTTGGGCTTTTCTGGGAAAAGCCCTAAAAAATAGAGCAAATTAGGAAAAAACTCAGAAAAAATTATATTATTCAGATGTTTCACTTGATATTATCCAGTTTTTAATTAAATCAATTAAATCAAGCTTTTTAAATAATAAATAAGGTCAAATAGTGGATTCTAGTTTGGTCAGACTTTTTTATTTAAATGATCAGAAAAATTTGGATTTTGCTAAATAACCCCCCCTTGTGTAGTGTGGAATGTAAGATTGATACATTTACTAGCCTCAGTTCTGAGCAAAGTGGTTATTATAACTTTGTTTTGCTGTGTCCTAGTTCCTCCTGAGAACTTGACTAGCCAATGTTGGGCTTCAAGTTATCCAGAAAAGCTTCGATGTACATGGAATCTCCCTGATACTCAACTGAAAACCACATTCATTACAACTTACAGGTAGCTTAAACTTTCTCCATGTGACCAGACATTTGCTATGTGATAATACATAAAAAGGCAATAATTATATGATGATCTCTAATCCTGTAGGTTGGGTTTATCAGATCCGGAGAGTCAGTGTGTGCAATCTGAACTGCATCAAAAAAGCTGTATTATAAGTGACTTTCAGATGTTTGCAGAGGTTCCATATCTACTCAATGTGACTGCACAAAACCCATTAGGGTCCATCATGATCCTGTTGCCTTTTGTAGTGGAGGATATCAGTAAGTAGAAGGCAAGGCTTTATTACCAAGATTACTTTAAATACATTCATTAATATAAACTCTTATTATATAGATTAACATTTAGGGGCTGATTTACGAAATTCACGTGAAATGATCGAAGTTCGATCGAATATGATTGTACGAATTTTTCGTGAAATCGGATATTCTAATTTGGCCTCTTTGATCGTCGAATACCGAATTAACGAATAGATCAAATGGATCGAATGATCGGATATTCGATAATTTGATCATTCGATGATCGAGGGATTCTAAATTTTAAAATTGTTTGACTGCCTACTTCGCCAGATTGAACCTACCTAATTGCAATAGAAGCCTCTCCCATAGGCTTCTGAGACTAAGGGGCCGATGTACTAAATTCACGTGAATATATCGAAGTTCGATCGAATTCGATCGAATTTCGATCGTAGGATCTATTCGATTGGTCGAATATGCAAATTTTGGCATATTCCATCATCGGAAAAAAAAAATTCTCACTATTAATACTGCTTGATCTCTCAGCTGCATTTGACACTGTAGATCACCCTCTCCTCCTCCAGTCCCTCCATTCGATTGGCCTTCGTGACATAGCCCTGTCCTGGTTTTCTTCTTACCTCACCGATCATTCCTTCAGTGTCTCCTACAACGGAGTAGCATCTTCCCCCCTACCTCTCTCTGTCGGGGTTCCTCAAGGCTCTGTCCTGGGACCCTTATTATTTTCTCTATATACTTCCTCCCTCGGCAAATTAATCAGCTCATATGGTTTCCACTACCACCTCTACGCTGACGATACTCAGATCTATCTCTCCTCTCCTGATCTCAACCCAGAACTCCTAACTCGTGTCTCCTCCTGCCTGTCTGCTATCTCTACTTGGATGTCACAACGCTACCTTAAATTAAACCTCTCCAAAACGGAAATGGTTCTTTTTCCTCCAACTAACACCAGTAACATCCCGGAAGTAGCCATCGTAGTTAACCATCTCCCCAGGCCCTGTGCCTTGGGGTTATCCTAGATTCTGCCCTGACATTCACTCCTCATATCCAGTCTCTTGTCAAGTCATGTCACTTCCACCTAAGGAACATATCCAAAATACGATCATTTATCACCCAAGATGCTGCCAAAATTCTTATTCACTCTCTTGTCATATCGTGCCTAGACTATTGTATATTATTGTCACCTCTCCAGTCCATAATGAACACTGCTGCTAGGTTTATACACCTCAGCAACCGCTCTTCCTCTGCCATACCATTCTGCCAATCCCTGCACTGGCTTCCACTCCCCTTCAGAATTAAATTCAAATTAATGACCCTGACATTCAAAGCACTTCATAACTCTGCCCCTCCCTACATCTCTGAACTAATCTCCATAAACTCACCCAACCGCCTACTACGCTCCTCTACTGACCTGCTACTCAACTCTTCTCTCATTACCTCCTCACATGCTTGCATTCAAGACTTTGCAAGAGCTGCACCCCTCCTCTGGAATTCTCTCCCACGGTCCGTCTGACTTTCTCCCAATCTTTCAGCTTTCAAGAAATCTCTAAAAACTCACTTTTTTAGAGAAGCCTACCCTCACTGTTAACTACTCAATGCAATACACCTTACATTACTTCATCTCTCACCCACTTTTTTCTGATCTTGCCCACTCCCATACCTTGTGTATCATTCCCTTCCCTTTAGCTTTTTCTGTACAGGGCCTTCCTCACATCCTGTACCAGTATTTATTGTGATGTATGTAACACCATATTTATTGTGATGTATGTAACTCCTTATGTTCTTTGTATGTAATTCATGTGATTTAGTTGTATAATCACATTCACTTTACAGCGCTACGAAACAAGTTGGCGCTATAGAAATACATGTTAACAATAATAAATAATAATAATCGAATAGCGAATGGTCGAATGATCGAATACATTCGAATAGATCTGAATGATTGAATATTCGATCATTCAATCATTCGATCAGCGAAGGACTTGAATTTTAAAGTTTATTCAATTGCCTACTTCGCCAGATTGGACCTACCAAATTGCAATAGAAGCCTATGGGAGCACTCCCATAGGCTTCTGAGGCTAAGTCCTGATCGAATAGGATTCGAACGATCGAAGTCTTCGATCGATCGAATCCTATGAATCATTCGAATGATCGAATGATTTATTCAACTGATCGAATAAATTATTCGACTGATTGAATAAATTTGTATTTGATCATCGAATGATCGAATATCGAATAAAAGGTAGCCTAGAACTATTTGATTAGCATTCGACGATCGAATGCTAATCGAATATCGAATTTGTCGAGATAATTATGGGGAATAATAGTAAATTTGCCCCTAAGTCCTGCTCGAATACCATTCGTATGATCGAAGCGTTTGATCGTTTGAATCGTACAAATTTTTCAGATGCTCGAAGAAAATTTTATGTTTTTTTCGTGAAATCGAATGATCAGTATCCAATCGTACGAATTCATCAAGAAATCGAATAGCGAACAAAATGATAGTCTATGGTCGAATGCTTATCGAATCTCGAATAGGATCGAGCAAATTTTCGGGAATAGTACATTTGCCCCTAACTCTAGCAACATAGGTTAAACAAAAAGTTAATTTTATTACTGTGTGAACTACCTTTATGTTTTTAAAGGGATACTGTCATGGGAAAAAATTTTTTTCAAAATGCATCAGTTAATAGTACTGCATTAGCAGCATTCTGCACTGAAATCTGTTTTTCATAAAGAGCAAACAGATTTTGTTATATTTAATTTTGAAATATGACATGGGGCTAGACATATTGCCAGTTTCCCAGCTGCCCCTAGTCATGTGATTTGTGATCTGATAAACCTCAGTCACTCTTTACTGCTGTACTGCACGTTGGAGTGAAATAATCACCCTCCCTTCCCCCCCAGAAGCCTAACAACACAACAATGGGAAGGCAACACGATAGCAGTTGCCTAACAGAAGATAGCTGCTGCCTGGTAGATCTAAGAACAGCAATCAATAGAAAAAGGCAAGTCCCACTGCATCACACTCATTTACATTGAGGAGGAGAAACAACAGTTCCATCCTAAAGTGCTGGCTCTTTCCTAAAGTCCTGGCTCTTTCTGAAAGCACACGACTAGGCAAAATGAACTGAGATGGCTGCCCACACACCAATATTACAACTTAAAAAAATAAACTTGCTGGTTCAGGAATTCAATTTTATATTGTAGAGTGAATTATTTGCTGTGGAAACTGTGTTATTAGAAATAAAAAATGCAAAATAATCACCCTTGTTTTACATAGTAATTATTGATATTTTTGTATGCTCATTGTAAGTGTATAAATTAAGCATACATTAATAACAAAATTTTGCATAATATTGATAGTATTTTGTTTCATTGTCTCAAAGTACGCCCAGATCCACCTGAGAATGTAACGATTTCCCCGATTATTGGGAACAGTAGGAAACTACTCCTGAGATGGGACCCCCCTCATTCTTGGCCACTTCTAGAAATGTTTCCCCTGAAGTACTTGATTCGTTACAAAAGGATTGGAGCAAAATCTCATAGGATGGTGAGAGACATTTTTTAAAATGTGTCATGCTTCAATGTTCTGCAACAAAGCTTTAAAAATATGCAGAGATTTGTATTTTTAAAGGAGAAGGAAAGGCAGAATTGACTTGGGGTTGCCATACGTAAGTGAGCACCATGGAGATCAGTACTTCCTTATGCGTGCTGATGTGCATGCGCATTAAAAAGAAAAGACAACCTTTTTTTATAGGTACATTTCTTTATTGTTTTCACAACATATAAAATAACATAAACCGTAACAAGCCGTATCAAATTTACATTGAGTGTAGTTACAGTGACAAAGGAGTATGTGTTTTATCTTGTAATTGTATTACAGTTTAATACTTGGTTGGTACCTCATTATCTCTAGGACACAAGCAATTACATATATAACAGATTATACCTGTTCTAGTCTTCGATATTATTAAGTATATATATGTACATCACACTTCACAGAATTTGTAATTTATGCAAGGGAACCACAACCTCCCAACCCTGCCTCCCACCATGGGCTCCATATTCTCTCAAATTTCTTTTGCGAGCCTCTCGCAAGCAAGGTAAGTTTATAAGTGGTAGGTTTTGGTTTATTAGTGTTATCCAGGCTTGTACTGTAGGGGGTTTGGGACCCATCCACGTCATTGCTATTATTTTCCTGGCATTGTATAGAAGAGTTCTATATCTAATTCTGGCATGGTTGGTGGTTATAATGTCATCCAGGATTCCTAATATACACACCTGTGGTGTGAGTATCCTTGGGAATTCTAATTTGCTGTCTAGGGGGTATATTTATCAAAGAGTGAAGTTCCGCCACTAGAGGGAAATTCTGCCGATATCCATTCATTTCTATGGGATTTTTAAAGGCATATTTATCAAAGGGTGAACTTTTACTTCATCCATTGATAAATAGGCCTTTCAAAATCCCATAGAAATGAATGGAGAGCGGCAGAATTTCCCTCTAGTGACGGAACTTCACACTTTGATAAATTTACCCCTAAGAGTTTAAGGATCTCAGACCAGAATTTGGCTATTGGGGGGCAGCTCCAGGCTCCCTCTGTCCCACATCTATGACATTTTGCCTCTGGGTTGCCTCCTATGGATCTGAGTCGTATAGGGGTGAGGTAAAATTGTTGTAACAATTTTAAATTAAATTGAATTAATTTGTCTCTCACAGAGTATAGGTAATAATAGCTTTTGTCTATTGCCTCATCCCATTCCTCCTCAGTAATGCTTGGGATGTCAGCTTGCCATTTGCTATATGCTTTCTTGAAGGGTGAGGGGATTGTTTGTATTAAGGTTTTGTATAATGCTGACATTGGTTTGGATAGTGTTGTGGACCAGAGTACCATTTCAAATTGGGGTTGCGAAGTTTGTATAGTCAAGCTACCAAATTATGCCAGGAATACTTGTCTAAGTTGATAGTATCTAAACTGGGATAAATTAGGTTCAGCAATTTTCTCTTTGAATAATTCATAGGATCCAAATACGTTTCGATCCAGTACATCTTGCAACCGTCTAATTCTTTTTTTGGGCCAGTATAGAAAGTCAGGGAACTTTTGAAAGTGAGATAGATGGGAATTCGCCCAAAGGGGCATGTTTGGGGACAGGTTTGAGGATTGTTGGGGGTAAAGTTTGCATGCCAGATTCCAGGCCTTTCTTGGGGTGACCATAACTGCTGGTAAATTATCATAGTCTGTTAGTGTTCTGGATGGTAAATGTCTTAGTCCTTCTAGCCATCCCACTGCCAGTGCTTGGAGATTCGTATTTGGGTTATACGGGTCTGGGTCGAACCACCATTTAACGTAGTATAAGTGGCTGGCTAAGAACTTTTGGGGATGTAAATGGGCGAGTTATGAAATATGTACAGAAATCTTGGAAGGTATACCATTTTGACTATGTTGGTTTTGCCCTAAAAGTGTTAATGGAAGCTTGGACCATACAGGAAGTGTTGTCTTAAGGGCTGTTAGTACTGGGTCTAGGTTACCTGGTATGAAGGTTTGTAGGTTAGGGTGAATGTTGTAGGGTGGTATTTGAAGCTCTTTACTGTCAATAGAGGAATATTCTGTGGTAGTTCAGGGAGAGGTGTAGGGTCTATTTGTAATAACGCAGATTTATTCCAATTAACCTGGAGTCCAGAAAATTTCCCAAACTGTGTTATAATTGTAGCTAATGCAAGTGATGGGCCCGCATCTGCTAAGTATATTAATAGGTCATCTGCGTATAAAGAGATTCTCTCTTCTATTGGTCCCAGACACCAACCCTCAAGTAAGTGGGTCTGTCGTATCATGATGGCTAGGGGTTCAATAGCTAGTGAGAATAGCAGAGGTGAGTGGGGGCATCCCTGCCTTGTGCCTCTCTCAAGTGGAAAGGGTTTGGATATTGTGCCGTTTGCCTTGACTCGTGCTGTGGGGGTCGAGTACAGCATTTGGATCCAGTTTATAAAGTTGGTCCCAAAGCCAAATTTTACAGTACTGCCCATAAATACTTCCATTCCACTGAGTCAAAGGCTTTAGCTGAGTCGAGTGACAGCACCACCCTGGCGCCTGCATTGTCATGCAGTTTTTGCAAATTAAAAAATAGCCAGCCATAAAGCCTGTTTGATCTGGGTGGATCAAGTCTGGCATAACCTGAACTAGTCTATTGGCTATTATCGTTGCCAGTATCTTGGCATCAGTGTTTAGCAAGGCTATTGGTAGGAAATGCAATTTTGTGGGTTTTTTTGAGGTTTCAATATTAGGACTATTATGGATTCTAAGAATGAGGATGGTAAAATGAGATTGTTGATAAGAGTATAACTGAGCCTTACGGGTAAGGAGGGTCTGTTCTCTAGCTAAGGAGTGATGGGAGTCTATTAGGTGACTGTAGGCGAGTGGGGACGGATTGGCCGTGTAAGCTGTTTCGGCTTCCTCTAATTCTTTCTCAGCTGCTTCTACTTGTGTTTTGGCTTCTGCTCTGGCTTTGTGGACTGCCCTTATGAGTTGTCCTCTCATGTATGCTTTTGAGGCATCCCAAAGCATATGTGGTGCTGCAGATCCTGCATTCGATTCCCAATATATGGTTTTATTCTTCATTACAGTGTTGTTTTTAAGCCAATCCTCTGCCTCTGTTGGTGTAGTGAGGAATAGTACTCGATCCCCATCCTGGATTCGTAGCTTTGCAGGGTAGAGTATGCTGTATGGAATATTAGCGTCCAGCAAGGTGCTGGTTAAAGTATTGGTTGGCACACACAATCTAGTGCAGTGATCCCCAACCAGTAGCTCGCGAGCAACATGTTGCTCTACAACCCCTTGGATGTTGCTCCCGGTGGCCTCAAAGCAGGTGCTTATTTTTGATTTACTGGCTTAGAGGCAAGTTTTGGTTGCATAAAAAACAGATGTAGTGCCAAACATTCTCTCCTGTAGGCTGCCAGTCCATATAGGGATTACCAAAAAGCCAATCAGAGCTCTTATTTGACATGGACTTTTTCATGCTTGTGTTGCTCCCCAACCCTTTTTTAAATTTAAATGTGGCTCACGGGCAAAAAAGGTTGGGGACCCCTGATCTAGTGTATAAGTCACATGCTTATTATTTATGCATTTTCGTATGTATACAGGAACTTAACATGCCAAGTTGACTTATATGCAATAATAAGTATCAAAGTTCCCGAGTTAGTGAATGTCCCACTTATGAGAAGGGTGAGTTGTGCAGGAGGTCTTGACTGTATATCCAGGGTTTCACCCAAGGTGCTATATGAGCCAATCAGGTGTGTGGCTACAGTGGCACTCCCAGGGGGGGGCAATGTGTATCCCAAGATATGCCTTTTCACCACAAGGATTATACATCCAGCTCATAAAGGTGAGAAGCGATCAAGCTGGTTGTATGGCCTTCACTGGCTATTTGGCAGTGGGTTCCTTCAGCTCTTGTGGTTGATCTATGGGGAGATGAGCTGGGGTGCCCCTGGGGACCAACAAGCTATCCCAGTTATGTAAGGGGGTGGAGCGGGCTCCATCTAGCACCAACCTGCTTGTATGGGATAAGGTGCACTCTTCTCCAGGCTTCACAAGCGTGCGTAGATGGTTTTCCTGGTTGGCGCCTAATCCACGCTAGGCTTCCATCGCGGTAGTAGGCCGCACTAAGTTTCTGGCCTCCAGCCAACTTGTTCTGGTGAGGGATCAGTGCGGGGACATTCTGGAGCTCCTGCAGGCTTGCAGAGTGGTATTTTTACCTCTGCAGCTGTCAGCTCAACCAGGAGGTTATTGTTGGCCCCAGGTGCGCCTGGGACTTGCGTCTATCATCCTGCGCAGTTGGCCGCGCCCCCCCAGAAAAGACAAACTTTACCTTTAAAATCGTCTTTTTCGTTCTAATGCGCATGCGTCAGTCCGGGGAAATGTGCATCAGCACGCATAAGGAAGTACTGATCTATATGGTTGAAAAACAGTCGCTATATTGTTTTTCCCCACAATTTGTAAATTGCAACAAATGTATCCTGCCATTATAACCATTAAATGTTTGCCACTTTTCACCTTTCTATTTATTTGTTGTATGTATGAAACAACCAGAAGTACAAGCTGTATGCTTTTTCCGGCTAAAGGTGGCCATGGACAGGGAGATCCGGGTCTCTCCCTGTTATGCCCACATCGAAGTGGACTATATCGGGCTGACCCGATCGTGGGCCCAACGATAGGATCAGAATGGAGGCGATACGGGCGATCGGATTGCATGCCTACATACTTGCAAAGATGTGTCCGTGATCCGACTAGGTTTTTTAACCTGCCAGATTGAGATCTGGCTGGCTATTGGCCAGATATCGATCGGGGAAGCCCGTCGGATGGCCCCACACACGGGCCAATAAGCTGCCGACTGTGTCTGTCGGCAGCTTTTATTGGCCAGTGTATGGGGGCCTTTAGACACTATAAGGGGAGCATTCACAGGTTGAAATAAACTTTAAGGGTAATGGTAGATAAGGAGATTAGTTGCCCGTCTAAAATCTCCTTTTGTTGCAGGCAACGAATGTCGTCAAAAAACTTTCCCCTCCATTTGTCCATTAGTTTCAGACTACTACCTTAGGCTCTTAGGCTACAGCCACATTTGCAAGTCATGTTTCCTCCCCCATTTTCAATACCAACCCTAATCATTAGTAGACTGGACAATAACACCTTTAAAGTGGACCCATCACCCAGACACAAAAATCTGTATAATAAAAGTCCTTTTCAAATTAAACATGAAATCCAATTTCAAATTTTTATTAAAGCATTAATAGCTGTTTAAAGTTCATTTAAAAATCTCAGCTGTCAATCAAATATTGTCTGCCCCTCCTCTATGCCTTAGGCAGATAATTACTTTCGCTTTCCTTTCAGCACTTCCTAGATGCCACTGCTCCCCACACATTCCCCCAGTTCTCTTAAACATTTAATTGTGTAGAGAGGGCATGGGGATACATTGGGTCCCCCATTCTGGTGCACAAACAAGATTCTGAGATGATGCAAGGCTTGCCTTAATAACAGTGTCCACAAAATGGCTCTTGCCTGCTTGCTATAATTATGAATTCCCAGACTGAAGAAAACAAGATTAAAATAATTTATATAGTGTAATTAATGTTCATTTTACTTGACTAATGTGATAAAATAGGATTTTGAATATTTTTTGGGGGTGACTGGTCCACTTTAAAACAGATTTGAATCAATTGGTGTGCTTGCTGTGGTGTTTATACAAATGGCCTGCAGGTGGCACTGTACATACACAGGACTTTCTGTACAGCTTGAAAGTGAAAGTGAGACTTACTGCTGTTATGTAATGGCTGCATGAACCTGCTAATAAAGCACTGTTATACGCTCATCATCCTCGGCTACTAAACACAACAAATGGCAACAAGGATGTCTCTTTTACCTCTGCAGCAGCCTGCACCTTTTCTACCAAACCCTGGTAGGGTCAGGGAACTGCTGGGAATGTACAGACTGTGAATTCAAAACTAATAATGCGCAGGCACAGGAAAAATACAGTACTAAGGAAAACCGTGCAGCAAATACAAATAAAAAATACTGCTTTCGCTGTGGTTCAACACAACACCTTGCAAACTATACTAAATGCCCTGCCAAAGCTATACAGTGCCGCAAATGTTTGAAACCAGGTCACTTTTACTTGTTACTACAGACGCTTCGGATTATGGCATTGGTGCAGTTCTCACACAGATCCAGCTGATCATTCAGAGAAAACTGTTGCATTTGCATCCAAAACACTTACAGAGACAGAGTGTAAGTATTCAACTGTTGAAAAAGAAGCTCTAGCGTGTGTTTGGGCAACAGAAAAATGGAGAACCTACCTATGGGGTAGAGAATTTACCTTATGCACTGATCATAGCCCTTTAACTACACTACTTACAACAAAGGGACTAAGAAGAGCTGGAATGCGTATAGCTAGATGGTCAGCAAGGCTACTGAATTTCAACTACAAAATGCAATACAAACCAGGTTTGAAAAATGTTAATGCTGATTGTTTGTCACATTTACCTTTACCTACAGCTTCTGATACGCTGGATGAGGACATGGTAATTGTGGCACTGACTGATATATTATCATCTACAGCTGCTGATTTTAAGCAAGCTTGCCTCACATGTCCAATTCAAGTAAAACTACTGAACATCTTACAAAACAAATGGCCAAATGCTGAGAAGAAACTCAGTCCTGATCTTCAACCTTACTACAGGATTAGACACGAACTGTCCTTAGTAGATGGCTATGTTGTCCGTGGAGCTCACTGTTTATTGGTACCAGAAACCTTGAGAGAAAAGCTCATACAACTTGCACATGAGAGTCTGCGAGACTGTACTGTTGGCCAGCAATGGATTCTGATGTGGTAACTGCCATTCATTCTTGTGTTACTTGTCAGAATCATGACAAAACAGCTATCACACATACACCACCACTTCAGCCAGTACCATTTCCTGATACAGCATGGGAAAAACTTGTTATTGATATTGTGGGTCCTTTTGCAGACTCTCCTATAGACTGCAGATTTGCTATAACTCTGATTACTATTACAGTAAATGGCCAGAAATTGCATTTGTTTCTCAAGTAACATCAGCTACAGTAATAACATTTCTGTCTTCAGTCTTCAGCAGAGAAGGAAATCCAAAGGAGTTAATATCAGACAACGGACCACAGTTTGTCTCATATGAGTTTGAATCCTTTCTGAGAGAGAGGAATATTATGCATAGGAAATGTTCAGTGTATTACCCACAAGCAAATGGAGAAATCGAGTGATTCAACAGAAGTCTGAAAGAAGCACTACAGACAGCAAATCTTACTGGGAAATCTTGGAAAGTATTTACAACAGACTTCTTACATAATTACAGAGCAACATGCCATGCAACGACCCAATCATCTCCAGCTGAATTATTACATGGCAGACAGATGCGCACTAGGTTACATATTGCAGATATCAAACTTCCACCAAAGACTATTCCTACAAAATCATCTACTACTGACATTGTGAAACGTCACCAAGCCAAATGCAAGGCTTATACTGATAGAAAACGTGGTGCAAGAGAAGTGCACTTTCAGCCTAGATCTTTAGTCAGAATTAAGAAACCAGGAATACTGAAACAAGGACAATCTAAATTTACTACACCACTTGAAGTGAGATGCCAGCGAGGACCATACACATATGAACTGTCTGATGGACGCATATGGAATGCAAGTCGTCTTGCTCCTGCTAGATATGACTTTGGAGATGTTCTATTTGATGAAGGACATTTCCCTACTCCTAATGCCAACTGCAATAGGGCAGAAGAAAGCGAACCTATAAGGCATACTGAGAGAATCAGGAAACTACCTGCATGGACCAAGGACTATGGCATGTGAAGAATGTATATATTGCTTTACGATATATACGGTTTAATTGTTACTTTTTATATATTTGTCCAAATACTTTCCTACTATAGGGGGTGTGGTGTTTATACAAATGGCCTGCAGGTGACACTGTGCATACACAGGACTTTCTGTACAGCTTGAAAGTGAAAGTGAGACTTACTGCTGTTATGTAATGGCTGCATGAACCTGCTAATAAAGCACTGTTATACTCTCATCATCCTCGGCTACCAGACACAACACTTGCCTTGTGTCACAGCAGTGGGCTGTACACAAGCAGAGGTGAAGTAGCCTAAAGCTTGTGATACAACAATAGATCTGCATGTATGGTCCCTAGATAGAAAATCATACAAACCTATGCAGACCCATTATGAAAGAACCACATAAATAAACCAACATGGCCCACTTCAAGTGCCATATAAAATTTCTATTCAATTTTAATTACTGACTCAGTGTGAATGGGCTAATTTGGAAGCTTTTGTTCCTCTGTGTATGGCTAATCTAACAACAGCGGGGACCTTAAGTTTTATTCAACCTAGACATTATGCTTAGATTGTTCTTCAAAAAGGCAGACCATAGCTTGATAGGTGTAAATATCAATATCTTGTCCACATCAATTCAAAAAATATTTCATTGTTTGTGACTTCTGCTCCAACCAAAAGAAAGGAAGAACAGCCAAAAGAGTAGAGCCTGGCACAAGCAGATTAACTGCAAATCTGTTCATTCTCACGACATGTTTCGGGCAGCAGTTACTTGATAAAGGGCTGCCTGAAACATGTCGTGAGAATAAACAGATTTGCAGTTAATCTGCTTGTGCCAGGCTCTACTTGATTTCCTTAGAATCAGGGTTTCCATGTTTTTTTGAACACCAAAAAAGAATGCTGATGATACATTACTTGTAACAATATCATAGCTGGTGACCTTACAATTTAATTCTTTGAAAGATGTCTAGACAATGTGATCTACTATAGGTTTCACGGGGTCATATAAATATGAAATTGGCAGTAATAATGTTGGTTTTCTTGTAAATACAGTTTGGGAACCCCTCTCAGCCTGCATAATAATTTACTCCACTTTCAACCAAAAAGTGGCATGTCTTTAATTTCCCAAAAATTTTTAGTGACGCAGTATTCAGTTTTATGATATTAAATGAAATGTGAAAAACTGGCTGTGCAAAAAAAACCTTGTAATTTTGCTAATTTGAATTCATGTAACATCTCAATACTGATTACTAGCAACACCAGATTGGTTGGATTAGCTTGTTGAGCCTTCAATGTCCTAGGTAGGTGTGTCCAATCATGAGAAAAGGTATTTAAGGTGGCCAGTTGCAAGTTGTTCTTCTGTTTGACTCTCCTCTGAAGAGTGGCAGCATGGGATCCTCAAAGCAATGCTCAAAAGATCTGAAAACAAAGATTGTTCAGTATCATGGTTTAGGGGAAGGCTACAAAAAGCTATTTCAGAGGTTTAAACAGTCAGTTTCAACTGTAATCAGGAAATGGAAGGCCACAGGCACAGTTGCTGTAAAACCCAGGTCTAGCAGGCCAAGAAAAATACGGGAGCGTCATATGCGGAGGATTGTGAGAATGGTTACATACAACAAATATATAAGGGGGTCATATAATAATCTCTATAATGTTTTATTCACAAGTAGGTCTTTCCAGATGACACGAGGTCACCCATTCCGTTTAGAAGAAAAGAGGTTTCGCTTAAATATTCGGAAGGGGTTTTTTACAGTGAGAGCTGTGAAGATGTGGAATTCTCTCCCTGAAACTGTTGTACTGGCTGATACATTAGATAGCTTTAAGAAGGGGTTGGATGACTTTTTAGCAAGTGAGGGAATACAGGGTTATGGAAGATAGCTCATTATACAAGTTGATCCAGGGACTAGTCCGATTGCCTTTTTGGAGTCAGGAAGGAATTTTTTCCCCCTCTGAGGCAAATTGGAGAGGCTTAGGATGGGGTTTTTGCCTTCCTCTGGATCAACTAGCAGTTAAGCAGTTAAAATTAAAAAAAAAAAAAAAAAAGGTTGAACTTGATGGACGCAAGTCTTTTTTCAGCCTAACTTACTATGTTACTATGTTACTATGTAACCCAAAGTTCACCTCCAAAGACCTGCAAGAACATCTTGCTGCAGACAGTGTATCTGTGCATCGTTCTACAATTCAGCTCAATTTGCACAAAGAACATCTGTATGGCAGGGTGATGCCAAAGAAGCCCTTTCTCCACTGCAAACACAAACAGACTCGCTTATTGAATGCAAAAGCTCATTTAGACAAGGCACAGTAATTTTGGAACAAAGTGTGTTGGACTGATGAGACACAAATTGAGTTATTTGGACAACCAAAAAGTGATTTGCATCAAGACCTGCTACCTACAGTACTGTCAAATTTGGCTTCCATCATGCTGAGGGGTTGTGTGGCTAGTTCAGGGAAGGGGGCCCTTGTTAAAGCAGAAGGTCAAATTAATTCAACCCAATATCAACAAATTCTTCAGGATAATGTTCAAGCATTAGTCACAAAGTTGAAGTTACACAGGAGTTGGATATTCCAACAAGACAATCACCCTAAACACACTTTGAAATCTACAAAGGCATTTATGCAGAGGGAGAAATACAATATTCTCGAATAGCAGTCACAGTCCCCCGACTTGAATATCATCGAAAATTTATGGGATGGTTTGAAGCCGGCTGTCCATGCTCGGCAGCCATCAAATTTTACTAAACTGGAGAGTTTTCATATGGACGAATGGTCAAAAATACCCCCATCCAGACACTCGTCAAAAGCTATAGGTGATGTCTAGAGCCTGTTACATTTTCAAAAGGAGGCTCAACTAAGTATTGATGTAATATCTCAGTTGGGGTGCCCACATTTATCTACCTGTCTAATTTTGTTATCAAGCATATTGCATATTTTCTGTTTATCCAATAAACTTTATGTTGCTGCTGAAATACTTCTGTTTCCATAAGGCATGTTTATATTAAAAGGATGTTGCTACTTTGAAAGATCAGCCAATGATAAACAAAACGCCAAAAATTAAGAGGGGTTCCCAAATTTTTTCATATGACTTTATTTTTTACGTCTAATTGTAAAAGAGAGAAACGCCTCTGAAGGACATGGGTTTTGGTTTAAAATCAATAAATAGATGTGACTGACCTTAAAGTCATATAAATATGACTTCTTTTCTCTTCTCACACAGATTGGACCTTATGAGAAGAGCTACTTCTATTTGCCAGTAACCCATTCAAAATCAATTATTCAAGCACAGGTGGCAGCCAGAGATTTCACAGACTTTGGTGAAATTAGCGAATGGAGTATGGTGGCAACAGGGAGTCTCTTGGGACCATCATGATCAGATTATGACACAAAAATACTGTCTAGCAGGTGAAATGTGCACAAACAATGTTTTGTATATTTGCTCAAATATAGTAACATAGTAAGTTTGGTTGAAAAAACACACGTCCATCAAGTTGAACCTTTTAACTCTAATTTGACCTGTCTAACTGCCTGATTGTTGATCCAGAGGATCAACCTCTTTCAACATGAACTCAGTGAATAGGACTTGTGCTGAAAATATATTTTTCCTATAATTTTAATTATGAAAAACCATAGATTTTCATAAAAAGGTAACAATCATGTTCAACACAAGCACTAGTCACTGCAATAATATTGGAAAAGGGCATATCCTGGTTGATGCTGGTAGGGTGATTCATTCTGCCTCCACACACAAAAATGGCACTATTTTGGTTTATCATGTAATTATCTCCACTTGCAGATGTTCAAACCAAGGACATATGAATTTTACTTTCTGTACTTTAAACTCATGCTCATGTGCGAACTGATGCTCGCGTGCACATGCGCACAAGAAGCCGGAAACAGCACAGAGAGTCAGTGTGAGAGGGGACTGGACTGGGGGTAAGCGAAAGAGAAGGTGTGTGCCTGACGCCCCCCCAGCTGTGCACCCTAGGCACGTGCCTACTCTGTCTACCCCTTGTTCCAGCCCTGGTGCTGCCTGTAGGACACAAAGGAAACTTACAATTGCTATACAAAAATGTTATTTTTTGCAAGTCTATAAGGCAGCATTATTAATTGCTGCCCAAATAAAGATTTGTGCACAAAGACAAAGTGCCTGAAGACAGGACTGACAACACAGGATATTTACTAAAACTCAAATTCATCCCTAACTCCCATTCCCGAATTGAACTCATTTATCAAATATTTAGCTCAAAAAAGTCGGTGCGGGAAAAGCCTTGATAAAATTCAAGTTTCCCTCCTTAAAAACTCTACCAGAAAAAAATTTGAAGTTTTAATAAATAGGCCCCCTGCGTGTAAGCACTCCATATTTATTAAGGAATGTCCGATTCACTTCATCTCCCACATTTACATTTTATAATGGACAAGATCTTCAATGAAATCATGTATACATGTATCAGCCCAGCAACTATTATATCTGTCCTTTAAAACTAGTGAGTGGTCATTAACCTAAAATGCTTAGATTTTGCATACAAACACATTGGATCTTTGGTCACAATTTGTGCTCTCTTCATTATAAAAGTGAACCAACTGGTACATTGCATGGGTGAAACTGAACTGAAGCTGTGTATTTCTGTGGCTAAAAAGTTAATCTTGGGGTCCACTGAATGTACATGTATAAAGATGTAAATTTGGCTCTGTATGCCTTTATATGTTGTAACTTGATTTTGAATTTGATATTTTTTGCAATTTTATAGACAATTTTTGGTAATTCCCCCACTATATACGCAATTTCCTTATAGATTCTCAAAACATACCAATGTTTCCCTATTATACACTCTAACTGTTTATGGTTGTTATTAAATTTGGTAATAAATAGTATTTCTTCCAAATTGTTCTTATGTGATTAATCCTCATTTAAGAGAAACTCCCTTGTAGTCTCCCCTTTGTGTGTTTTACATAGTGATGTACCCTCTTTACTTCTGAGAGACCCAGCATCTCTGTTCTTTATATACCCATATATTTATATATCCATATTAGTACCCATATTAGTACCTATTGGCAGTTGGTGAATTGTTCCATCAATTTTTTTTTTTATTATTACATAACCTTTCCAGTTATTTGTTGCTTCCATCTCAACTTTTTGAAACGTGCTGTTGGCATTAATTTTAGAACTTATATTTTTTTCAGTTCCAAATTTGATATGAGGTATTTTTACTGTTTGCACTTAATTATAGAGTTTACGTGATTTGCAAATCATCCCATTCTCTTTTGATTAATATGTTCCTTCAATCAATTTGGCAGCATATGAAGAGATTATTCCTATACCTGCTGAGTGTAGGACAGTGGAGAGTAAACAGTTAATTAACCTGGATAACTACCCCTTTAAGAAGGTGTTACCCCATAAACATCCCAGTATTTTTTCACCTATCTGCAGTAGGAATGTGGAGAGATTATTATTAATTCCATCTTTTTTTTTCTGCGGAATATGAAGTCTGATCCAGGGGTTTGAAGACCTCAGGAATGTGTCACCCGAGGAATAGATCATCCTGGGCTTAACTTCCGAGTCAGGAGATCAGCAAGATTCCTACTTGACTGAGATGAATGTTCCTCAGATCTCAGTCATTCACATTCAGGGCAGGGACAATGTCCTTGCAGACTGAATCAGTAGGGAACAGTTGAGACCAGGGGGAAGGTCCTTAGACCAGGACATCTCCAATGAAATATTGAAGATTTGGGGCAAACCCTTTATATACTTGATGGCTACCAGTCAAAATCAGAAGACCAGAGTATTCTTTTCAATATAAAAGGAGGACAAACCAGACTTCCTGGATGCGCTCTCAATAGGATGGAATTTTCCTCCAATACCATTGATAGGGAGAATTCGAAAGAACATTTTCGACAAGCAGACTTCAGTGTTTCTAATTGCCCCATTCTGGTCAAAGAGGAGCTGGTTTTCACTAGTTTATCAGAGGGTTAAGGGAGATTATTGGATGCTGTGTCTGATCCCTCATCTCATTATGCAGAACAAAATATGCTGCTATTGCTTGGATCAGTTAACAGCTTGGGGACTGAGAAAATCCTTTTAGAAATACATGTTTTTTCCCTGGAGGTGATTGACATCATGTTACAAGACAGAGGGCCTTCAGCTAACAAGGTCTACAATATAAAATACAGTATGGAATATCTTTCATTTCTGGTGTCAGAGAAATAACAGTCTGGAAGACTGACCATCTAACATTATCATTCTGAAGTTTCTTCAGGAAAGGCTTGATAAGGGGTTGGTTGTAAATACATTGAGCACTTTATGCACTTTTCCCTGGAGGTGATTGACATCATGTTACAAGACAGAGGGCCTTCAGCTAACAAGGTCTACAATATAAAATACAGTATGGAATATCTTTCATTTCTGGTGTCAGAGAAATAACAGTCTGGAAGACTGACCATCTAACATTATCATTCTGAAGTTTCTTCAGGAAGGGCTTGATAAGGGGTTGGTTGTAAATACACTGAGCACTTTCTGCACTCATTGGATCATCATTGCTTAATATGGTCAGAAACTTTGTAAAAGCAATTACCAAGACAAGACATAGGGTAATTCACCTGGGGGTTTCATTCCCCTTTAATGTTAGATAGCAAGAATATTTCATGGTCATCCTTGGGAGCATAATAAATAAACTTTCAGTATGCACTCCCCTTGTTGGATAAGCAGAAAGAAAACAACACACCTCCCTTATCCATAAGTACCTCTTCCTCCAACTCCCCTTGTCTTTGTTTTCTTCTGTGGGTAAGCAAGCAGTGGTTGGTAGGGCACTCATGGCTTCTTTTAATCCAATTACTGTGTGCAGTTCTACAGCTCCCTCCACCCGAAGCTCTGCCAATATATTATTGTGTAGAGCAGGGTCGGACTGGAGGGCCCAGGGCCCACTGTGGCTCTGCCTCAGGGCCTCCCCCGCTGCACATGTGCACATGTATGAAAGTGTGTGCACTGTTTTTGCTGCAATCGGTAGAGAGGAAGAGTTGCATGCGCACTATTTTTCCGAGACTGGCAAAGAGGGTAGTAAGAGGTGCAGGGTGCAGAGGCCCCTGCAGCCAGAGCAGGTTTGTCTGTAAGCATACCTTTTTGGTGCTCTGGCTCTACCTGCAGTTGAATACTGGAAGTGACATCACTGGCACATCTTTTGATTTTAAACAGTAACAGTGCCACACCATGGATCAGGCTGTTAGCAAATGTGCCGCCTTAAAATCTAGTGAGTGCTCTGCCAGCATACTTACATTTTAGGGTTCTGTGAAATGATCTGTTCATTTATTATATCATGTCTTAGTGACCCTAACCTTGCTGTTTCTACAAAATGGCACATGAGGGAGGAGAGTGCAGATTTCAGACTGTGTAGGGCATGTGACAATCCTGCTATAAAGCATATGAGACTAATAAGACATGCTTTCAGGAATTTGCTGTGCATGATAAAGAAAGAGAGTCTGCTTCCACTTCTACTACATCCTTCAATCAGGAGTCTATTATGCAGTGGATCAAGGATACTGTAGCTCAGTGCTGTCCAACTTCTGTGTTACTGAGGGCCAGAATTTTTCTGGCCTCCCTGTTTTTAAACCACACCCACTTTTAAGCCACATCCATTTTGCCACAAGACCATGTCTACATTAATTGTGGCAGCACCGCCTCAGCAAATGATTAAACAACTTAGGGGCCCCTAACAATAATTTTCAAATGCTAACAAACCCCCAGAACAAATACCAGGATTATGTTCCACAGGCAGAGCAGGGCACACCCAGGAAGTGTATGGCACACATAGGGAGCATAGGGAAGTCAGAGTATGGCACACACAGGGTGCATCGGAAAAGCAGAGTATGGCACACATAGGGAGCATAGGGCATGCATAGTATGGCACACACAAGGAGAATGAGGCAGGCATTGAATGGCACACCCAGGGGGCATAGGATAGGTAGAGTACAGCACACAGGGAGAATAGGGTGGGCAGATTATGGCACACACAAGGAGCATAGGACAGACAAAGTATGGCACACCCAAAGAGAATATGGCAGGCAGAGTATGGCACACCCAGGGAGCATACGATGGGAAGAGTATGGCACATGAAGCCGAAGAGACTCCAAAAACTTGATAGCCAGTTTAGCGGGGCAAGCCCCTACGTGTTTATTCAAGTCTTGTGATGTAACGTTTCGGGGCGAATCCCTTTGTCAGACATACAGGATAGCGTGCACATATGTCTTATTCCAATCAGGATAATTAAAAGAATCATTAAAAACAGTAGTTACCAACCACTTGTATATAATAATTTCCATAACATTTCTTAAATAGTGATTACTTATGTCAAAATTACTTGTGTCAAAATACATGTTAAGTAACTCAACAGTGCTGGAACATTAAAGTTCTCATAGTACAGTATATTAAAAATGTGTTAAACTCAGTTCATGTGGTAACCATTCTTTCCATGGTGCTGTGAAACAAATCAAAAGGAAACAAACTTATCAATGTCCTCACTGGGGTGAAGCATTAGTCAAAAATCCAAAATACAACAGAATTGGCATTACATGTTTCAGAAAAAACTGGAAAAGTTAAAGGGATACTGTTATGGGAAAAATGTTTTTTCAAAATGCATCAGTTAATAGTGCTACTCCAGCAGAATTCTGCACTGAAATCCATTTCTCAAAAGAGCAAACAGATTTTTTGATTTTTCATATTGAAATCTGACATGGAGCTAGACATATTGTCAATTTCCCAGCTGCCCCAAGTCATGTGACTTGTGCTCTGATAAAATGCAATCACTCTTTACTGCTGTACTGCAAGTTGGAGTGATTTCACCCCCTCCCTTTCCTCCCAGCAGCCTAACAACAGAACAATGGGAAGGTAACCAGATAGCAGCTCCCTAACACAAGATAACAGCTGCCTGGTAGATCTAAGAGCAGCACTCAATATTAAAACCCCATGTCCCACTGCGTTCCATTCAGATACACTGAAAAGGAAAAACAACGGCCTGCCAGAAAGCAGTTCCCCCTTCCTCTCTGCTATGTCACAGCATGCAAATGATCTCTCCGACTAGTCACAGAGATAAGGACAGCTCAGTAAGCTAACAACAACAACAACAACAACAAACAACATTTGTAAAGCGCTTTTCTCCCGTAGGACCCAAAGCGCAGCTAAGGGGCGGGGCTTCACTCTGCACCAGGAAGAAGGGGAGACAAGCTTCTGATAACACAGAAACCAGAGCAGACTTGCAGCAGGGACTAAGGTACATTAATCTGGGGAGCTGTTTAGAGCAAATTTACAGATAACAAACGTTTACCTTTCCTTTAAAGTGGTGGTTCACCTTCAGATTAACTTTTATTATGTTGAAGAATGGTAAATTCTAACCAACTTTTCAATTGGTTTCATTTTTTTCTTTTAATATTTATTTCTCTCCAGCCTTCAAATGGGGTCACTGACCCCATCTAAACAACAATGCCTTGTAAGGTTATACTTTTATTATTATGCTTTTTTTTTAATCAGGCTCTCTGCAATTCAAATTCAATTATTTCATTCAAACCATTTTCATAGTTTTCATAGTTGCTAGGGTAATTTGGACACAAGCAACCAGACTGCTGAAATTTCAAACTGGAGAGTGGCTGAATAGAAAGCTAAATAACACAAACCACAAAAAAACTAAAATTAGCAACGTTTCTAAGAAGATCCCTCTCTGACAATGGATCTTTCCATAATTTGGATCTTCATACCTTAAATCTACTAGAAAATCATTAAAACAGTAAATAAACCCAATAGGCTGGTTTTTCTTACAATAAGGATTAATTATATCTTAGTTGGGATCAAGTACAAACTACTGTTTTATTATTACAAAATAAAAGGAAATACATTTTAAAAAGTTGGATTATTTGATTATAAAGGAGTCAATGGGAGATGGCCTTTCTATAATTCAGAGCTTTCTGGATAATGGGATTCTGGATCCTATACCAGTATTAAAAGACTAGTTGATTTAATTGTCACTATAAACCAGCAGAATCATTCATATATTAATATATGAATATATTTATGTGTGTGTGCATGGTGTAGCCAGAACAGGAACACTGTTCATACATATTATAGGCAGAAAAAATATCACTGTGACATCCACAGGTGCTACTATTTAATGTCCAAAGCTGCATGAAGTCATTATTTTCATAAGAGTAATGTTGCTGTGGATATATGATTGAGAACATACATGAGAATTTTGCATAGGTATATATGTATGTGATGAGCAACCATATTGATCATATTAGCGTTATCTTTACTGGAGCAGTTTAACTGCTCCTATGACATTTGGTCAGGAATGCTGTGTTCCAGCCCAGTTCATGGAGGGGGGTTAACTTGTGGGGGGGGGGCCCAGTTGTAAATGTACGTACCAGGGCCCTTAGGGGTCTAGTTACACCACTGGTCTGAGTTCCCAGGCTTACTTCATAGATACACTAATGACTCAGTTCAATCTAGTCAGTGGCTGACTCAGGATATAATTTATAAAGCTTTAATAAAAATTAATGTAAACAAGGCTCCAGGGCCTGATGGTATACACCAACAGGTTCTAAGAGAGGTTAGTTCAGTTATATACCAACCTCTATTCCTGATTTTCACAGATTTGCTTTAATCTGGTATAGTGCCTATGGATTGGAGGAATGCTGTCATCCCAATATTTAAAAAGGGTTTACGGTCTCAGCCTGGCAATTATAGGCCAGTAAGTTTGACATCTGTGGTGGGCAAATTATTTGAAGGCTTGTTAAGGAATCACATTCAAAAATTTGTACTAGTGAATGGCATTATGAGCAGCAATCAGCATGGCTTTATGAAGGATAGGTCATTTCAGACAAATTTGATTTTTTTATGATGAGGTAAGTAAGATGCTGGACAGTTCGGGGGGGGGGGAAGTAGGTGTGATCTATTTGGATTTTGCCAAAGCGTTTGATACCGGGCCCCACAAACGACTACTTTCTAAACTAAGGTTTGTTGGTCTTAATGAAGTCGTTTGCACATGGATAGGAAACTGGCTACAGGATTGGGTACAATTGGTGGTTGTTAATGGTATGTTCTCTACTTGGTGTAGGTTCTTAGTGGGGTCCCTCAGGGCTCGGTATTGGGTCCACTTTTATTTAACTTGTTCATTAATGACTTAGGGGAGGGTGTTGTAAGTAATGTATCAGTGTTTGGAGATGATACAAAACTATCCAGCGCAATTCATTCCATCCAGGATGTGGCATCCGTGCGACAGGATCTTGACAAACTAGCAATCTGGGCAGCTAAGTGTCAAATGAGATTCAATATTGATAAATGTAAAGTCATGCACCTGGGATGTAAAAATATTCAACCCACTTATACCCTTAATGGGACTGCACTAGGCAAATCCATTATGGAAAAGGACCTTGGGGTCCTTGTAGATGATAAACTTGGCTGTAGCAAGCAATGCCAGTCAGCAGCATCAAGGGCAAATAAGGTCTTGAGCTGTATTAAAAGGTGCATAGAGTCACGGGAGGAGGGGGTCATTCTTCCACTTTAGAGAGCACTTGTAAGGCCACATCTAGAATATGCCGTACAGTTTTGGTCTCCCTCACTCAAACATGACATTGTATTAGAGAGGGTACAGAGAAGGGCAAGTAAGTTGGTAAAAGGTATGGAAAATCTTAGCTATAAGGAAAGACTGGCCAAATTGGGGATGATCACGCTGGAGAAAAGGGGTGATACGATAACTATGTATAAATATATAAGGGGATCATATAATAATCTCACTAATGCTTTATTCACCAGTAGGTCTTTCCAGCTGACACAAGGTCATCCATTCCGTTTAGAAGAGAAGAGGTTCCACCTAAATATTTGCAGTGAGAGCTGTGAAGATGTGGAATTCTCTTCCTGAATCGGTTGTACAGGCTCATTAGATAGCTTTAAGAAGGGGGTGGATGGCTTTTTAGCAAGTGACAGAATACAAGGTTATGGAAGATAGCTCATAGTACAAGTAGTCCGATTCCCATTTTGGAGTCAGGAAGGAATTTTTTCTCTCTCTGAGGCAAATTGCTCAGATGGGGTTTTTTGCCTTCATCTGGATCAACTAGCAGATGGACGTGTCTCTTTTTTCAGCCTAACTTACTATGTTACTAAGTTGTAATAAATCCGCCTTTGTTAATAAATCAGCCAAGTTATGTGACTTCCTATATGAGAGCATTGGCTTATTCCTGAATGCCATGTTCTTCATCATTTTGTGCAATTACCCAGTGTTTAAAGGAGAATTCAACCCCTCCAGCTCTAAAATCCCTCTCCCCTCCCCTGTGTTGGCCTCCCTCCATTCCTCCTCCCCCCCCCCTGGGCAAATGCCCCTAACTTTTTATTGAGCCCTCCGTGCAGTTCCTCTCCTGTTGAGTTCATGGCAGCCATGTTCACTGTCTGCTTGGGAGGAGGGAGGCCAACACAGGGGAGGGGGGGGTTGTGATTTTAGGGCCAGAGGGGTTGAATTCTCCTTTAAATCAATGGGCCTGATATGCTCTGAATTGCCATTATAAGTGGTAACAAACGGCATTCTATCCTCTTTTTTTCTTAACTGTTTCTCTGCATAACAGCTCAATTTCACCCTCTCTTTCTGTGATTCAACCAGCGATTTATCATACCCACTCTCAATAAAGTTATGTGCCATCTCATCTAGTCTTATGGTCCCCATAGACGCAACGATCTTTCTCTGCCGAACTACCAATCTTAGCGAAGTCCAACCAATCTGCCAAATTATCGTGCGGTTAGTGGGATACCAACGATCGTACATCTTACGATTTTTCGTCCGACATCGATCTGAAGATTGATTGGCCAGGTTAGAAAATCTTTATTGGCCCCCATTTTGTTTTTTTAACTGATACATCCAAATAAAATATTACCTGTGGATGATACTGTAAAGTAAACTTCAGGGTAGGGTGCAAGGAATTAATGGTTTCATTAATTGATTTCCAGTAGCTCCTGTTCACTTCCATGCCAAGTGAAGAACACATAATTGACATAGTTAATAAACTTAGAAAATGACTGCTCAAAAAAAAAAACCTTGTTCAACAAAGGACACACAAATATTTGCCTAACTAGGAACTACGTTACTGCCCATGCTTTGTAAATAAAAATTATTTTTTTGTAAGTACAAAATTGTAAGTACACTGAAAAGTACAGTTTTGGTTTCATAACCATACTGAAATAAGACTATGAAGATTTTCATTCATCCAGGTCATGGTATATCTGATATAAGTAATTCTAAAACAACTGGACTTGATGAGTAATTATTGAAGACGTTTCACTACTCATCCGAGCAGCTTCTTCAGTTCAACTGAAGAAGCTGCTCGGATGAGTAGTGAAACATCTTCAATAATTACTCTGCAACCTGTTGTTTTAGAATGACTTATATCAGACATACTGAAATAAAGCTTCCTCAGCATACATTATGCCTTCAGTGTTTGGTGTACAGGTGTATAATGACTGTATATCTACAGTGCATAAAATGTGCATGTATCATTATCCACCATTTCCTCAAGCCTCCTCAAAAAATCTGTTGTGTCCTTCAAGCAGCATTTAATATCCATAACCACGGGTTGCAAGAACATAAACACTTAAAGGCTGTAACACACTTAAATGCTGTAACAAAGTATTTCTGCAAGATACACAGGCCCGGATTTGCGGCTAGGCTGCATAGGCCTGGGCCAAGGGCGGCATCAATTAAGGGGCAGCACGCCGCCCAGCTGCACAAGCATTTTTTCTGGGTAGAGCTCCGGAATCAAGTTGACAGAAGCCGCATGCAATCTTATGAGAGGGAGGGGACAACGGAGGACCCCGGCCTCTGGGCGCCCTCAGGGCAAATCCGGCCCTGAAGTTACAATTGGACGTCATGGAGGGTAACTCAAATTTTTATATATTTTCAGAAACAAAAATAACACTGGAGTCACTGGAAAATCATGTACAAGAAACACTTTTGTTGGTTAATTACATGGGAGGAGTTGTTCTTTCCTGCACCTATATATAGCTGTATCCTTGTTACATTTGTGAGCACACCTTAGGAAGGGGGAGGAGCCCCCAAAACATTGTGGGGAGATCTCAATAAAGCACCAAAGGTATTAGCACAAGTGCTGCGTGAGTGCCATCTGATTTTCCCATAGTTCATATTGTCGAATGAAGCTGTCCTATGCAACAGAGCTTCCAGATAGAGTACCACAATATTTGCCACATGGAAATTGGGACTATATTATTGTGTGAATGCTGCATGATAATAGCATGATGTGATATGTGATGCCCACTATAAAGACAGTGCAACATAGTGATGTATTTACAGGTTTACAGCAGAGTGTGCTTTTGTACATCCACCCAAAGTCCTTTTGGTTGTTTACAGGGCTCAGAGGACAGCAGTGAAGTAGCTGGCATAATAAGTGCAAGAGATGTCACTGGCATATTTTACTTTTCCAAACTTTTTAGCTTTAAGTTGACCTTTGTAGAACAGGTATGGAACCTGTTATCCAGAAAGCTCAGGACCTGTGGTTTTCCAGATACAAAGTCTTTCTGTAATTTGGCTCTCTACGCCTTAAAGGAGAATTCAAGCCTTTATTAAAAAAAAAAAAAAAAAACCTACCCCCCTACCCTACATACATCCCCCTCCCTGCTCCCCCCAGCCTAGCTGTTACACCTGGTAAATGCTCCTAACTCTTTACTAAATAAACCCAATAGCGTTGCTTTACCATCAGTATGGATAATGCAAACCTACTTAGGATCAAGCACAAAGCTCTGTATGTATGTATAACTTTATTCATAAAACACACTTAAGAAAACAAAGGGCTCCCTCCCAGTGTGAGTAAGCCAGCGCCTGCAGGGGGCATTTTTTTTTTTTTTTAAAGTACTAGAACCCCAAACCATCAGCCCGCACCTGTGGTTTGGGGAAATTTTTTTGGGCCATAGGTGCCCTTTAAGAGTGAGAACTAAATATGGTTAGTGCACAAAAGGATGTCATTATATTACAAACTCCATTCCATACATTTTAACAATCAATTTGTCTCACAAATATATAACCTCCATGTAACAGACGCACTTATGTGCAAAGTTACTTACAGAATGAAGTATGTAAAAAAAAAAAACTTGGACAGAATATATAATAACTTACTTGTGCATGCCAAGCTAGATTTTATTGATAAAGTAGATATTTTTGATAGAAAAGCAAGATTTTATAGCACAGGATTCATTCGTTCAACAAAATGAAAGTTTTGTTTCACAAAAAAGATAAAATAACCATCCTGTGTAGCAATACTGTTTAGTCACTTTACTGAACCAATAAGAACAAAGCTTATTGCCATATAAAAAGCATACCTCCCAACATTTTCGAAGTAAAAAGAGGGACAAACTTTTTTTTTCACATGTAGGGCAGTGAAATATTTTGACCACGCCAATTTTTCTCACCACATCCCTAATTACCATGTTCATTTAAAAAAAATTGGCAGGTTATGAAAGTTTGAAAATATTTCTCCTTAGCTAAACTCTTACAATTACTTATTTTCTTATCTAAAAATTGTTACAAAGTATCTTATGTGCACCTGTTAAATGTTCTGAGCTCTCTGCCAAAAGCCAATTAAGTTAGAAACTTTGTTTCTCTTTTTGGCTGTTCAGTGCAGAGAAAAGAGGGACTTTCCAGAACAAATGAAGGACTGCAGACTGCGCTTTCAAAAGAGGGACTGTCCCTCCAAAAAAGGGACAGTTGGAAGGTATGTAACAAGCAAGATGAAAAGTTGCCAGCTCTGCTTCACATGGCTGCATCATCCTTAAAGGCATGGGATCCTATCTGGCCTGCTATAGAGAGCACCCTCTAATGTCCCCTCTGCTGCAAAGTAATAAACATGAACAAACATTTCCTAAAAGGCCTGCTGTTAAACACTACAGGTTCCTAATTGGAAGTTCTTACAAATGACTGAGACATATATTGCTGCACTGATAATGATTCTAGAGAAAGAAAAGTATGCAAAACATAGATACAATCCTTTTAGGTGATATGGCTATTCTTATTGTAGTAACCTGCTTGTGTGGACATTTTGGTTAAGGGCATTCCTGCTGTTTTGCCATTGTCTGATGATTCATATTCCTGATTCCCTCTTCCTGCCTAAAGGTGGCCTTACACGGGCCAATAAAAGCTGCCGACAGACCAAGTTGCCAGGATATTGTCCTTTGTATGGGGCCGCGATCCAACGGGATTCTTAGTCCCGCCCGATCAACATCGATATTGATCTCCTCTATTGTGATCCAATCGTTGGGCCCTAGGACCCACGATGGGATCACCCCGATATCGGGAAGAGATTCTCACGGCACGGTATCAAACGCTTTGGCAATATCCAAATGGATCACATCTACTGCCCCCCCACCAACTGTCCAGTATCTTACTTACCTCATCATAAAAAGCAATCAAATTTGTCTGGCATGACCT